>CM062807.1:818441133-818513633 GCA_031772625.1 Pinus tabuliformis
ATAGGATAAGGGCTTTTCCTTTCATGATAGCAAGGAATTCCATGTGTAGAGCACTCTTCTAGGACGATGTTGAGGTGCCATCTCCATTAGGCAGCGTAGCGACTAGGTTTAGGCATCTCTTCTCCTTAGACTTGCGGCCAGGTTTTCTGCCTTCATTTTCATGGCTGCATATTACTACTTCTTCATAGGCAGCATAGGGCTTCTCCATAGGGCAACATTAGGCTTCCTTGACCGTGCTAGATCTCCCTCCTTTCCTCCCGCATCTAGGGCTTCTTCATTAGTGCAGTGTACCAGGGCACTCCCTCTAGACTAGTGCTATAATTGGGTCACTTTTGATGATGGTTATCCTCTTGAGCGTTCATTCTCCACACTAGAAAATGCATATATTGGATTAAGTATAGAGAAGGAGATGATGGGTGAGACAACAATGGTAATACACAAATTCTAATGATTATGGCATCGAGGAGGAATACTGATAGTCATCGGCTATGAGAATATTCCATCTATGGTTCTAGTGTCCATGCTATTTTGTATTTTCATTGCATTCCAATCTGTAGTAGCATTGAATCAATATCTATGTTGTATGTTTTCTACATTCTGATTTTTATGACTTAATGAGAAGACCACAGTTTGTGGTTCTAACTTCTTGTGTTTGCCATTTGATCATCATTGATGTAGTACTAGTAAGTACTAGTTGTATGATTGAATTTGTATCATGTAGATGTTCTAGTTTCTAAATTCTAAAATAATTGAAATCCTTATTGTCATGTTTTTAGAGTCGATGTGTCTTGTCTCACATATGAGAGATGAAACACTTGATATTACCTTAGATTGGGTATTTATTTGGTATTTTCCACTGTAAATGGGTTGTTATTTGGTTGCTTGAAACTGTTCATGTACTGTAGGTGTAGAATTTCTTTGCTAACAAAATTCATAGTTGATTTGCCTCCCAAACAAATTATTGTTTGTGTGTGGATTTTTTGATTTGTTGATCTTATATGTCTTGCCATAATATTACAAGTGTCCACAATGAATGAAACTCTGTGATTTCTTGTTGGGGTTGCACATTCTCTAAGCATGCTCCTATTTGGATCGCAGGAAAATCAAGGTTATGGTCTTGAATACCAACATGATTGGACGAAGAACCAGTAATGTATGTCTAACAATAGACCTTAGGCATCACAAAGGACACACTTCCAGTCATATGATGGTCCAGTAATTGATGTCAAAGAATTTTTAAACTCCAGTATCAGTTGTAGTTGCTTTAGTTTCTTAAATAGTTTCTTCTCCTGTGATTGGGTGCATAGTTATACTTATCTATTGATCTGATTTTGTCAAAAATTGGGTTCAAAAACTATCTTGAATTCATGTCTGGAGGGATATAAAGATAGTGGTCACTGCAAAAGGTAAGTTATTAATGGTAGTTGTTGCCCATATTTCAGAAATTTTGATATAAATCCTGAGAGAAGCTTTGTATCCTAAATTGAGTGGGGCTTTAGGATTGAGAGACTTGGGGATCCTAAACAAAGCATTGGAGAGAAATTATGTTGGATTGACTTCGGGTTAGAGATGAACTCTAGAAACAAATATGGGATATGAAATATGGCCACTCTTCTCAATTGAAAAAGTTGCAAGCAACCAAGCATCCTCTAAGATCTTCCATATGAAATTTGCCACAGGCCAACTAGACCTTAATTCAAAGTCATGTTTTTTGAGAGACCTGGAATGGTCACACTAGTGACTACATTATTCTCAAAAGATTCTTGGCAATAGATGCCACAATTGAGGGATTGTTAATCCTAGAGATTTAATAACATTTACTTCAAAGCATCAGGGTCTTACTGTAGAAGAATTTTAGAAACTGATTCAATCCCCTAGGCTATGGAAGGAATGGAAAATAGTTGAAGATTGGCAATCACATCCATCTTTCTCTCCCTGGCCTATTTTAGCTCATGAGCTTCAAAAATGAAAATAATCCAATGCTCAGGATGAAGACAAACTCTAGTGAGGTTCTCAAACCAAAGGGATGTTTACTCTCAAGGAATCCTAATCTCTTATAGTTGGTCATCAAGACATCCACTAGGATCCCATTTGGAAGAAAATCTAGATGAATGGTGTTTTCCCATGGTCCTCAATTCCTTTGGCTAGTTGAATGACGTAAGATCCTCACATGGGATCAAATCAAGAAAAATGGATTTTAGGGCCCCTGACTTTGTACTTTATGTTGGAATTATGAATATTCTATGGAGCATATATTGAATGTATGTCCTTCCATTGAACATATTTGGATGCATAGTTGACTGCCTTTTGGATCCTTGTACTGTAACTTCAACAGTTTTTTATACTTGTACTCCCTCATAGATCCAGCATATTCAATAGTCCAGTTCAAAATAGAGAGTGGATTATTTCCTGTAGTTTTGTCATGTCAATGCTTTGGAAAGAAAGGAAAAACCAAATATTTAAGAAAAAGAAAGAAAGGACAAAGTCATGGTCTACATCAAAGTGCAACATGGGGGTTACATTACTCCTACTCAAACTCACAATGAAATGCTGAGGTGCCAGGTGTATTACCATGAAAGTCTACAGCTCCCTTACTTTCAGTGTCTGTGAAAATAGGATTAGTTTTAATGAACTGTATTTCTGTGACCTCAAAAGTGTTTTCAGGATTTAAATTATCAGCAAGGAAAGCGTGATCTTCACCATACTTTTCATATGGTTGATTTTCTTCCCTACCTTTGCATGTTGTATATGTACTTGTATGTTTCTTTGGTAGAGATTTCTCCTCCATGAGAAAGACCGCCCCAAGAATGCCTATCTGCCTCTTAGACAGAGCAATATCTGCGTGATAGAGATGAGATCTGTAATTTGTTGATCTTATATGTCTTGCCATAATATTACAAGTGTCCACAATGAATGAAACTCTCTGATTTCTTGTTGGGGTTGCACATTCTCTAAGCATGCTCGTATTTGGATCGCAGGAAAATCAAGGTTATGGTCTTGAATACCAACATGATTGGACCAAGAACCAGTAATGTATGTCTAACAATAGACCTTAGGCATCACAAAGGACACACCTCCAGTCATATGATGGTCTGATAATTGATGTCAAAGAATTTTAAACTCTAGTATCAGTTGTAGTTGCTTTATTTTTTAAATAGTTTCTTCTCCTGTGATTGGGTGCATAGTTATACTTATCTATTGATCTAATTTTGTCAAAATTTGGGTTCAAAAACTATCTTGAATTCATGTCTGGAGGGATATAAAGATGGTGGTCACTGCAAAAGGTAAGTTATTAATGGTAGTTGTTGCCCATATTTAAGAAATTTTGATATAAATCGTGAGAGAAGCTTTTTATCCTAAATTGAGTGGGGCTTTAGGATTGAGAGACTTGGGGATCCTAAACAAAGCATTGGGAGAGAAATTATGTTGGGATTGACTTCGGGTTAGAGATGAACTCTAGAAACAAATATGGGATATGAAATATGGCCACTCTTCTCAATTGAAAAAGTTGCAAGCAACCAAGCATCCTCTAAGATCTTCCATATGAAATTTGCCACAGGCCAACTAGACCTTAATTCAAAGTCATGTTTTTTGAGAGACCTGGAATGGTCACACTAGTGACTACATTATTCTCAAAGGATTCTTGGCAATAGATGCCACAATTGAGGGATTGCTAATCCTAGAGTTTTAATAACATTTACTTCAAAGCATCAGGGTCTTACTGTAGAAGAATTTTAGAAACTGATTCAATCCCCTATGCTATGGAAGGAATGGAAAACAGTTGAAGATTGGCAATCACATCCATCTTTCTCTCCCTGGCCTATTTTAGCTCATGAGCTTCAAAAATGAAAAATATCCAATGCTCAGGATGAAGACAAACTCTGGTGAGGTTCTCAAACCAAAGGGATATTTACTCTCAAGGAATCCTACTCTCTTATAGCTGGTCATCAAGACATCCACTAGGATCCAATTTGGAAGAAAATCTAGATGAATGGTGTTTTCCCATGGTCCTCAATTCCTTTGGCTAGTTGGATGACGTAAGATCCTCACATGGGATCAAATCAGGAAAAATGGATTTTAGGGCCCCTGACTTTGTACTTTATGTGGGAATTATGAATATTCTATGGAGCATATATTGAATGTATGTCCTTCCATTGAATATATTTGGATGCATAGTTGACTACCTTTTGGATCCTTGTACCGTAACCTCAGTTTTTTATACTTGTACGCCCTCATAGATCCAGCATATTCAATAGTCCAGTTCAAAATAGAGAGTGGATTATTTCCCGTAGTTTTGTCATGTCAATGCTTTGGAAAGAAAGGAAAAACCAAATATTTAAGCAAAAGAAAGAAAGGACAAAGTCATGGTCTACATCAAAGTGCAACATGGGGGTTACATTACTCCTACTCAAACTCTCAATGAAATGCTGACGTGCCAAGTGTATTACCATGAAATTCTACAGCTCCCTTACTTTCAGTGTCTGTGAAAATAGGATTAGTTTAATGAACTGTTTTTCTGTGACCTCAAAAGTGTTTTCAGGATTTAAATTATCAGCAAGGAAAGCGTGATCTTCACCATACTTTTCATATGGTTGATTCTTCCCCTACCTTTGCATGTTGTATATGTACTTGTATGTTTCTTTGGTAGAGATTTCTCCTCCATGAGAAAGACCGCCCCAAGAATGCCTATCTGCCCTCTTAGACAGAGCAATATCTGCGTGATAGAGATGAGATCTGTAATTTGTTGATCTTATATGTCTTGCCATAATATTACAAGTGTCCACAATGAATGAAACTCTGTGATTTCTTGTTGGGGTTGCACATTCTCTAAGCACGCTCCTATTTGGATCGCAGGAAAATCAAGGTTATGGTCTTGAATACCAACATGATTGGACCAAGAACCAGTAATGTATGTCTAACAATAGACCTTAGGCATCACAAAGGACACACCTCCAGTCATATGATGGTCTGATAATTGATGTCAAAGAATTTTTAAACTCCAGTATCAGTTGTAGTTGCTTTAGTTTTTTAAATAGTTTCTTCTCCTGTGATTGGGTGCATAGTTATACTTATCTATTGATCTGATTTTGTCAAAATTTGGGTTCAAAAACTATCTTGAATTCATGTCTGGAGGGATATAAAGATAGTGGTCACTGCAAAAGGTAAGTTATTAATGGTAGTTGTTGCCCATATTTCAGAAATTTTGATATAAATCCTGAGAGAAGCTTTGTATCCTAAATTGAGTGGGGCTTTAGAGACTTGGGGATCCTAAACAAAGCATTGGAAGAGAAATTATGTTGGGATTGACTTCGGTTAGAGATGAACTCTAGAAACAAATATGGGATATGAAATATGGCCACTCTTCTCAATTGAAAAAGTTGCAAGCAACCAAGCATCCTCTAAGATCTTCCATATGAAATTTGCCACAGGCCAACTAGACCTTAATTCAAAGTCATGTTTTTTGAGAGACCTGGAATGGTCACACTAGTGACTACATTATTCTCAAAAGATTCTTGGCAATAGATGCCACAATTGAGGGATTGTTAATCCTAGAGATTTAATAACATTTACTTCAAAGCATCAGGGTCTTACTGTAGAAGAATTTTAGAAACTGATTCAATCCCCTAGGCTATGGAAGGAATGGAAAACAGTTGATGATTGGCAATCACATCCATCTTTCTCTCCCTGGCCTATTTTAGCTCATGAGCTTCAAAAATGAAAAATATCCAATGCTCAGGATGAAGACAAACTCTGGTGAGGTTCTCAAACCAAAGGGATGTTTACTCTCAAGGAATCCTACTCTCTTATAGTTGGTCATCAAGACATCCACTAGGATCCCATTTGGAAGAAAATATAGATGAATTGTGTTTTCCCATGGTCCTCAATTCCTTTGGCTAGTTGGATGACGTAAGATCCTCACATGGGATCAAATCAGGAAAAATGGATTTTAGGGCCCCTGACTTTGTACTTTATGTTGGAATTATGAATATTCTATGGAGCATATATTGAATGTATGTCCTTCCATTGAACATATTTGGATGCATAGTTGACTGCCTTTTGGATCCTTGTACTGTAACTTCAACAGTTTTTTATACTTGTACTCCCTCATAGATCCAGCATATTCAATAGTCCAGTTCAAAATAGAGAGTGGATTATTTCCCGTAGTTTTGTCATGTCAATGCTTTGGAAATAAAGGAAAAACCAAATATTTAAGCAAAAGAAAGAAAGGACAAAGTCATGGTCTACATCAAAGTGCAACATGGGGGTTACATTACTCCTACTCAAACTCACAATGAAATGCTGAGGTGCCAGGTGTATTACCATGAAAGTCTACAGCTCCCTTACTTTCAGTGTCTGTGAAAATAGGATTAGTTTAATGAACTGTATTTCTGTGACCTCAAAAGTGTTTTCAGGATTTAAATTATCAGCACGGAAAGTGTGATCTTCACCATACTTTTCATATGGTTGATTTTCTTCCGCTACCTTTGCATGTTGTATATGTACTTGTATGTTTCTTTGGTAGAGATTTCTCCTCCATGAGAAAGACCGCCCCAAGAATGCCTATCTTCCCTCTTAGACAGAGCAATATCTGCGTGATAGAGATGATATCTGTAATTTGTTGATCTTATATGTCTTGCCATAATATTACAAGCGTCCACAATGAATGAAACTCTGTGATTTCTTGTTGGGTTTGCACATTCTCTAAGCATGCTCGTATTTGGATCGCAGGAAAATCAAGGTTATGGTCTTGAATACCAACATGATTGGACCAAGAACCAGTAATGTATGTCTAACAATAGACCTTAGGCATCACAAAGGACACACCTCCAGTCATATAATGGTCTGATAATTGATGTCAAAGAATTTTTAAACTCTAGTATCAGTTGTAGTTGCTTTAGTTTTTTAAATAGTTTCTTCTCCTGTGATTGGGTGCATAGTTATACTTATCTATTGATCTGATTTTGTTAAAATTTGGGTTCAAAAACTATCTTGAATTCATGTCTGGAGGGATATAAAGATAGTGGTCACTGCAAAAGGTAAGTTATTAATGGTAGTTGTTGCCCATATTTAAGAAATTTTGATATAAATCCTGAGAGAAGCTTTGTATCCTAAATTGAGTGGGGCTTTAGGATTGAGAGACTTGGGGATCCTAAACAAAGCATTGGGAGAGAAATTATGTTGGGATTGACTTCGGGTTAGAGATGAACTCTAGAAACAAATATGGGATATGAAATATGGCCACTCTTCTCAATTGAAAAAGTGGCAAGCAACCAAGCATCCTCTAAGATCTTCCATATGAAATTTGCCACAGGCGAACTAGACCTTAATTCAAAGTCATGTTTTTTGAGAGACCTGGAATGGTCACACTAGTGACTACATTATTCTCAAAAGATTCTTGGAAATAGATGCCACAATTGACGGATTGTTAATCCTAGAGATTTAATAACATTTACTTCAAAGCATCAGGGTCTTACTGTAGAAGAATTTTAGAAACTGATTCAATCCCCTAGGCTATGGAAGGAATGGAAAACAGTTGAAGATTGGAAATCACATCCATATTTCTCTCCCTGGCCTATTTTAGCTTATGAGCTTCAAAAATGAAAAATATCCAATGCTCAGGATGAAGACAAACTCTGGTGAGGTTCTCAAACCAAAGGGATATTTACTCTCAAGGAATCCTACTCTCTTATAGCTGGTCATCAAGACATCCACTAGGATCCAATTTGGAAGAAAATCTAGATGAATGGTGTTTTCCCATGGTCCTCAATTCCTTTGGCTAGTTGGATGACGTAAGATCCTCACATGGGATCAAATCAGCAAAAATGGATTTTAGGGCCCCTGACTTTGTACTTTATGTTGGAATTATGAATATTCTATGGAGCATATATTGAATGTATGTCCTTCCATTGAACATATTTGGATGCATAGTTGACTACCTTTTGGATCCTTGTACTGTAACCTCAACAGTTTTTTATACTTGTACTCCCTCCTAGATCCAGCATATTCAATAGTCCAGTTCAAAATAGAGAGTGGATTATTTCCCGTAGTTTTGTCATGTCAATGCTTTGGAAAGAAAGGAAAAACCAAATATTTAAGCAAAAGAAAGAAAGGACAAAGTCATGGTCTACATCAAAGTGCAACATGGGGGTTACATTACTCCTACTCAAACTCTCAATGAAATGCTGAGGTGCCAAGTGTATTACCATGAAATTCTACATCTCCCTTACTTTCAGTGTCTGTGAAAATAGGATTAGTTTAATGAACTTTATTTCTGTGACCTCAAAAGTGTTTTCAGGATTTAAATTATCAGCAAGGAAAGCGTGATCTTCACCATACTTTTCATATGGTTGATTTTCTTCCCCTACCTTTGCATGTTGTATATGTACTTGTATGTTTCTTTGGTAGAGATTTCTCCTGCATGAGAAAGACCGCCCCAAGAATGCCTATCTGCCCTCTTAGACAGAGCAATATCTACGTGATAGAGATGAGATCTATAATTTGTTGATCTTATATGTCTTGCCATAATATTACAAGTGTCCACAATGAATGAAACTCTGTGATTTCTTGTTGGGGTTGCACATTCTCTAAGCACGCTCCTATTTGGATCGCAGGAAAATCAAGGTTATGGTCTTGAATACCAACATGATTGGACCAAGAACCAGTAATGTATGTCTAACAATAGACCTTAGGCATCACAAAGGACACACCTCCAGTCATATGATGGTCTGATAATTGATGTCAAAGAATTTTTAAACTCCAGTATCAGTTGTAGTTGCTTTAGTTTTTTAAATAGTTTCTTCTCCTGTGATTGGGTGCATAGTTATACTTATCTATTGATCTGATTTTGTCAAAATTTGGGTTCAAAACCTATCTTGAATTCATGTCTGGAGGGATATAAAGATAGTGGTCACTGCAAAAGGTAAGTTATTAATGGTAGTTGTTGCCCATATTTCAGAAATTTTGATATAAATCCTGAGAGAAGCTTTGTATCCTAAATTGAGTGGGGCTTTAGAGACTTGGGGATCCTAAACAAAGCATTGGAAGAGAAATTATGTTGGGATTGAATTCAGTTAGAGATGAACTCTAGAAACAAATATGGGATATGAAATATGGCCACTCTTCTCAATTGAAAAAGTTGCAAGCAACCAAGCATCCTCTAAGATCTTCCATATGAAATTTGCCACAGGCCAACTAGACCTTAATTCAAAGTCATGAATTTTGAGAGACCTGGAATGGTCACACTAGTGACTACATTATTCTCAAAAGATTCTTGGCAATAGATGCCACAATTGAGGGATTGTTAATCCTAGAGATTTAATAACATTTACTTCAAAGCATCAGGGTCTTACTGTAGAAGAATTTTAGAAACTGATTCAATCCCCTAGGCTATGGAAGGAATGGAAAACAGTTGAAGATTGGCAATCACATCCATCTTTCTCTCCCTGGCCTATTTTAGCTCATGAGCTTCAAAAATGAAAAGTATCCAATGCTCAGGATGAAGACAAACTCTGGTGAGGTTCTCAAACCAAAGGGATGTTTACTCTCAAGGAATCCTACTCTCTTATAGTTGGTCATCAAGACATCCACTAGGATCCCATTTGGAAGAAAATCTAGATGAATGGTGTTTTCCCATGGTCCTCAATTCCTTTGGCTAGTTGGATGACGTAAGATCCTCACATGGGATCAAATCAAGAAAAATGGATTTTAGGGCCCCTGACTTTGTACTTTATGTTGGAATTATGAATATTCTATGGAGCATATATTGAATGTATGTCCTTCCATTGAACATATTTGGATGCATAGTTGACTGCCTTTTGGATCCTTGTACTGTAACTTCAACAGTTTTTTATACTTGTACTCCCTCATAGATCCAGCATATTCAATAGTCCAGTTCAAAATAGAGAGTGGATTATTTCCCGTAGTTTTGTCATGTCAATGCTTTGGAAAGAAAGGAAAAACCAAATATTTAAGCAAAAGGAAGAAAGGACAAAGTCATGGTCTACATCAAAGTGCAACATGGGGGTTACATTACTCCTACTCAAACTCACAATGAAATGCTGAGGTGCCAGGTGTATTACCATGAAAGTCTACAGCTCCCTTACTTTCAGTGTCTGTGAAAATAGGATTAGTTTAATGAACTGTATTTTTGTGACCTCAAAAGTGTTTTCAGGATTTAAATTATCAGCAAGGAAAGCGTGATCTTCACCATACTTTTCATATGGTTGATTTTCTTCCCCTACATTTGCATGTTGTATATGTACTTGTATGTTTCTTTGGTAGAGATTTCTCCTCCATGAGAAAGACCGCCCCAAGAATGCCTATCTGCCCTCTTAGACAGAGCAATATCTGCGTGATAGAGATGAGATCTGTAATTTTCCCATTTGACATTGAGCTCCATCAGAAGAGCCAAATTTTCAGCATGTGGCCAACTGGAATAGGAGGAAATGACAAATTGTTGGCAGCCAATATCAGCAAGAGTGAACAGCTCATGCCTGTGAAGAAACTGGATGATTGGGGGAGGAAGAATGTGATTCCCAGCCAATCCAATGATTACTAAAATGGCTTACAACTTCCTGTAGGATGTCTTTCTGAGTAGTTAGTATTATATTGTCCAATTTCTAATATACCAGATTGTGTCGAATTTTTTCTTTTGGAAGCTATCTTATGAAAGTACTTAGTATTATTATCTCCCCTAGAAACCCGCGTCATTTTTATTTTTTGTCTCCATTCCTCTGCCTGATAATTTAGAGAGCTCCAATATTGTATTTTTGCTTTGTTCAGATAGGAAATTAGGCCTTGTAGGGTCCATCAATTCTGAAATCTCTTTATCTATAATAGAAAACTCCCGAGAGAGTGTCTTCTTGCACTTGATGATGCATGTCTTAACCTTTGACTTTAGCCTATGCAGTTTTTGAGTGACCTGATACATCATTTTATTTTTCATTATCCCTAAAGGCCTCATCCAAGATATCTTAATCAGGGCCACTAAATAGTTATCTTGTAGCCATACTTGATTGAACTTGAATGGTAATTCCTTGGCTTCTTGTTCACCATTCCATTCCAAAAAGATTGCATTATGATCGGAAACTAAAATTCCTTGGTGCAGAAGCAGATGCAGCTCAGTTGCTTAAAAGCACAAGTGGATGTAGAAGGATCGAGTTTTGTACATATCCTATGGGGAATGAGCCTGCCAAATCAAACAAGAATCTAAGAGAAACGGTTCAGGAGGATGATGAAGTAAGAGATGGTGAAGGGGGTTTGGGAGGAGAAAAAATGCAACTTGAAGATGAAGAACAAGCTCCAATGGAATGGGTGAGGACAGACTTAGCTGGTGAAAATCAAGGGGAAACATTAAACACCAGGATTGGTGCTGAACCAAAAAGATTACCTGATACATATAACAGTGGCCAGCATTTGGTGAGAACATCCCATCCTATTGGAAACTTGTTAAATGGGGAGAGGCAGAGTCAATCTCCTGTCAGTCAGCAGCATAGAGATGAGATAGATGCTAGAAACAAGAGAGATAAGCATTCGATAGTAACAATTGATCTATTAGCATCAGAGGTTGCTGGTAGTTGGGCATTCAGTACAGCTGGTTCAGTTCATGGCGACAATGAATCTCTTTGGAGTGATGTCAGACAACCAGGGACAGGAAGGATCAGTGATGAAGGAATTAATCAAGATTTTGATGCTAGTCAGATTGCAGCAGCAGGTGAGAATATTAGGTCCAGGCAAGATCTACTATTAAGTAGCTTGAAGTGTCAACACACAGTGCCTGAAGATGCAGTGGCAGGAAGTCAAAATTCTCCACCTCCCAAGTTAGCTTCTCGGCAAAGCTATGAGCACCAAGCTTTGAATGAGATGCTTGATATTGTTGCCCCTGATTTCAGGCCGCTTCATGGACTTAGAAGAAATAACGATAATGCCCCTGACACTGAAGAAGATATTGAAGGGGAAGAAGATGATAAAAATCATGATGATGACGACACTGAGGAGGGTTCAGAAGAACCAGAATCTGAATAGGAAACTGTCTTTCTATTAACTCTGGATGTGTCTGAACACATGCCAAATGATTCTCCTGTCATGGCAGTGCAATTGTTCTTTGGTAAGCCATGCCATTACTTGGTGTTTTTATGACTGCCATACCTAATGGGTTGAAAGTTTGACTATTGTAGTTTGGTTGAAGAAATGATCCATGGATGGTAATGCCCATTAGATGTATAAGTGTGCTAAGCTTTTGCTTGGAAGGTGCTTAGAAATCTTTTGGCTCTCTGAACATTGCGATCTCTTGTATGACTGTAGATGAGTTCCTATTTATTGACTGTTATTCTACATAAGCAGAGTACACTTTGGCACTTTGGTGCATAAGCACCTTGACTCTGCCTCTGTAATATTAATTATAAAATTCTAGCAGACAATAACAGTTGGAACTCCAACCTAGAAGGCCAATAGTTGGAACTGTCACAGATTGGTTTTGCACTCCTGTAACCATACTAAACCCAGAGAGATAGTGACTGGAGTCTGAAATTTTGACAGAATGGAAGCCAAAAGAAACATGATTCTGAGAAGTTCATTTTTTTAAGATTTAGAATTTAATTCTTGATTGCCTCCTGAGCTTGCTTGAGTCATTAAATATGATATGTTTCCATTGCATAAGCAAGCCTACAATGTCTTCAGTGCACTTGACAGTGTTGTCATTTGGGTAAAGCACAAACCTTCTGTAGTGCTATCTTGTGTGTGGAGGAAAAACTATTAAAATATTATGAGACTGCTCTAATGGATGTTGGGAATTAATTACAAGTGAACCCACTGGCTGTTTATCTCTTTATTAATGGCATTGGAGTGTTGGTTTTTGTTTGAATATGTACATTGTTCCTTTCCTCAGGGACATTTAATTTGTTGCTGTTGTTGAATATAATTACATTTTATGTCAATGCTTGGGTAATGTAGAGGAAGAAGTAAAGTGAGTCTGTTTTGTGTTAATGCTGGAGAGTATATTTCTTTGTATCTGAGTCTTAAGGAAGAGTGCTGGACTACAATGCATTCAAGAGTAGTTTTGATGGTTGGAAAACATGAGCTAGGGCAAGTGTTGTTTCGAAGGGGAATGCTGCTTGAGAGCCTTGCTATTTAATTGAATAGCTGCTCATTCAATTGTTAAAGGAACATTGAGGTGCCAGGAATGTTTTGGACGAAACCATCTTAATTAATAGTTGGAAACCGAAGCAATAGGAATCAGGTTGACTAGAAAATTACAGAATCTGCATTCTCTCAGACAGAAATGATTTTCTTAAGGAGTTCATTTTGCATATAAGATTGAGAACAAGAAAGTATGGGACCAACATAAACGTTAATACTAGTATATTGTCTATAAGTCCTCTTAATACTAGAAACTCTTGGATATTAGGTAGCCCATTGGTATTTCCTTGAGCATGTTATGATGTTTACCAAGCATTCATAAATTCAACCCTAACCTAAGAAAGCTAAGTACCTGCACTAAACTAATCTCTCAGAATAATAAGAACTCCACCGAACGTCTTTAAAGTCAAGCATATCAAAGAAACATTTGAGTCTTAAACCATCAAGTGCACTAAAAGCAGTGCAATGTGAATGTAGAATGTAAGGCATTTATGCAGAAGCAATGGACCTCTTCTGCTGAAAAGAGATGCCAAGTCACTATATGGATTGAGATGATAACCTTAAACGCATTTCATTCATCCACATCCAAAACTTAAATCTAGGATATGTGAACTGAGAATTCAGCATGTCAGGACTAAATTACTTCACACATCTGAAACATACGAAACATGACAAATAATTCTAGTGAAAGTGAAAAAAGGATATATTTGAGGAGGTTTTGCCAACTATTGGCAAAACCAATCTGTGCAAAACCAATCTGTGAGGAGGTGCTCCAAATTTCTAGGAAAACATCATATATTTATGATGATATACCATTGCTTAGTAAATTGATGCAAACAAATAACAGTTTTTTTTTTGTTGTTCTGGGCAAACGAATATATGCATTTACTGGGAACCAATTACAACTAACAACCAAAGATACTACTTGAATCTGAAATCTTCCACCTTTTCTTGCTAAGCAACTATTTATCTGTTGATATTTCTTCATCCTTTTTCATTCTCACTCATCTTGTTCTTCATTTCTGTGCATGATCCTTCTTTTCTGCTCACTTTGTCATCTTAATTGCTCCATCTTAGTCATATTAAGCTTCTCTTCTCATTATTCGCCAAGTTTCCCCGTCCATATGGCCTATCTTTGGAATCTATTTCTTGAGTATTAATTCCTAGAGTCGACATACTGTTATCCTTTCTACTACTATTGTTTATAGGAACTTATTCTAGCGTAGGCACCTACACTTCATTTGGCAGCTCCCAAGGGGCATGTTCTTTCTTGGGAAAAATATGATTCTGATTTATGCCTATAGCCTTACCATACATTTTGATGTCATCCCAACCAAGTATACGTAGGAATTTCGCTATTAGATGTATGGTATTATGGCATCCCAAACATCTAAAAGGGATTCCCCAGTAATCCACTCGTTTTATGATAGATTGTGTACTCTAATAGATATCAAGGGTAGCCGAGAGACCTTTTATGGAATCTGGTTCAATGAAAAACCATGCTACTCATTTTTCTAGAAGGCCAGCACTCCCTTCATCGACATAATAGAATTTTCCTATCTTGTTGGCAATTTCCATGATTTCCTTCTTGGTCCATAGTTCCAAAGGAAGGCTAGGGAGTTTAACCCATATGTATTTTCGCTGGGGATCTTCTTTAATAGGATTAAATCCGACTGTCTAATTCTACATGCATAAAAATCCCCTACCTTTCACACATGAGATTGAGCCAATCCTATCTGCATCTTCCACTGTCATGAAGTGGAATCCAAACCAACTATTGAGGAGCATGCTTACCTTCGGTCTATTTCCAACAATACAGAACCAACATTTCTGCACCCATTCTTTCATTTGTCCACTAGACATCCTAAGGTGTTCCCACTGGCCCACCAATACCTTATGCTTCATCTTTACCACATTATCCCAATATATATCAATACCCATAATGAGTTTTTGTATCTGTTCCTGGTTCTTGATCGATTTCTTTTACGTTTGTCTATTTTTTTTTGGATCGGGTTCCATTTGAAGATTCCTTTCCAAGATATGTATCTGAGTCCTCATGTTGGGATGTTTTCAACAGGCCAATGGATGTGGGAACTTGATTTGGTCTTCCCAATCTCTCTGCAAATTCATTTTCTATGACTATCGATACTTCTATAATTTTCCTGTCGTCATAAATCTATTCCATAGAAAAAGATTGACCAACCATGTCAATATTGACTATTAGAACTGCATTACCTTTTAAGAGGGGCTTCAAGCGAACCAACACATTGTTTTTATTGATCGACTTCAATTTTAGGGTTTAGAAAGAAGGAGCGGCAGCCAATCCTGTAAGTCGAGGAGAAACGATAAGGTCTCAAAGGGCAGCCGGGCCAACAAACCATCACTCAACTCGTAGGCTAAAGCCTTGATGAACTACCCATTGAACCTCATTGTCGTATATCATTGACGAGAGCTGAGAAGAGCCCATACACCGGTCACTGCCAAGCAGTCGAGATCCCATCAGTCCCACAAGGTGCCTGTCAGCCGAGAGAACCTAAGTCACAGGAGGTGCCGATAGACACAGGAAGGAGGTGCCGAGAGACAGGAAGGAGGCAGCCAACGTATTGGTCAGCACAATGCTACTACATATGGGTGAAAATAAAATCCAAATAAAATGTGAAAGTGTGACCGATTTTATTTGTACTATAGAACAACGGCTAGTGGGTTAATCTCCTAAAAAAAGGTGTTAACATAGTCTGTCGAAAGGTACATTTTGCTTCAGGATAACCCCTAGTTGCTATCTTTTTATGAGGAAGCAAAAACATGGAAAATGTTTGGTTAGGTAGGAATACAACTTGTCAATTTGGTCTAGCTTGAGTGATTAAAAGAGAAGGTTGTTAGGCTCTCCACCATTTCATGGATTGATATAGTGATGAGACAAAAGAAGCTCTCTCTTGAGACCTGACTAGGTGATTCATAACAGTTGTGGTGTTGGTGCCTTAACTTAGCCAGAAAATGCCAAAACTCTATTGATGCACAAAATTTATTACTGAATCTACCTCAGAGTATGCCATAGTCACTGAATATGACATGCATGGTTTTACCAAGGAGGCCCTAAACTTTTGAACAATGAAACTTTACATTGGTATCTTGGCAGTAGCTGCATTGGTCTTATTAGCATTACACCACTTTTAATATGAGTCTTCATAATAGAGAATCACCATTACACTTTGTTGATTTGTGTTAAAAAGAAAAATAACAAGCAATACATTTCATTTGGCATGCAATGTTGTTGTTGGTAGTTTTCTTGTATGTGTGCCACATGTAAAGCTAACATGCGTTAAATTTCTTTCACCTTGCAATATTTTTATTGGAAGCGTGCTTGTGTTTTGGCTAGAAACTATGCTAGATTTCTTTTTCTTTGCAATATTGTTGTTGTCAATTTGGTTGTTTATGATAAAAGGAAATCTAGCAAGTGTTAGATTTCCTTCACCTTGGCAATGTTATTGGAAATGTTGTGCTTGTGTTTGGGCTAGAAGTCGTGCTAGATTTCGTTTGCTATGCAATATTGTTGTTTTCAATTTGGTTGTTTATTATAGAAGGAAATCTAACACGTGTTAGATTTCCTTCACCTTGGTGACGTGCTTTTGTTTGTGTTAGAAGGAAATATAACATGCACTAGATTTCTTCTGGCATGAAATGTTGTTTTTGGTAGTATGCTTGTATTTATGCTACATGTAAAGCTAGCACGCGTTAAATTTATTTTACCTCGCGACGTTGTTATTAGAAATGTGATTGTGTTTTTGATAGAAGTTGTTGGATTTGGTTTCCCCTACAATATTATTGTTGGCAATGTGCTTTTGTTTGTGCTAGAAGTAAATCAAGCGTATGCTAGATATCTTTCACATTGCAATGTTGTTTTTGGCAATGTGATTGTGTTTGTGCTAGAATAAACTTTAGAATGTGTAAGATTTCTTTTACTTTGAAATGTTTTTGTGAGTAATATGCTTCTATTTACGTTAGAAGGAAATTTAGCATGTGGTGGATTTCCTTCGCCTTGCAATATTCTTATTGACAATGTGCTTGTTTGTCCTAGAAGGAAATCTAGCACGTGCTAGATTTATTTGACCATGTAATGTTGCTTCTAGCAATATGCTTATGTTTGTAGTAGAAGGAATGATATTGATTGTTAGCTTTCATTTTAGGAAACAATGTTTCATTACATACAATATTACTACCATGCTATTTTAATTTTTGCATCTATATTACTTTTTCGTAAGTTGTGTGTTTCTATGAAAATATAAAGTCACACTTTACACGGTTCAACCTTTTAATTACAAGTTACGATTTAATTGTTGTTACAGAATTGATACAAGCTACAATGGAAAATATAATTTTGGCAAAAGGGGACTATGTTGATCTCTTTATTAATGATCAAGTCATTGGGCTAGGAAGGGTCGAATCTGCAGAGTCTGGAACGTATTATGTTGGAGAAAGGGTTAACGCTGGTTATGTTACAATTTTGATAATTGATGTAACTCAACCACATTTGATTGATGAGGATGTTAATGAAGGGGACATACATCCATGGAAGATCATGGATTTGAGACACAACAAAGGTAAATCAAAATATTGAAGCATGTGTTATATATTATTGATAGCATAATAAATGTTTTTTCTTGAGTAAATACTAACCTTATTTACATTTGTTTATAGGTGCAAATGTTTCTTCCACATTTTCTATTGGAGCCAAGGTAGATCTTCTGCAACATGGAGTGAAGGTGGGCGAGGGCTCCATATTCAATACAGAGCTTGGGCATAAAGTGCATGGAAAGATGGTAAAGAAAGGATGCATAGTGGTTAAAATTGAGAAGGTGTTAAAACATAACGCTCCTCTACCACATCCAACAGGATTTGAGCATACACTTGGGGGTGCATTAGAATCTTATGAAATTTGGCCAGAATCAGATTTGGAGCCTCACTGTCATGATCATGCCACAAATATTCCCCAAGATAGGGTTACATTCATATGTACAAAGGTTTCTCTTACACATGAATGCATGGGAACAAGCATGTGCATTGCCAAAGGAATGCTAGTTAATGTCCGCGAGGATGACATTGTTGAGGGTGAAACACTAGGTGAAATGGATTTTGGTGTTTTTCTAGAAGAGATAGATGGAACTTGTGAGATATGTAGAATTGGGGATAAGTCTATACACTGTTTGGTTAGATGGCCAATAAATAAGTTGGTGGACAACAAAGGTGTGATATTAAGGGTTAAGGAAAAGTTCAAGGAGCCACCCAAGGAAATGGTGATATGGGATGTTATAGAGGACAGAAATCCCTTAAACAATTGGGATGGGTTCTTTTGTAATGAAAAAGATAGAAACTCAACTGATATGCATGTAACAAGGCCATATAAAAGGATTAAACGAGTTATGGCTACAAAAAAAATTGCAAAATGTCAAACAAAAATAGATGAAGAGAAAGAAATTCGAGTTTTGGCAGAAGATGTATGTTGTAGAAAAGATTGTCTTCAACATGTGGATAGGAAGGCCATTGCAGGAGCTAGAAGGGATATGAGACAAATAAATAAAAATGGTATTAGAGAATTTGTCTTGAATTCACTCATGTCAAACACAGTCATGTCAAAGGGCCATGGCCATGGCCATGGCTTACCAACTATTGCTAGAAATGTAAAGGACATGAGATTTAATGGGAATATTATTTGTAAGAAAGCATGGTATAAGATACATAAAATTCCTCAAAGCACATTCTATAACTACCAGCATTATTTCCAACATGGACAGATCAAAGCTATTCATGGTAACACCAACACATGCAAAGCAAGAGCTCACACAGTGGCAGCCATAGAAATATTGCACAAAATTGTAATGGACAATTCAGATTTTTCACCAAACCAAACACGTCAAGTTGAAGAAGATGGAACATCTGCTCCTTTAAGATTGCTTCCTTCGACTTACACACAAAGTTCTTTGTTAAAAGAGATCAATGAGGATCTTCAAATGCTCAATTACCCATCAATATCACAGTCAACAATGAGCAAGATTTGGAATACTAAGTTTCGAGATGTGGCATTTTCAAAGAACACCAACTTCAGTAAATGCAATGAATGTATTGTGTTGAAAGCACAAATGAAGTCAGCAACTACAAAAGAGTTGGAAGAAAAGGCACGAGGTAGGTTGAAGAAACATAACAAGATTGTTATGTGTGGAAGATATTGCTACTATGCCCATAGAATTATGTCAGAGTGGTTTCCAAAGGAGTATTTGAGCATTATCCATGATAAAATGGACAAAACAAAGACTTCAATCCCAAGGCTACGTGTCAAATCAAAATCTATTGTAGGAACAAATTTAGGTTTATCATTGACAGGTATGCTTACACATGGGCATAAGGCAGGAGGTTTTGGTCATTTCTCCTTACCATTTGTCCATATGGGATCACAATTTACTATTACATCTCTTGCAAAGTGCTTAAGGGACCTTGAAGACCCACAAATGAATATGTATGGTGATCTACTTTATGAAAGTGGAATTTCAAGAAACCCACTTACAAATGCATTACTTGACACCTCTATTTACTCAAAATGTCAAGGGTACAAGGATGATTTTATATTTCATGGAAGTTCAAAAAGTCAAAATGTTGATTTTAAACCTCTTCCTCCACATTTGTTGCTACAGTTGGACAATGCAGCAAGTGATAATAAGAATCGCTATCTTTTCATGTTTCTATCACTTTTAACTGCACTTGGTGTCTTCATCACTATTGAGGTTGGGTTCTTGCTTGTGGGGTACACCCATGAAGACATAGATGGAACCTATGGAAGAATGTCTTCCAACCTAAAAAGTAAAGATATTTATTCTTTACCTGAAATGATGGATACATATCGTACAATTGAAGAAAATCGAGTGTTTCCACCTACACTTATTGACAAGGTCTATGACTTCAAAAGTTTCCTTAATGGATACATCAAGGAGGGAAAAAATGCACTAGTTGGACATCTTAATGTCCAATACTTCCAATTTCTTGTACTCAATGATGTTCCAGTACTAAGGTACAAAGAATCAATTAGAGATATTGAGTGGTCAGAACCAGTTGAGTTATGGAATATAGATGATGAAGGCCAACCTATAATTCCCATTGGGAAGCCATCTTTCTTAGCTTCCAAACATAATGATGTCTATTTAAAATAACTAAAGGAAGGGATAACATCATACATAAAAATGTGGAAAGACACTATTGGGAATGAGGATTCACCAATTGTTACGGAGGAATGGAAAAATAAAGTAGTGTATTGGGAAAAAGTTCTTGATACATTAGATGGAATCTATAATGATCATAGAATAATAGATGGAAGTGATTCATCTTCTGAGGATTTCTGGCCCAGGACAAGGCACATTGTTGATGTTGATCATAATGCACTCCAAGTAATGTCAAGTATTATGGATGGAGATTTTGATAATGTGATAGATGAACCAATATATGTTGGACCCAAATGCAACAAGCCAAAACCAACTTTCAATCCGATGATTGATGTTGAGAAAGGAAAGATGTTGCTAGTTAGATCAGGAAATGAGGATGCAGGAGAGATGATTTGGATGGCTAAATCCATCTCAAATATCTTTAGGGATAATGAAAGTGAGAATCTTCATGTAAAGGTTGACTGGTGGAAGCCTATGTCAGGGAAATACAATGGAAAATTTTTAGAGCAATATTGGGTACCAAATCCTGATGACACAGAGGTTGGCTCTATTCCAATTAATACCATAGTGTGGGCATGGATGCCAAATAAAGAACATTGAAAGAAGATCAAGATAAATAAATATGGTGTAGAAGCCATTCTTGATCTACTTGAGCGAATATCTTAAGAGTAGGTTTATATGATTCATGAATGTAATTTTTTTTGAAGGATCTATTAATATACATTCATACACACTTTTCCATATTTGTTGTATATCAAATATTCTCTTCATATTCTTTTTGGAGGAGTTTTATATTATTTAATATTTCAATGTAATCATGTGTTATACAAATTACATGACAATGCCATAAAATATTTAAGTTTTCAAAACTTTATTTGACCAACATGACTTCTCACCATATCAAATATGCATGATCAAATTCAATAATGCACTTAAAAACATCTTCTAAACTTGGTCTATTAAAAAAACAATGGAGTACCTAATTAGTAATCTATTTAATATAAACCATTTAAACACTTAATTAATAAATGCTAGACACTAGAAAAAATGTTTGAGGTGAGTTTTCCTTAATTTTCCTTATTATAATTGATATAAATCAAATTCACTATCTTGTTGCACTCTAATTTATAAAAAAAATATTTTGATCATTGAACAACACAACTAGAATTATAAAATATTTCCTCTTATAGATTTTAAAGTGGTGCCAACATTGTACTAGTATAATTAATGTTGGCATTTTGGCACAGGGGTGGCGCTATGATACAGGTGTTGTCCTTGATGGCAACTCTCTTTGATGACAGATCTCCGTTCAGACTACAGAATGAAGAGAAATCTCAGATACGCAGGTTAATTAAGTCCAAGTTGCGTATACACGCTGGTAATCTGCATACTAAGTCGCGTATACGAAGGAGATCTATATACGAAGGCGCGTATACACGCAGATGCATGAACAGAAAAGGGCGTATATGTCGGGAAGCTTCCTTTTGGTCCGTGGTAGTTAGTCCTCGGTACTTGAGCCTATGTCTTTGGACCAAAGTATCTCGACAGACGTGTTGATCCCTAGTTTTTAAGTTGATGGTATTGGATCTCTATGGTTTTGGCTCTTGGTATTGAGCAAGGCCTAAGGCTATATAAGGAGAAGAAGATCATTAGGGAAAAACATCTTTTTTGAAAAGGCTTGAATATCTGAAAAAAAAAAAGGATATCTGGTATGCAAGTTCTGGGTTGCTTGATCTAAGCTAAGGAGAGATCACTTCGGTTGATGGAAGACTAGATCTAAGGATAGATCGGGATATAATGATTTGAAATGCACTATTATGATATGGTTGATTATGCGTATTTCTAGATCTGCATACTGACGCAATGTTATGTTCTGGGTCTAACTGATGTCTGGTACAGCTGCAAGTTGAGAGAATTTATTTTTAGATCTGTACGCAGGTTGTCTTCGGTAAAAGCGCGTGTATACGCGGGTTGCTCTCATTGAAGTAGCGTATATCTTTTGAAGCTTTATTTTTGGGTTTGCAGTTGGGTCTGACTGTTATTGCAGAGTTCTGTTGTCTGCTCTGTGTTCTGGTAATTGGTGATTGACAGGGTTTCAGTGGTTCAGTGATTCAAAGATTGATGATGCTAGTATTGGTTGTTTTGTGCTTCAATGATCTATTGTGAAAGTTGAATGAATTGTGGTCTTCAGATTGTAATGTTGTGCTTCAGGAATATCCAGTCTGAAAATGTATGAAAGGTGGTACCTGAAAGAAAGAAGATTGTAGGCCAGCACCTACATACTAGTATCTTGGCTAGTACAAGAGCAAAGGGGGTTGGAGCTCCCTTCCAAGGAAGTTTGGAGAATGAGAGAAGGTTGTAGCCTTCTGCAGGTTGTAGCCTGCGTACTGGTATAAGGCTGCACCAGTACAAAAAGATTGTAAACTGAAGTTTCATATTAAAGAAAGATAGAGACGACTTGCAGCAGGTGGTTCTCACCCACATTGGGTTTCCACCTTATATCATGGTGTTCATGTGTGTGGTTTTTGTGTGATCTGTTCTACTGCATCTGTTTACTCTTAATATGGTGAATAATGTCCTTATGCACTTAACTGAAGATAAACTAACTGAATTATAAGATTTCTGGTTATACGCTGTTTTCTTTAGACACAGTTGCGTGTACACGCTGGTTCACTTAACGAAAGTAGCGTATATGTTTCTGAGCATTGAAAAAGTTTTATAGTTCTGATAATACTGATTCACCCCCCCTCTCAGTATTATTTTCAACAATTGGTATCAGAGCAGGTCCTTCAGAGAAGCTTGACCGCTTGAAGGTAGATCGTTCATCATGAGCAACTACGAGAAAGAAGCATCAATCAGGCCACCGGTTTTTGATGGGACAAACTTCAATTATTGGAAGGTAAGAGTTACTGCCCATCTTCAATCTCTTGGTACAGAAGTTTGGAACATCGTAGAGACAGGCTACACTTTTCCTTCAGCTACTCCTACAGATGCAGCCGAGAAAAAGAAATATGAAACAAATGCGAAAGCAGTCAATACTGTATTGGGATGCATCTCTCAATCAGAATTCATGAAGGTAATGCACTATAAATCTGCAAAAGAAATATGGGATAAAATGGTCACGAGCTATGAAGGAGACGATCAGGTAAAGCGTGCTAAACTTCAAACTCTCAGGATTAAGTATGAGACTCTCAGAATGTATAATGATGAAAGTGTGGCTAACTACTTCCTTAGGGTAGATGAGATTGTCAATTGCATGCAAAACTTGGGTGAAGAAATAAAAGAGGCTATTGTGGTTGAAAAGGTTCTAAGATCTTTGTCCCCCAAGTTTGAATCTAAAGTGTCTGCCATAGAAGAAAAGGAAAATTTGCAAATTCTTACTATGTCTCAGCTTCACGGAATTCTAACCGCTTATGAAATGAGAAAGGGAGGTCCATCAGACAGAAGAGAAGCTACCTTCAAGGCTTCAGGCAAAGAAGATTACTATGAAGCAAGTCACCTGCCAGAAGATGAAGAAGAGGAATCAAATTTTGTCAGAAATCTTCAAAGGGGTTATGGAAGGTTCAGAGGTAAGTTACCTTTTAAATGCTTTTCTTGTGGAAGAGTAGGTCATTATGCTGCCAAATGTCCTCACAAAGATAAGAATGACAAGGGAAAGGAGCCTGTTAAATGGAACAAGAAACAATATGAAAAGAAGAAAAGCTATTACACTCATGAAGATAGTGATGGACTTTCAAATAGTGATGAAGATGAACAAGGTAATAGATATAAACTTTTAATGGCTTTTGAAGATGATGACTACATGGATGCTATAGATGTAGAAGGCTTTTATGAAGAAATGAAAGATCTCAAAGTTTGTTTAGAAGAGAAGAGTGCTATTATTGATTCTCTACAATGTCAACTAGCTGAAAAGGAAAAACATCTTGAAAAATTGGAATGTGAGATTGTTTGTCTTAGAAAGGAGATTGAGAAAACCAAAGCAATTAATCTTAAGTTTGTTAAAGGATCTGAAACCTTGGATGAGATTATCAATGTGCAGCGATCTCCTCTGATCAAGACAGGTCTTGGATATAATGGAGAAACATCTCAAGCCTCTACCTCTAAAAGTTATCTTGATGCAGCAAGGAGAAGCGAGCAAAGGCCAAATAAAAGTCATCAGGTGAATCAGGGACAGTTTATCTCAAGAACAAATAAAGACCATCAAGAAATTCGGGGACAAACTGCCTTAAGGACAAACAGAAGCTACAATCAGCCACAGGTAAAATCTTCCCAATTTTCTCCAAGAATGAATAGAAGTTACAATTGGTTGGATGATAGATCTGATTATCGCAGAAGTTTCTTTAATGGCCAATGCTTTTCTTGCCATAACTTCGGTCACAAAGCAGCTCAATGTGTTGCCTACAAAACAATCATGACTAGAGAAGCTCAAAAGCAAGGGAGAATGACTGGAACCATGAAAAGGACTTATAACAATTTTTCGGTTCTTGAAAATGACGTTGAATGCTCTATTTGTAATAACTTTGGTCATGAAGACTCTGAATGCGGGAGCAGGTTCCGGAAGACAACTCAGAAGGAACAAACCTCAAATGTTAGAACATGGAGAATAAAAGAATCACAACCAGAAAGATGTGGGATAGCCTTTTATGCAGAAGGTCAAGAAAGTCTATGGTACATTGACAACGGATGTTCGAAGCATATGACAGGGGACAAAGAAAAGCTTGAGTCATATACCGCATTAGAAAAGGGGAAGAAAGTTTCTTTTGGGAACGATATCTCTGCAGCCATAAAAGGAAAAGGTGTTGCTCCGTTAAAAGAGAAGGTCAAAGCAAGAAATGTTTTATATGTTGATGGATTGAAGCATAATCTTCTGAGTGTCAGTCAGATGTGCGATCAAGGAACCGAGGTAATATTTAGATCAAATGGATGCTGTGTTCGCGATCTTGATACAGGTAAAACAGTGATCAAAAGAAGAAGGACTCCAAATAATCTATATATCTTTGAGGAAAGACAACAATGCTACTTAAGCAAGGATGATGAACGTTGGCTATGGCATCGGAGGTTGGGGCATCTAAGCTTTTCACAAATAAGGAAAGCATGCAAATATCAGGTAGTTCATGGTCTTCCAGATATCAAAATTCCAGACAATACCATATGCAAATCTTGTCAGTTTGGAAAGCAAACCAGAACTAACTTTCCAGAGAAGGAAGGATCAGCTAGCATGCCTCTCGAGCTAGTCCATACAGATGTATGTGGTCCATTTAGGAAGAGGACACCTCGAGGAGAAGAATATCTGATATTATTCATTGATGATTTCTCCAGATTTGTTTGGTTAGGGCTCATGAAGCACAAAGATGAAGCATTCGAAAAATTCAAATCCTTCAAAGCCTTGGTTGAAAATGAATCAGGACACAAAATTAAGTGCCTCAGATCTGACAGAGGTGGGGAGTTTACCTCAAATGAATTTTTCAATTTCTGTGAAGAACATGGGATAAGAAGATAATTCTCTACAGCTAGAACTCCTCAGCAAAATGGGGTTGTGGAAAGAATGAACAGAACAATCCAACAAATGGCTCGTGCTATGCTTGATGAATCAGGTACTCCCGCAACCTTCTGGGGTGAAGCTGCAAATGCTGCGGTTATTATTCTTAACAAAACAAATGTCCGAGTAAACAACACTCAAACACCTCATGAGCTCTGGAGTGGTGAGACTCCTTCGGTGAAGCACTTCAAAATCTTTGGGAGCAAATGTTATATTAAGAATACTGATGAGCAACTTGGCAAACTTGAACCAAGAGCAGATGAGGGCATTCTTCTTGGTTATTCTCCACATAGCAAAGCATACAAGTGCTACAATAAAAGACTTGGCAGAATTGTTGACAGCATTGATGTAGTGGTTGATGAGAAGGGATATATTCCTAGGCAAGTTCATCATGAAGACGTTGAAGAAGATGAAGGCTACCCTCAAAGGCGGAATGATGAAGAAGAAGAACCTCAAGAAGAACCAGAGGAGCAGACAAGAATAGAAGAGAAGACTCCATCCAGATATGTTCAAAAGAATCATCCAGAATCTCAGATTGTGGGGCAAAAAGAAGCAGGAGTACAAACAAGAAGGACACTTGCAGAAGCTTCAAGCTATTTGGCATTACTCTCCTCCACTGAACCACAAAATGTGAAAGAGGCATGCAAAGATGAATGTTGGGTCAAAGCAATGGATGAAGAACTTGAGCAGATCGAAAAGAACAACACTTGGGAATTAGTTCCTAGACCAAAAGATAAGAATGTAATAGGAACAAAATGGGTCTTCAAGAATAAATTGAATGAAAATGGAGAAGTAATTAGAAACAAGGGCAGACTTGTTTGTAAAGGGTATGCGCAGCAAGAAGGAATAGATTTTGAAGAGACCTTTGCTCCTGTGGCAAGACTTGAGGCCATCCGAATGTTCCTTGCTCTCTCAAGCTTTCAAAACTTCAAGGTATTTCAAATGGACGTGAAATCAGCCTTTCTGAATGGAGACTTAGAAGAAGAAGTATATATTGAGCAGCCAGATGGCTTCATTCTTGGGAATGATCCAAACCTTGTATACAAATTGAAAAAGGCTCTCTATGGACTCAAACAAGCTCCAAGGGCTTGGTACTATCGGTTGGACAAATATCTTCACCAACAAGGCTTTTCAAAAGGATCAGCAGATAGCAATCTCTATATAAAAGTTGAAAATAACAAATTGCTAATTCTTGTTGTTTATGTAGATGATATTATCTTTGGCAGCAATGAAGAGACTATGAGTCAAAACTTTGCCTTGGTTATGCAGAAAGAATTCGAAATGTCACTACTTGGAGAATTGACATATTTTCTTGGATTGCAAATCCAACAAAACGAAGGAGGTATCTTCTTGTCTCAAACCAAATACCTCAAGCAGATCTTGAAGAAGTATGGCATGGAAGAGTCAAAGCCAGTATGTACACCCATGGTTACAGGATGCAGCCTCATTGCAAGTGATGAATCAACAGCAGTTCACCAACCCACTTATAGATCCATGATTGGGAGTTTGCTTTATTTGACAGGTACCCGACCAGATATTACACATGCAGTAGGAATTGTTGGAAGATTTCAAGCCAACCTAAAGGAAACTCATCTTCAGGCAGTCAAAAGAATCTTCAAGTATCTTCAAGGGACCCAAAACTATGGCTTATGGTATCCTAGAAATACAGATCTCACTCTTCATGCTTACACAGATGCAGATTGGGCTGGAAGTGTGGATGATAGGAAAAGCACAAGTGGTGGTGCTTTCTTCATGGGTTCCAGATTAGTATCTTGGTTCAGCAAGAAACAGAGTTCGATTGCCTTATCTACAGCTGAAGCAGAATATGTGGCTGCGGCATCTTGTTGCACACAACTTCTTTGGATGATGCAGACCTTGCAGGACTTTCAAATCACTTGCACTCCACCAGTCTCTATCTTATGTGATAATACAAGTGCAATCAGCATTTCAAAGAATCCAGTCATGCACTCAAAGACCAAGCACATACCAATCAAGTACCATTTTCTTCGGGAACAAGTGCTTGAGCAGAAGGTCAAGTTGGAGTATGTTCCTTCTAAGGAACAAGTTGCTGATATTCTCACAAAACCACTGCCCAGGGAAACTTTTGAATATCTCAGACAAAAGCTGGGAGTAGTTGATGCTTCATCCTGCTATTAAAGCTTGTCTGTTCTACAGAAAAGTTGGTATACGCAAGTCACGTAAGGGATATCCGCGTATATACGCCGATTTATGCGGGGTAAGTCGCGTGTATGTTGTACGCTTGTTGCAGAAAGTATATCCGCGTACATACGCTGGTTTATGCAGGAGAAATCGCGTATATGGAGTTCTGAACAGCAAGGGAAAACTCTGGTTTAAAAAGGTCTGAGATGGGTATGTCAGAATTCTTCAGGCACAGTTTCAGGGGGTGCAGCAGGCACAGGTTCAGGGGGAGCAGCTTAAAATTCTCATAAAGCATTGTTGGCATTTAGATGTTTTAGGTTGTTGGTTTCAGGAGAAGGAGCTCAGAAAGAAATCCTGGTTGCTGATCTAAAAGATGTTTATCAGATGCTACTGGTGACTTTCATAAGTCTTGGTCTAGATCTGTTGTCTCTATGTCTCTTTTGTGATATCTCTTTTATGGTGTCAAGGTCATGTAACGGCCTATGTTGGTTTCCCCACTATGCCTGGGATGAATGATGTAATATAATTGGTTGTTTCTGATGTGTCCCCTCTTGGTAGGGAGTATGGATGTATGTATTGAGTCTTTTGGTGATAGGAAGGTCCCTTATGGTATATAAGTCTTGGTTCTCTTTGAAGAACATCGTTTGCAGATCTTGCCTACAGACAGGGGGAGCATGATTCAGCACAGCCAAGCAGAGGTATCAGCATGTTCTCAGGGGGAGCACAACCCTTTGCCCTTGATGACAAAGGGGGAGAATGATTCTAAGGAGCTTGAGGTTGCCATCAAGTCCAAAGGGGGAGATTGTTGGCATTTTGGCACAGGGGTGGCGCTATGATACAGGTGTTGTCCTTGATGGCAACTCTCTTTGATGACAGATCTCCGTTCAGACTACAGAATGAAGAGAAATCTCATATACGCAGGTTAATTAAGTCCAAGTTGCGTATACACGCTGGTAATCTGCATACTAAGTCGCGTATATGAAGGAGATCTATATACGAAGGCGCGTATACACGCAGATGCATGAACAGAAAAGGGCGTATATGTCGGGAAGCTTCCTTTTGGTCCGTGGTAGTTAGTCCTCGGTACTTGAGCCTATGTCTTTGGACCAAAGTATCTCGATAGACGTGTCGATCCCTAGTTTTTAAGTTGATGGTATTGGATCTCTATGGTTTTGGCTCTTGGTATTGAGCAAGGCCTAAGGCTATATAAGGAGAAGAAGATCATTAGGGAAAAACATCTTTTTTGAAAAGGCTTGAATATCTGGAAAAAAAAAAGAGATCTGGTATGCAAGTTTTGGGTTGCTTGATCTAAGCTAAGGAGAGATCACTTCGGTTGATGGAAGACTAGATCTAAGGATAGATCGGGATCTAATGATTTGAAATGCACTATTATGATATGGTTGATTATGTGTATTTCTAGATCTGCATACTGACGCAATGTTATGTTCTGGGTCTAACTGCTGTCTGGTACAGCTGCAAGTTGAGAGAATTTATTTTTAGATCTGTACGCAGGTTGTCTTCGGTAAAAGCGCATGTATAGGCGGGTTGCTCTCATTGAAGTAGCGTATATCTTTTGAGGCTTGATTTTTGGGTTTGCAGTTGGGTCTGACTGTTATTGCAGAGTTCTGTTGTCTGCTCTGTGTTCTGGTAATTGGTGATTGACATGGTTTCAGTGGTTCAGTGATTCAAACATTGATGATGCTAGTATTGGTTGTTTTGTGCTTCAATGATCTGTTGTGAAAGTTGAATGAATTTTGGTCTTCAGATTGTAATGTTGTGCTTCAGGAATATCCAGTCTGAAAATGTATGAAAGGTGGTACCTGAAAGAAAGAAGATTGTAGGCCAGCACCTACGTACTAGTATCTTGGCTAGTACAAGAGCAAAGGGTGTTGGAGCTCCCTTCCAAGGAAGTTTGGAGAACGAGAGAAGGTTGTAGCCTTCTGCAGGTTGTAGCCTGCGTACTGGTATAAGGCTGCACGAGTACAAAAAGATTGTAAACTGAAGTTTCATATTAAAGAAAGATAGAGACGACTTGCAGCAGGTGGTTTTCACCCACATTGGGTTTCCACCTTATATCATGGTGTTCATGTGTGTGGTTTTTGTGTGATCTGTTCTACTGCATCTGTTTACTCTTAATATGGTGAATAATGTCCTTATGCACTTAACTGAAGATAAACTAACTGAATTATAAGATTTCTGGTTATACGCTGTTTTATTTAGACACAGTTGCGTGTACACGCTGGTTCACTTAACGAAAGTAGCGTATATGTTTCTGAGCATTGAAAAAGTTTTATAGTTCTGATAATACTGATTCACCCCCCCTCTCAGTATTATTTTCAACAATTAATATGTACTTAACGTAGGAAAAATAGTTAGTGTCAATTTAAAATGGTCAATAGTAGTAAGAAAAACAATATTAGTATATTCTTAAATAACTTTATAGGTAAGTTTTTTTTTGTTGCAAAATCTATTATTCACGAGTCAAATTTAATACATAAATATAAATGTTAATGATAATAGAAATAATGTAAGGAATCTAAGTTTTAGATGAATGTTAATATGTTCTTTTCAATATAATATCCTTAAATACTACAGGAATATAAACTAAACATTTGTAATAAATATCTTAGTCAATTTTCTCTCTTTCTTGTTGTATTTGAATATAATTAAATTAGACTACTTTGTTACTATTCTAATTCATGATTGATTTTGATCATTATGGTCAATAATAGTAAGAACAACAATATTAGTATATCGTTAAATAACTCCATAGGTAATTTTTTTTTTGCAAAATCTATTATTCAAGAGTCAAATTTAATACATAAATATAAATGTTAATGATAATAGAAATAATGTAACTAATCTAAGTTTTAGATGAATGTTAATATGTTATTTTCAATATAATATCCTTAAACACTACAAGAATAAAAACTAAAAATTTGTAATAAATATCTTAGTCAATTTTCTCTCTTTCTTGTTGTATTTGAAAATAATCAAATTGTACTACTTTGTTACTATTCTAATTCATGCTTGATTTTGATCATTAAAATGATTAATAATTGAGACGAGAGACTCATTTTACCACCCAATATGTGGGGGGGGGGGGGGGGGGAAATAAAAATTATGTTCTAAATAGAAAAATAAAAGAAATGAATATTTTGTAAATTATTTAGAAGTATATAAAATGTGTGAATTAGATGTTTAAATCTTATACTTTTCAAAAAATTTCAGCTAGAGATACAGAGGAACTATTGGAAGATTTATGTTAACTAATTTATGTCAATATCAACTTCATATATATCTATATATAAGAAAAAAGATTTTTATGGTTAAAATTCTTATTTGGTCATATATATACTCTATTTAGCATTCAAAAATACATATTCAAAAATGAAAAATAACACATTGTATCTTTCATTCAAAATATTTGCACGTGAAGAAATTTGATCCCTACATCTCCACTTAAAATGGATCTATGATGGTATATATTGGACACATTACTATGATCATTTGTCATTAAATAACTTTATACTTAATATATAGCTTGCATATTAATCTATTATTAATTAAGCCAGCCTCAAGTTTTAAACATAGAAGTACAAATAATAAATAAAAATAAATTATGCTACTACTCCCATTCAACATTTAATTTGATCTTAAAAAAATATTTTCTCCTCAACTCTAAAATGGTGCAACTTCCTACAATAGTATGTAATGTTGATGGTGATAATGATGATTATCATCCGCTAAGACCAAATATGGTATTTAAGAAGGTAAAAAGATATTACTAAATGTTATTTCGAATTTTATTGTTATGCTAAAAATACATTAAAAGGAGTGTTTCAAGATCATCATAATTTTGTTTAGTTAAACAATCAAGAAAGTTGGTAGCATCACAAATATTTCGAAATTTAATTCCAATATGAGTATAAACTAGATGATCTATGAGAGTTTTTTTAATCTTCAACCATATTACTAGTGTTGCAAAGGTGATAGACTTTTAAATTGTGCTAACACTCCTTTAGTAATAATGTTAACTTAACGCATACATGATATGTACTATATCAGATTATAATTAAATGGATTAATAATAGTAACATACGCCATTATTTTCATAAAATAACCTTAACAAACTTATATTTTAATATAAACCATAAAAAATATTAAAATAGTTAATGTATGGAATCCAAATTAAGATGTGAAAGATTTGCTTTTGCAAGTTTATATAAATTTGTTTTATAAATTTTATCATGATAATTTTACACAAAAAATGGTGAATATCTACATTAAATTAGTGAACTAAGTGACTTTCTAATTCCTCATTTTGAAAAAACTTAATTTAGTTAAAGTTCTAAATAATGGTATATATTGGACATATATGGTAAGCCTCAATCAACTTTTTTATTAACATAAAAGTACAAATAATAAATAAAAATAAATTATGCTACTACTCACACTCAACATTTAATTCGATACTATTTTTTTTTCTCCTCAACTCTAAAATGGTGCAAACTTCCTACACTAGTATGTAATTATGATGGTGATAATGATGATTATCATCCACTAAGACCAAAAATGGGTAAAACGATATAATTTACTAAAAGTTATTTCGAATTTTATTGTTAATATGCTCAAAAAGTATTAAAAGAAGTGTTTCAAGACCATCATAATTTTGTTTAGTTAAACAATCAAAAAGGTTGGCAGCGTCACAAATAATTTGAAATTTAATTCCAATATGAGTATAAATTGGATGATCTATGAGAGTTTTTTAATCTTCAACCATAATATTATTAGTGTTGCAAAGGCGATAGACTTTTAAATTGTGCCAACACTTTCTTAGTAATAATTGTAGCTTAACACATACATGAGATTTACTATATCCGATTATAATTAAATGGGTTAATTATAGTGAAATACACATCATTATTTTCATAAAATAACCTTAAAAAACTTATCTTTTAATATAAACCATAAAAACTATTAAAATAGATAATGTAAGGAATCCAAGATTAAGATGTGAAAGATTTGCTTTAGCAAGTTTATATAATTTTTTTTATAAAGCTTATCATGATAATTTTTACACAAAAAATGGTGAATATCTACATTAAAATTAGTGAACTAAGTGACTTTCTAATTCCTCATTTTGAAAAATCTTAATCTAGTTAAACTTCTAAATTCTAGATCCATTGAAAACTTCCAAATTTAATGAAATATGTGTTATGGGGAGTGGCTTAGGAAACTTCCACAGTGTAAATTTTATTTCTCTCAGACACTCCATTTTGTCTAGGATTATAAGGCATAATAGTATCCTTCTTGATACGTTCCTTCTTGCAAAAATCTATGAATTCATTTGAAATGTACTTTCCACCATTATCACACATGAAGATATTAATTCTCCCCTCTTTGGTTTTTAATAAAATCCTTGAAGTCCTTGAACATATCAAAGGTCTCATCCCTTGTTGGCTTATTGGGGCTTGACCTAGGTTCAGAAGAGTTATTTAGCCAAACAAAACCCGCGCTACCAGCCCTTTCGGCAACAGTCTGCGGAGCGTGGACTGAAGTCTCAAGCAGGGGGGGTGCTGGAACCAGGTTTCGGCACTGTGGGGGTGTCTTTGAGAGGATTTAACTATTTTCAAATCGTATCGCAGCCTCGTGCCCTTTCGTTCCATGTAGATCAAGTCTTTTATTATATTACTTATGGCATTAATGAAGTTCAGATCTACTTCTTTTAATACTTAAGCAACCATTTTAACCAATGATTCTAGTGCGCGCATTTATTCAACAGATACATTTGCATAACCCAATCATAATTATAACAAATAGATCTTAAACCATGCATAAACGAGAACAAGAATAGATTTGCGATTTTCTAGAATCACTTATCTTTATTAATACATTTAGTCAGTACATTCCACTTCCGCCCCGTGCACACAACTGCAGACTCTACTAGACCTCCGCGCACACAGCTGCGAAGCCTCTATCTCCTATCACCACCCCAAACTCGGACTTACAGACTCAGAGCTATAATTGCTTCTTCAAACCCATAACACATCAGATCTATCAAAAAGCTACTTTCTACCTTAGAGCCTCGCTCTATTTATACCTTCCCATGGTCCGCGGACCATGGGCAAGCCGACTCACTTCCTATTTCTTTATATTATTTTCGGGTGGACAACCCTTTGACTCGACCCATTACATTTCACACTCTGCGCTTTTTACAGACTTTTACCCCATCATTCCCCTAAACTATGGACTTTATGCCCCAAAACCGTTACGCGGGGCCTCCACTACCCAACAGGCCCCCAACACAATCATCGTGACTCGTCCTGAGTCACTCGTCAGTACGGCGCTACGCTCTGCCATTGCTTCGCAGTCCACCATCCCTCTGAGTGACGCTCTACGTACTTTTGTTCCTTCTTGATCTCCTGCAACTCTTCTGCAATCTCCTGCTTCGTTTCCTTTACTATCTGGCGCAACCGATGATGCTCATTCTGCTCTGCTCGGTTAACACAGAGCACCCCCTCATAGGATTTTAGCTCAAGTTGGGGTGCCACATATGGGAACTCTTTGCACCATAGCAGCCAATTTCCAATCTTTGAACTACCTTACGCATTGTCTGCTGCCGCTTGTGTTGCATTTTTATAAGAATGATGTTGCTGTCCACGAAATCCCAATTTCAAGGTACTGTGGGGACGAACTGGTAACTTCAATTTCGTCTTTTGTCTCCTTATTCATAGTCTTTTCCTTATCTTTCATGGGTCACTGGCCAGCCCGTGGGCTAGACAACGGCATCCAGACCAGTTCTGCTTCATGTCTATGAGTCACCGATTCCTCCCCTTCTGTCGACACGACACTTCCCAGAGGGTCCTGCATCTTTATTGGCCATATAACGAGCCCCGGGCTAACCCCATCGACTTCAATGACCAACACTGCTATAACAATAGATAGGCAAGATAGCTTACTCGCTTCACAACCGCAACTCGTTTGGTGGATGCGCCCCTGTAATTTATAAGCAGTTCGAAATTCAAATTTAGTCGTTCCCTCCTTTTCTGGCGTCGTACTGCTGCATCTGCGGTGGATCGTTCCAAATCCAGCTCGTACTTGGTAACTTAATTGTCTGCCACCCGCTCCTTTTCACCTTAGCTCAAATATCTTGTCATGAACAGTGACAGCTGTTGTCACTTCCTTGTTTTGCCCCGCAACGTCGCATCTCCTTCTGTGCAACCGCGAACCTTGTACCATACTAATTCTACACGCACCCTTGGGAACGCGCAGCTTCCTCGTAGACTTCTTTATCATCCCGCGCTCTCTTTCAACTGCCCGGAGTGGTGAGACTATACGTTGGTCGGTTAGTCAGGTGGTCGACCCACTCGTGTGGAGCTTCAGGCGACTGCCGTTTACTCTGCCCGAGAAGGGTTCTCCATTCAGCTTGGCCAGCTGGACCGCGCCTCCATCAGTGACTTCTTTGACAACATAGGGCCCCAACCAATGCATTCGGAGCTTTCCAGGAAATTTTTCAAACTTGTTGGCGTAGAGTAACACTAAGTCATTCTCCTTGAGCGTGCGCAACTTGATGTGACGATCATGCCAAGCTTTCTCCCATTTCTTCTATACCTACTGGTGGAACCCTGCCAGGAATCGTTCCTCCTCTAGCTCTTCTAGTTGTGCGATCCTCTCTTCCAATGCTGTGTGGTCGGCCATGCCTGTCGTTGCGGCAATGTGCAAACTGGGGACAATGTATTCCATTGGCATCACAACTTCTTTGCCATAGACTAACCAGAAAGGTGTCTGGCCCATCAACTTTTTGCATGTTGTTCGGTAGGCCCATAATACAGCAGGTATGCGTAAATCCCAATCATTTCGCTGCGCATTACATACCTTTGTCAACGCAGTCTCCAGGATCTTATTAAAAGCTTCAATAGTCCCATTTGCTTGCAGATGGTACGACGTACTCTGTTGATGATATATCTGGAATTCCTCCGTGAGCGCGCTAATTGTCTCATTTAGGAAATGCATTCCGTGATCACTCATTAGAATTTTTGGACATCCAAATCATGTCAGCACATGCTCGAACAAAAAATTTGCAGCTGTAGTGGTTGTGCAATCCTTAATTGGCTATGCTTCTACCCATTGGGTCAAATACTCTGTCGCGGTGATAATATAGCGTGCGCCCGTCTTTCCTGGCAGTGCGATAGGCCCTACAAATTCGATCACCCATTTTTCGAACAGTTGCAGCATCATCTATGGCTTGAGCAGCATTTCATCTCTTCGTGATGGTTTCCCGGTCCGTTGACAGACATCGTAGGCCCGACAGAATGCTTTGGAGTCTTGATGTAGAGTCAGCCACCATAATCCAGCTTGAAGAATCTTCTGTGCTGTGGCGCGCCCCGCATAATGTCCGCCTACAACTCCCCCATGTGCTTCGGCAAGGATCTGTCTGTGCTCAAATTCTGGTACATATCTACGTAAGATTTCATCGTTGCCCATTTTGTAGAGGTGTCCTACAATAACAGTAAAATCTGCTGCGCGTATCACCAATTCTTTCTTCTGCTGAATGAAGTACCCTGGTGGCGCAGTTCTTGTAGTTAAGAAATGGATGATATCCTCAAAGTGACCATCCACGACGTGTACTACATACAACTGTGCATCTGGTAACCCTTCCTCTAGGTTCGTGGGCTCTTCACCATTCTCAATTCGGGACAAATGATCTGGGCCTGCGTTTAAACATCTCGGCTTTACGACGACTTCAAAATCATATTCTTGGAACAACAACAACCATCTACAAATGCACCCCCCCAACACAGGCTTATTCACTAGGTATTTCAGCGTAGAATGATTCGTGTACATCTTGAAATGTCCTCCGAGCAGATAGTGGCGATATTTTTGTAGCACGTATACCATGGCCAACCCCTCACGCTCCATAGTAGAGTAGTTCTTTTCAGCTTTGGACAATCGTCTGCTGGCAAACGTGATTGGGTGATCAATTCCTTCCGCCCCTTCTTGTGTGAGTACCGCACCCAGCGCGATACACAATGTGTCCACATGCACATGAAATTCGACGTCCCATTTTGGAAAGACCAATATGGGCACGGATGCCATCCTTTCCTTCAGAGTTTCCAGACTTTTATTACATTCCTCATTCCAACAGTAAGTAGCATCTTTCTTCAACAACTGTTCCATCGGAGCCGTAATTTGCACGTAGCTCTTTATGAACTTCCAATAGTAACCAGTGTGCCCCAGCATAGCGCGCAACTGTTTGACACTTTGTGGCGCTTGTAGATTGAGTATGACGACAATATTTGTCGGGTCTACCATCAAACCTTGCCTACACACCACATGACCTAGCAAGTTCCCGAACGGGATGAGGAATGTACACTTCTTTAGATTTAGCGCAATCTGGTGTCATTGGCATGTATCCAGCATTAACCATAAACTCGCGGTATGTTTCTTGACTAGCCCGAAGACAGTCCAGTCATCAAGATATACCTCCAAAAACTTGTGTATGAACTCCTTGAATGCAGCTACCACACGCGTGAGAATATTGTCAGCGCGTTCTTCAATCCAAAGGGCATCACCGTGTACTGAAAACAACCCTATTCAATATCGAACGTTGTTTTGCTCCTGTCCTCCAGTGTGATCTTGATCTGATGGTACCCTGAGAAACCATCCGTAAAAGAGTAGGCTTCCTATCCATCCACATTCTCCAGTACTTCATCTATGAATGGTGTCGGGAAAGGGCCGTTCACACATGCATCATTTAGTTTCCTTAGATCTACACAGATGCAAATTTCTCCCTTTTATTTCTTCTCCTGGACAACCATGGGACTTACCCAATCGGATTCCTCCATTGGTTTGATTATTCCTACTGCAAACATTTTGTCCAATTCTTCACGGACCTTCATTTTATATTTTGGGTTCAACCAATAGGGTCGCTGCTTGACTGGTTTCGCATCCCACTTCAGAGTTATCTTCATCATTCCTAGGGCGTTGAGGATCCCTTTTAACTCCGTGATTTTTGTCGGGAATAAGTCTTGATATTTGTTGAGTAACTCGACGAATTTCTCTACTATTACATTATCCCAATAGTCTCCAAGTGTGGCATACCTCAGCTCCTCCTCCGTGCCAATGTTCACCTGTTTTGTTTTCAGTGGTGCGGTGATGTCGGGGTCCTCGATTGCTAGTTCGCGAACCTCACGGCTCCCCTTTGTTTCCAGAATATTGATGTTCCTGGGGTCATCCTCATCATCTTCTACCTGCACATTGTAACATTCCAAGGCCTGGCTTAATTGCTGCGCCCATTCTGGCTGTGCTACTTCTTCTGGTTTTGGTGGAATTCTAAAAATGGCAGCTTTCACTGCTTTCAGTACATTGTCAACAGTATCCATCCATTCATCTTGGAACAGGAATGTTTTCAAGAATCCTTCACGCAAAATATCCCACTCGCTGGTACCATGTCGAAGCTCTATTTCAGTATACCAGTTCCTTGGGATAACATCCAAGGTATGATAGAATAAATGTACCCACTCCGGCTCAGGCTCTTCCCCATAGGCTTTGGTCCATCTTGTAAGGTGCATGCGCGGGTCATCACGTCCATCGTACTTCATGGTCAGTCTTAGTTCCGGTTTCCCAAACCTGATCTGCATCATTTTTCTACAGTCACGCCAGTCTTCAAAGGTTCCTTCATGTGTTCCCCACCACTGCGCAGGCGTCGCGTGTAATTCCCATGTTAATGCGTTGAACCACTGGTGCTCTGGTACTCTATTCTCAAACTTGGTCAGGAATACGCCTACCTCTGTCAACCCATCATACTTTGGCAGCTCGCGATCCTGGGCTTTTACACAATATAGTGACTGCATCATCATGTTGTAGTTTAGTGTGGTTATGCTACTCAACCGGTTATGCCACTGTTCATCTTCTTCATCTGAGTCTGGATCTACATGTTCCTCTGTCATCCTTCCTTCCGTGGGCAGATTTACCCAATCTTGCCCTCGCATGGTTATCTTGTAGATATGATCTAAGTCTGTATTCCTTTCGCGGACGGGTTCTGTGCAGCGTGCTCCTTCTTCTGGTTCGACCCCTAATAATGCAGGATAAGAGCTACAGCCATCCAGGATTATTATTACTTCAAAGTCTGTTTGTGAGCTAGTGCCAGCTATATCCACAGAGATTCCTTTCAGTCTTCCCATGGGCAAGAATTTTTGTTGGTTCGTCATCCGTAACTGAATCGGAAACCACTGTAATGCAGGTTTGCCCATGCGTTCCCATGTCTGCCTAGGTAGGACATTTGCATCCGACCCTAAGTCCAGAATGATCTAGTCCATCTCATAATTGCCAATCCATGTCGTTAATCGCATTTCTCTACTAGTATGCAACACCTGCTTCCCCAATTTCCTGATTATGCGAGGTTCGCCTGACCCTGTGCATCTATTCATCAACTCCTGCAATCCTTTAACCACCTTACTGTCGTGTAGCAACTTCATGCATGTCTCTAAAAAGGTAGTTAGCATCGAGGGACCTATTTCAGGTCAGTCCCTACTACCTGGGGTAGAGACCTCCGCGAAGCTCTTCCTAGCTTCCAGCCTTGTTTCCTCGCGGACCCCAGCATCTTCCTTGGTTAGGCTTCCCTTATCTTCTCCTATGGTCGTGCCACTTCTGCGCATCAGGTTTACGCGGGCATCTTCCTCGCGCGGCTCGGATCTCATCATTTGGACATTCTGTGTCGGTGTTGGTTGGGCTGCCCTTTTCTCGCGTATCTGTGCTATCAGCGTGGGGCAATCTATCATTTCATGATCGAACTCTTCACAATATGGGCACGAAATTCCTGTCGAATTGGTACAATCTCGCGTGTAGTTCCCTGGTCCTCCACAATTATAGCAAATCAGCTGGCTGCAACCCCTTCCTGGGCCCATGCCTCCTCATCCTCGTCTGCGTCCCCGGAACCCACCGTGCTATCACTACGGTTGGATCCTATCTTTGCGCCTTAGTGTGCATCCTATGGGTGGGTGTTTGATCCATCAATAACTCATAGCTACGGCAGTCTCACTCATCATGCCCTATCGATCTACAAAACTTACAAAATAGCTGCTCGGGGAGCTCTGGGTGAATTTTGGTAGCAGGTGATAGTTGTCCGTGGTGTGCTTTCCTCCCACATGACAGATCGTGCACCAGAGCGAGGGCGCCGCACTCGGCCCTACCAATGCCTCTGGTCACAATGGAATTTGTCCCCCCGCGATCAAATAGTTTGTAAACACCAGACAATGATCTTTGTCATGACCCTGACCATTACACTTGATACACCATACTTCTTTGCGTGCTTCTGGTCTGGGATCCTTTTCCTGTTTCAAATTTTGCATCTCTAGACAGATTTTGGATCTGTGCATGGATTTGCTGAACTCCCAACCTAGGGTCCTGTATTGGTGTCTCATGCAACCTCATCGTTGTTTCTAGTGCCTCCACCTAGGTCGAGATCTTCTGCTGCGACAGCGCTGTCCTGGGGTGTGGTGTCAAAGACGCCACAAACCACATGCAGTGTTGTGCATCCGTCAGCATCATGTTAGCTTCCCGGATCATACTCTTCAGTCTCTGATCCAGATCCCATGGGGTTTCACCCGGTAGCATCGCGATCTCCTTGAATCTGATGATCGACTGTGTTTCTGATTTCGGTCGACTGAATTCTTTGTTCAATGCATCCTGAATCGCTGCTATCCCCGCATTCAGATTATCGCTAGAATGCTTTATATACCATGTCAGTGCCCGATCCTGCAACGCACTTACCAAAGTGGCCTTTTTGACATTGTCGTCTGTAACTCCATGCGCTTCCCATACTACCTTCACTACAAACCAAAACTGTTCTGGATTTTCACTTCCTACTCCCCTAAACACCGGTAACTTGATCGTGCTTGCCATGTTATCTTCTGATCTAGTCGATCTCTACTCCTTTTCTTCGCAGTGTCCTTTTATTCCACCACCAGACACCCCTTAGGCAGATTCTGGTCCCGGCAACGGAACCATTTGTTGGCTTATTGGGGCCTGACCCAGGTTCGGAAGAGTTATTCAGCCAAACAAAACCCGTGCTACCAGCCCTTTTGGCAACAGTTCGTGGAGTGCGGACTGAAGTCTCACCCAAGGTAGCAGGGGGGGTGCTGGAACCAGGTTTCTGCACTGTGGGGGTGTCTTGGAGGGGATTTAACTATTCGCGAATCGTATCGCAGCCTCGCACCCTTTCGTTCCGCGTAGATTAGGTCTTTTATTATATTACTTATGGCATTAATGAAGTTCAGATCTACTTCTTTTAATACTTAAGCAACCATTTTAACCAATAATTCTAGTGCACGCATTCATTCAACATATAAATTTGCAGAACCCAATCATAAATATAACAAATAGATCTTAAACCATGCATAAACCAGAACAAGAACAGATCTGCGATTTTCCAGAATCACTTATCTTTATTAATACGTTTAGTCAGTACATTCCACTTCTGCCCTGTGCACACAGCTGCAGGGGTCCGTGCACACAGCTGTGGACTCTACTAGGCCTCCGTGCACACAGCTACAGAGCCTCTATCTCCTATCACCACCCCAGACTCGGACTTACAGACTCAGAGCTATAATTGCTTTTTCAAACCCATAACACATCAGATCTATCAAAAAGCTACTTTCTACCTTAGAGCCTCGCTCTATTTATACCTTCCCATGGTCCGCGAACCATGGTCAAGCCGACTCACTTCCTATTTCTTTATATTATTTTTAGGCGGACAACCCTTTGACTCAACCCATTACATTTCGCACTCCGCGCTTTTTACAAACTTTTACCCCATCATTCCCCTAAACTACGGACTTTATGCCCCAAAACCGTTACGCGGGGCCTCCGCTACCCAACATCCCTATGTTTCACGTAATATATCCATGTATTCCTCGATAAATCATTAATGAAGGTTATGTAGCAGGTATGGCCACCAAGGGAATGTGAGGGCATTTGTCCAAATATGTCAAAATGAATTATTGTGAGGACGTGATTAGTCTTATTCATGCTAGAGGGGAATGGTCCCCTTATCCTCCTTCCACTGACACATCTTGGACATACTCCAACATGTTGAGCTTGAAAATCATGGATCCTAGAGACCAACTTCTTCAATTTTGGAAGAGCTTCATAGTGTAGGTGTGCCAATCTTCGATGCTACAGTTTTCTTTAATTATTAGTGTCATGGACCGATGTTATAAGCGGTCTTCCAAGGAATCTCTAGAGTCCTTCAAATCTAGATCCTAATGTGAAAACATATCTCATCAGGGATCCCATAGGCTAGGTAAGTACTTTTCTTTTGATGAAGGAAACCACCATTCCTTTTTCCTCCAAGGAAGATATAGATACTAAATTCTTCTTTAACTCCAACACATACATCACATCATGAAGAAAAACAGATTCCCTAGAGTCCAAATGAAATTTAACAAAACCATAAACCTTAACAGGATGCATGGAGTTGTCTCCAAGAATAATCTTTAAATTGGACTCCCTCTCTACCAAAGTAGGGAGAACCTCCTTATATCTAGAGAAATGATGAGACTCCCCACTATAAACCAACCAACTATACCAAGTATCCATGGGAGAGGAACTAGAAAGAGCATAAATAAGTATACATTGAGATTGACTAGTAGCAACATTACTTTCATACCTAGAATTTATTGACTTCTTTTGAGGACGGTGATATTATTCACAATCATTCAAATCATCTCTTCTTCTTCTTCCATCTCTTTCACTACAACCATTCCTTCAATCATCTCTTCCTCTTTGATTATTGAACCTGCTATTTTTTCTTCTAGTGTTGTATCTTGGAGCATTGTTATTCTCAGGGAAATCTCGAGCATAGTGACCTTTCTTGTGATGATTGTAGAATTCAATGTGCAACGATTCCTTTTCTCTTCCATTCCTTCTATTAGAATTCTGGAGATAAGGGTTGCTTAAACTTTATGAACCTCCTTTTCCTTTCTTTTTCTTGTTATGAGTAATGAAAGAAGTGGGATCTCCTTCATGTTTTTGTATCTCGCCTCTTGAAATCATCGTGGATTCTTCTTGAGTGAGTTTTCCATCAAGTTCCTAAAGTTACGGGAAATTATTGTTATTTATTATAGTATTAATGAAGGTTTCCCAAATAGGTGGGAGACCTCTAAGGGTTACCAACACCAACTCCCTGTCAGGTACAATTTCCCCAACTCTCTACAATTGGTATTTAAGATGAGATATCATCATGATATAAGATTGCACGCATTATCCTTTTTTAATTTTCATATATTTGAGTTGATATTTCAAGGAGATTCTTTCATTCAAATTTTTGACTTCATACATTCCCACCAACTTATCATACATATCCTTAGACTTCTTCAAATTTCCAACATAGGCAAGTAAGTGATCTTGTAAACCATCAACAATAATTTTCTTTGATTTTAACTAACCTTTCTTGTATTTATTCTTGGAAGAAATGGGAGCATTTTCCGGAGGCTCAAGAACTTTTCCTTGTATGTTTCTCAAACCTCATTGTCATCTACTATGATTTCCAATCTAATCTTCCAAGCAACGAAATTTGATGAGTCTCTCAACTTCTCAACTTCCTTGAAGAATGAGGTAGACATATTGACTTGATTAGATAGACTCCAACTTTTCCAAAGATGATTGCTCTACCTCTTGTCTACTTTGGGCTTATCCTTCACCTCTTCTTTGATACCATGTTAATTTTCCACTGCTCTATGTTATCCCAATTACTTTAGACCAATTCAATCCTTCATTAAGAAATCGTTTCAACAATAAATCATTCTTCTAGTAAAAACAATAATTGAAGATAGAATAATAAATTCAATGACAATAGGAGACAGCAAAGAACATTGACAAGAAACACCAATTTGGTCAAAGACGAGGGAAAAACCCCACAAGGGGGAAACCCTTTGAAAAATCTTCTTCTATTAGATTGTCGAAAATGTTTAACAAAGAGTAAAATGAGCCTAAATCCATAAAAAAGGGTCAAAGCCAAATATTTGACTTATCAACTAATCAACCAACCAAGTTTCAATGTGCTAATGATGAAAAAGTCAAATTTGGTCAACTATAATAATCTACATTTCTGTCCAAGTCAACAACAGTCAAAGTGTGCCCTAATCAATCCACAAAGTCAACGGTCAACCATTCCAAATAACTCGATCAAATCAACAATAAATTTAGCTTCAAGTGATAGTCAAATTTAGTCCAAAACAATCCAAAAACACCCAGTCAAACTTGGTCAAAGTCTGTAATTTTCTCTATAGTCAAACCTGTGGTCAACCCTGAAGTCAACACTAGTTAAACAACCCAGATCACCTTAGTTTTTGTGCTAGTCAACTTGCCCTCAAGAAATCATAATTTTCCCAGTCAAAGAAAGTCAAATGATGAAGTCGAACCCGATCAAACTGAAGTTAAACTTCCCAACAAAAAGTTAATGCAGAAAAATGCCTCCTTGGACCTAAGCACGTGTGAAACGAACATTGCCTTAGACCTGTACGAACCAATAAAATTTTAGAGAGAAGAAGAGAGGTTGTGATGCGATGTCCAAATGAGCTTGATGCCACTTGAATTTATATGCATTGGAGGAGGGGAAATTAGTCCTTAGGCCGACCTTGAAAATTTGAGTACCTATGGGCTTGACTTCAAAAAGACACTTTCCCCTATCCAAATTCAGTTCTTCAAAGGTCAATTTTGGTCCGCTTGGAAAGAGGAATCTAGTCCAACAATTGGAATTTGTCACTAATATTCCAAATTAACACCACCTGATATTACATGAATGATTGATAGTTAAAATTATTTCATTTGATTGAAAATGTTGTGAATAAATGTAATGTGATTGTGATTAATGTGATCATATTGGATTTGTTGATCATACGTTACAAGGTGATTTTCATGGAGGCTTTGAAAACACCCTATGTGCTCTCTGATGGGATTTCAAACCACTCTTAGAGTGATTTCTACAGCTGAGAAACCACTTATAGTTAAAGTTTTTGCATAAAGTGACCATGATTTCCAAAAATAAATGGAAAGTAACAATAAGTTGGTATAGAGACTTTGTTTTGTTTCTATGAAATTGAATGATGGCTAAGTAATGGAAAGTATAAATTGCATACTTTTGCAATTCTAAATGCTTATTACCATTGATAAAACATTATTGTTTCTGCTTATTGATATTTCCTGGAACTAAAATCCTTCATTTTGAAGGTGAAGGATCACCTTTTTGGATTGTTTGGAGATGGATGTTATGATTAAAAGTTAATGATGAGCATCGAGGACAATGTTATCTTTAAGGGGAGGAGTTTTCAATATCCCCACCCTAAAATCTTCTATAAAACTCATTGTCGAATATTATTAAATTATATGTTAACAAAAATTAACCATTAAGAACATGTTAGGGTTTTGAAAATAGTTTAAAACTACCTATGATTTGTTTGAAGCTAAATTATTTGGGAGGGAGTTAAATTAAATTAAATAAATGATATCAAGAAACAATTACAAATGGTTGTAACTAGAACCACTTCCAAAGAATGATTTATATTGTTCTGCTAAATTTCCTCTTCCATGTGAGGGTATCCAATTCTCATAAACCATTGATTTAACTACATTTAATGTCAGGTTTTTCATTTCCCAAACAGTTACAATAGGGAATGAACCAAAGCATGTGACCACTCACTTAATATTATTTTAATGCTACCAGTTTGTATTGTATTCATCTACCCTGTGATGCGATGATAAGAAAATTAGTGTGGAAAGGAGTGATGGTGCATTCCGCCTTTATTGAGGAACTAAATTTATGGTGATTATGTTTTTTTTTATGTTTGTGCTATTGATATTGGGTTGGGAAGAGAAGGATTAGATCTATTATGCAAATCTTAGGAGGAACGTGTTGTAGGGAAAAGTATCCGACTCGGATGACCCTATCCCACTCTAAGGGTGACAGTTCCTTAGCAACAACTGCAAAACAAACTACTTAAGGTTTACTTCTTTATGAAAGCAAAAGAGAATGGAGAAAGAACTAACCGTTGCCTTGCGCTTAATGTCGAATCCAAACTCTTCACTTTGGCCGCTTGCTCCTAGCTCTTTGTCCTTCTGCTCGCCCAGCTACAATGAGATCCTGCAAAAATAACAAAGAAGGAAACTACAAGAGGCATGCAATCATAACTGGTTCATGGATTAGTGTAAACCAAACATGCGATCATCACAATATATAATTGAAACAAGAGCACATAGAAGAACCTCAATAGCTTTTATTAATGAAGAAATAAAGGTTCTGAGAGTATTACAACCATTGCAGGCTCCAACCCAGCAACACCTCCCAGCAGAAAGAATTGCTCTTCTTCACCTCTCTCAAACAATCACCCAATAACTCGATAATGAAACCAACAACATATCATTACTTTGCACAAAATTCCAGCCTCCAGAGCTCATAGGAGAGAGCTCAATATATAGATGAATTGAGAAAGGATGAGTCAGCTTGCAACTGATGTGTAGCTGCCTTGTGTCCTCTCTCTCTTCAGTTAATATTTAGTTGATCTTCAGTTCTTGAGTCCACTTGGTGAACCTTGCTTCCACTTGGAGAAACAAAGCCTCTGACTCATCACAAGGCGAAATCCCTGATCCAAGTGTCATTTTTGGAAGATTCCAGAGCAATGACTCAGTGTGCCACATGTCCAAACTCGCTCAACGCAGGTGGGCTTTGTTCTACCTGCTTTGCAACGCAGGTACACCATGGAGCAGTTGTGTTTTAGCGCAGAAGCCTAGTGGAGCACCTGCTTTGATTTCAGGATTGCTTGTTTTTGAGTGTTTTCAGGTGGAGAACTGATCTGAGAGCTGTTGGTTTGCTGACCTTGTTTCTCTAGGGGTAGGAACATCATGTTTAGGGAACTTTGGATCCCTTGGATTATTGACAATTCATGCTTGTTGCTGTAAGGCACAAAATTGTCTATAACAGAACGTTTGTTAGAGTTGAGTTGGGAATGAAAGTGATAGACATGACATCCCCAATGCATCTTCTGGATAATGCTCCTTAGAAAACAAGAGTTAGTTTTGATGGGGCTCGTCGGCCATACAACTGTAAACTATAAGTAACCATGATTTCCTTTGAAATAAATTGCATATGCATTTTGTGCAAGTTAAGTTAGTTTGTTATTTGGAAAAAAATTGCATACAAATTTGTGCATAAAAGATAAGTTAGTTTTTTGTTTTTTTTGAAAAAAAAAATGCATGTGAACTTTGCATAAAAAAGATAAAGGAATCACGTTATTAATTTTTTGAAAACAATTGCATATGAATCATGTGCGTAAAATATTATCCATTTCATTCTCTTGGAAATATTACATGATAAAATCTAAATTAATGTGCTAATATTTTGGAAAAGAATGCATCTGTATCTTTTACATAAAAATTATTTCTTGAAAGTAATTCCTTGAAAAGATTGTAGAGACTAATAGTTTTCTTGGAAAAGAATATGTGCACATAAATAATAAATATTATATAGTTTTATTGGAAAATAACATGTGCACATAAATAATACCTATTGTATTAGTTTATTGGAAAGGAATTTGTGCTCATAAATAATAACTATTGTATTAGTTTATTGGAAAGGAATTTGTGCTCATAAATAATAACTATTATGATTTCTTTTAGAAAATAATATTTGTTGAGTTGAACAAAGAAATAGCTGTGATGTTAGTTTTCTTGAAGAGAATATGTGTTTAGGTACATAAGAAGATAATCTATTGTGTTAGTGTTCTTGGAAAAATAAAATGTGTTTATATGCATAGAGGTAATGGTTGTTGTGTTAAATTTCTAGGGAAATAAATGTGAATTGCATGCACAAGAGAATCACTATTGAGAGATAAGTATTAATAAGCACACGGATAATGGTTGTGAGGCTAACCTCTTTTGAAAAAGAATGTAACACCCCCTCCCAGGTCTACCCAAAGTAACCATTCCAACCAGGGTAAACATGAGGAGAGATGCTACTACAATTAGATTCAACCTCCTATGTAACCTTAAGGAAGTGGGATCAACAGAACATCACATACAATCATCCAACATCATCAACAAAACCCTAAGGAGACAAGTCAGCCACTCAGACAACTTGTCCCTGGGTCCCACTGCTCTTCTGCAGCTCTTAGGCCATAGTCACTCTCACGCTATAGGCAAGGGAGTGACCAAGAACCTAAAGTCCGTCTCACAGGCCTGCCTACCAGTGACTGTGGACTAGAATTATCAGTTATGTGCCAACGACCCCGGGATTTAAGCCACCTTTCTAGCCCAGAATCCTAGCCTCTGCCCAGAACTTGTTGTAACTTCCATAATTCATTAAAAACATAATAACAATGCTGATTAATCAAAAATCACCCTCAGGACTAGGCCTGAGCATCCCCAACCATGACTAACATTATGTCAAGCACTTGGCATCAATGCAACCTACATGTCTAGGATACAAGACAAAGAATAAATGATTGAAACAACTTATGAAATATAACCATAAAGATGACCTCCTTGTCCATTGAACTACTACATCATCAATGAGGTCTTGCATCCATCCATTTAATAGTTACAGGTAAATATATGAAATAACCATGACATGAACCAATCATTCAACCATGCTTATAACCAACATAAAACCATATAAATATAAGAGATATGACATCCATTAAATCCACATATAAATCAGTGCAAAAGTAAGAGAACTTATCTTTTATTAACCATAGGAAAATCCGGCAAGGTTTGGGACTTCCACGTACCACCCGACCATAGACATGGTTGAACCAAATCTCTCTTTCATCCAATCATCCCCATGCCATATTCCAAGCATGAGTGTGGGATCTCATAGAACAACCAAGGAAATCCAGAGGTTAAACCACCTCCACCCTCACCAAACCATGATCACACCAAAATTGGTGCTCCGATCACAACCAAACAAAACTTGGAAATCCATCCAGAATCCATCACTATCCTTGAGGAATTTTTCGTCTCCTTGTCTCTTAGGATTTACCGCAATCCAAACTCGAATCACTAGGCCCTAAACCAAGACTGCTCCCTCAGGCTTTACTGTGTATCCCGTCAAAACCAGTCAAGGGATTCCTAGGCCTTTGGTAATGAACCCTAAGACCACCTTCGCCTTGGATTCTGAAATCCATCTGGCAAACCAACGCTCTAAAACCAAAATAAACATTCGAACATACCATGGCATCCGGAAAAAGGCTAGTCTAGGCTGAAATCCATTGTCATAAATGAGTAAAACCATGCCACCGACAGTAAGAGAACCATACACCAACATGCAAAGTCATGCATGTCCAAACCAGCTAGGAAATCACACATGAAAAGGTTACCTACAAGTATTCTTGTTGAAGATGTTTGTTCCTTCTTTCCTTTCCTTGATCCTTTCTTGATTTTCCTTTCCTTTCCTTGCTCCAATCTAGAGTGCTCCAAGAAAACTCTAAGTGACCAAGAAAGTGAGAGAGAGAGAATAGTGAGAGAGCTCCAAACTTGAATTGACAAAAGCCATGAACTGATCCTCATAAGCCTTTTTATTCATGAGGCCTCTATTTTCTTCATTTTCCATTATTTTCCTTCATTTCCCCCCTCACATGCAACCTATGACCTTTCACCTTAGATTTCTCCTAATTTCCTTTATTTTCATAAATAAATGTGCCAAAATGCCTTTTTTCCTTAGCCTTTTCCAATTTTCCTTAGCCAAAACACACATTCAATGATGCCCACTAGGATATATTTGCCCAACATTTAGCTTGGAATAAGTGTCCCTTACCCGTGGTCTTATTTTTCCTTTATTAACTTTTATTACATGAAATTTTCCACCAGGGCTGTTACAGAACGCTCCCCCTTGGGGAATGTTATCACTCTAAAATTTCCCTAGGGTTGTCATGTTGTATTTAAAGAAATAATAGAGGTAACCACAAACCCACTTTTGAGATCAGGATCTAGCCTTCCTAATTCTCAAAGAGGGCTCTCTCTTAATGATTTAACTTTGTTGGACTAATTGATTTTAGGCTAGTTATTTAAGCTTGGTTGGGTTTTGATTTGATTTGGTGGTGGAATCACTGATTTAGATGGATAGATGAGTGTCTCTTTACCATTGGTCCATGGAGTCCAAATGTCAAGAAAACAGGACTGAATCAAGTTTTAAAGATAGTGTTCACAAGGAAAGGTAGCTGAGTAAATTCAGATCTTTGAGGTTGGATGGTGAAGTGGTTTTTCAATCAGGGTAAAGGAGCAGTTAAGGATTCCTCAAACAGAATAATGAGGGAAATGAAAGAGGTCAATTTAAACTAGGGAGCAATGAAGAATTCCCTACTCTGGATATCAGAAGAAAACATCAAAATGAATAAATTTTCAAGACAAAGTGTACTTAAACAAATTCTGTATTAACATTCCAGTTATTTCATTCAAATTGGAAAACCTGTATGTTTGTGAAATACTTAAGAAAATAGCAATTTAACAAATGAAAGATACTTCACTGAAGTGGCCCAACACATGAATCCTGTAATGCAATGCCTTTGTTACTCAGTCCAGTCTATTGACTTGAAAATGTTATAATAAACCCTCAGGTTTTAGATCAATATAACTATAGAAATGTTTAGCAATCCACACCTAATACTTCAAATTATGAAGTATTTATAAAAAAAACTATTACAAAATATCCTAAACTATTTTAGGCATTATTCAAGGAAAAAGAAATATCTTCATGCAAGAATATAGAGACAGATATGTAACTGATGCAACTTGTCCCTCTTTTATTGTTTGTTGTTGGATTTTCTTTGATATTATGTTGCTTTTTCTCTCTTGTTGTTTTCTTTTTCGCTGACTATCTCTTATGCTGCCTTTTTACTGATAATCTTTCATCTTTAAACTTTGTTACTCTTTAATGTTTTACCTTGACTTCTCTGGAATTCTTTGTTTTACCTTTCATCTTCATAGTAAATCATTCAACTTTTCCCAAGACTCTGCATCTGGTAATTTAATATTTACCATTCTTCTGTACATTTCATCAGTTTCTATGTATTTTGCAAAAGTAGGTTGTTTATAAAGAGATGTTTTACCTCATGCTGTAGGTAAAAGAGGTTCTCAAAAGTCTGATAAAGCACTTTTCTTGTAGGAATCCCTTTCATGGAGGAATTGTTGGCTTGTTCCTTTGCCACTTCTCTAATTTTCTTATCATGGTCTTCATGTTCCATCAACCTGTCATTAATCACCAATGGATTAGGTAGACCTTTCTGCCTCAAAGCATCAAATTTCACCATAAACTTGGCTATTGCTAGCTCATTTCTTGGCATGTCTCCTCAAGTTGTGTCATCAAGTTCCTCTTGGTGATTACCTTCTTTACTTCTACTATGGTCTCAGTTCTGTCAGCTATTCCAAGCTCCTGCAATTCATACTTGTTCTTTAAGTTAAGGAACTAAATTATTCTTGAGGCTTCCTTTGGCTTATTCCCAAGTTCGGCTCTTACCATTTTAATTGCCTCACCAACCTCTTTGACCAAATCATTTTTCTCAAATATGACCTGTATAGAAGGCCAAATATCATTAACAGGGTTAATGGTATTGGCCGATAGTTTATGCTTTGCTTGGGCAAGTGGTTCTTTCAATGTCAACTTTTTCTCTAACTTCTGTATTCTCTCAGTCAATCTGTTTGGCTTATGTGTTTAAATTTTATGCATGATTTATGCCAACTTATTTTCATCCTCTAGACCTTTTATTCGTTCCTTAAGTCTATTTATTTCATTGGTTTGGATGGACATATCCTGCATAGCTTTGATTAATTTACCTGCTTCATCGTTAGGATGAGCTACTACTGTTGTTGAACCTATCACTAATGTAGTTTCTAATACAGTGGGAAGTGTTGTAGCTACTGGAGATATTATGGCCATTGAAGCTGCCAAAGTAGAAGGAACTATTGTAGTAATTGTAGGAATAGTAGTGATAGTAACTGCTTTCATGCTAGCCTGTTTCTCCTGCACTAACTTATCCATCTCATTTTCCATTTCTTTTAATTGAGCATTTAACTGGAGAATGAGGTCCATCATCTCATCTTTTTGGCTTTGATTCTCTAGAACTTCCTTGGTCTATGGATGTTCAGAAGGAGGCAATTTTAGCTGCTTCTTCAATGCAGCAATGTCTTCATTCTTCTTTTTTATGAGCTTTTCTGCTGCCTTGATGTCATTTGGATTATAGACAATCTCAATAACCAATTCTTCTAGTGATTTAATTTTGCTATCCTTTGCTTGTGAGGATGCCTTCTCTAGTCTAAATTGTGCTGTGATATTCTCTAGAGAATTTTGAAGTTTTTGTACACTCATAGCTTTGTTGGTCATAGTTGAGTATATCATTTCTCCTGCTTGCTTATGAAACTCAATTTGATCTATAGGATGAACATTCTTGGCCAAAACTTCAAATTCTATCTTTTTGTAATCTGCTGATGACTTAGGATGTTGTACTGTGGGCTGCAAAAAGGTCATCTTCATTTTCCCTATTTTAAGGTCAAAAGCTGAAAGTAACCTATTCTGATCACTAGGAGTCTGTTTGAAATATTGGGCATAGGTTTCAGCTTTCAGTGCTTCATTTCTTAACTTGATTGCTTTATATTTCTCCTTTATGTCTTTTTCTTTATCTACTAGTTTGCTTGATGAAGATACTTCAATACTATGTTGCTTTTGAATAATCTGAGTATTAGAGGTTGAAGGTAGATGAGTTTCCTCTGAAAATGTTGGAGCTGTATTCTCTTTAACCACTGTGTCAGTATCAATGATTTCAATTGTCTCAATTGTCTCTTCTTTCTCATTTACAGGATTTAGCTTGGGTTCCTTCATGTACATAATTTCAAATTTGTCATATGTTGTATCCTTGTTTGAGTAAGAGCCTTATTCCCTAGTCCTTTTTGCATTTCGGTCTTGTAGGGCTAGAGTATGTAGAATGGAACTAGTATCCATCTGTTTCTCCATATCCATTAAGGTGTTTTCCAACCACTCTGACTAGTTGGAATATTTTTCAATCTCTGGCTTGGACTCATGCATAAAAGGGATCAATTTAAACTTGAGTCTCAATTTGTTTATGACACCTAAAGGATCATAGTACCATTTGAAATTATTACTGAACCTCATTTCCTGTAAACATTTTTCTACTTCTTCTCTAGCTTCCCTATTATTGCAGATAAAAGGACCAAGCTGGTTTTTTATTTTAAACTATGTTTTCTTCCTGGCTGATAGAAAATTCACATCATCTAAATTTATGATCTTCCTGATATACTCTAATGCAAATATCCTCATGGGGAGATATTTGGGCAGCTTATATGGAGTGAGTTGACATCCATACACCCTTACTTTAGTGTGGTTCTGGTATAAATACCAGTCCCCTATTCTACTATATTTGGACAACTATAAAACTCTCTTTATCTCATCACTGACCCTGGGTTGATTGCTACTTCTTAGCATGTTAACCACTGGGTGAACAAATGAATCAATGAACTCCTTGTAGCTGAAAACTGTGGAATATTTTTGGATTAAGGGTGTCCAAAAGATAACAGATCTAGGATGGCCCTTAGTGTCCAGTTTTTGGATGTTAACTGTAAACCTTTCTGACTGGAAGTATAGGAACATATGGAAAAATACTAAAGAGTATTTGAATACTCTTTCATCTAGCAATCTGATGAATTGATCATGGATTCTATCTGCTAAGAACTGGGCAAAATTGAGAACTGTAGCTAGAGGCTTGCCTGGGTAAAAAATAGAAAGGAAACCAAGTATAGGCTCATCTACATGTTCATCAGTGGTATATCCTTGAATACAAGACATCATGGTTACAATCTGTCTGGCCCTCTCAGAGAAATTGGTGGCAGAGTATGGAATACTGTCTGTAGGAATATGAGCCTGTTCTAGGATGAAAGTCTGAAAATTTTGAGATCTCTTGGGAAGGTCCAGATTTAAGTACAAATCAAGTAGGTTTTCAATAGAAAATGGGGTTTTATTAGGATTTGGCTAGATCCGCAACATTTCATTTATTGATTCTGGAATGATTGTGAATAAAATCTGCTGGTTAGGAGAGACTATGGCTATTTCACTTGGGATATAGCAAAGTTGGCATAGGAGGATGATTTCAGGGAATTGGTATACCTGTGGGAACAAGTATTTGGGTAAATTAGACTCCCATAATGGAATATCATCATTCTAGTTGAGGAATTTGTCTTTACTCCAGTAGTGGAATTTCAATATATGGCTAGGGGAGGCTGTGTCCTTGATATGGAAATCTCTGTCGGCCAATGGGAGGTGGTCAATATTCAAGTGAGGAGTTTGCAGGGGTTTTTCATTCAGAATGCTTTGGGAAGCCATAGATTTGTTTATTTTATTGAACTAATCACTATCTAGCTTAAGGAGTAGGCTTAGGACCTCTGGAAAGATGAATACAATCTGCAACAAAGGGTTTGGAATGCAACAACGGCTTGCTTTAGGTTGGCCAGGGTTTTAATTGGTTTAATTGATTAACTCATTAAAAATGTTGTGCAAAGCTTAAGTATAGGCCTTCTGATACTTCCGAAATACCTGGAAAACGAAGATTTGGTATGCGGAAGGGTTCTCTGGGGGCAGCAGAGGCTTTCTGAGGCTTCAATGGTCTTTATGCTGCTTCAAATCAGAGTCTGCAATGTCTTCTAGTCGTAAATGGGTTAAAATAGTTGAGCAGAGTTTCTGGGCTTTAGAATTGGTTGGCAGAGGTTCTTTGCAACATAATAATAGTGAAAAGGATGGAAAGGGTGACTTTTTGGTTTTTAACAAACAATGGTTAAATTTTGGGCACGGGGTTAAGTTTGAATAGCAGGCAGTTTCATCTTACGTGAGGAGGCAGTATTATGGTTCATTGCACCGCTTTTGAGTGGTAGGTGGTATTTTTTCTGAGGACGCGATATAATGTGGGGCTGCCACATAGCAAAAAGATGGGTGGGGAAAACTGTGAATCTCGCATGCTTTTGAGATGTTAAATATTGGACTTTGGAGTGCGCGATATGGGATGCGAGCCGTTGGATCTGGAGGTGGGTGATCGAAGGGTTATCGCGTGTCGGAGTTGTGAGGGATGAGTCGGGGTGGGTATTGGCGGGGCCCGAGGATAAGTGATGGCGGCGGTTATTAAAATAGAAGTGGGGACCATGGGTTATATGACGGAGGGTTATAACCCATATGCTAAGGTTTTTAGGGATCAGGGGTATAATATAGTGGGAAGGTGAAATATATAAAGCGAGACTATAGGTTAGAATAATATAAAAGGTTTGGGGAATACGAGAGTGGGTGTTTAGAAAAAGCATTTGGGATGAGTTAAAAGGGTATTAGGGAGGGTTTTTCAATGGGGCCCGATACATTTTAACTTTTTAAACTTAGGATAAGGGGGTTTTAGTGGGTTTACAAGGGAAAATAAGATGAAATAAGGGAAAAGGAAAAATGAATGGGAAGGGATATTTTTACAAGGGGAAATGAAGCGGGAAGGGTCCTTTGGAATCGAGAAGGGGAAAAATATTAGGGAATGAAAAGTAATGAAGGGGCAATGAAGGGAAATTAATAATTTAGACATGTAAGGGGTTTAGTAAAACGAGGGGAAATTAGTGAATGAGGTTTAGTATTCAGGCCTAAAATTGTATAGAACTTTTAGGATAAATACCCAAAGTAATATACAACATTTTTGAATGTCCTCTTTCTTTGATAATTCCTCCTGCACATGAAACACAAGATTAAGCATGATGAAGGTGCAATTGAGCAAGCAACCTTATGCATTCCAAAATCTCTTTTACCTACCCTTTATTTACCCTAGCATTTTCTCTTCATTTATTGGGTGCATTTGAGCTTGCTAACCCTTATTTCTTTTTCTTTGATAAGAAAAATATCTAATTGTAATCTTAAAACTTCCAATGGCTCAGATTAAACTAATAAGCTTATTATTATTCTCTACCTAACTACTAATCTGCCAAGATTAAATAGTTTGGTTAGATCTTTATTCTCTATCTATTAGAATGAAATTTAAAGCATGAATGAATCATGATTAAACTATTTGACCATCATGGATTGTGGAATTTTTGACAAGCTGTATACAATCTTATTTTTCAAGGCAAAGTAAAAAGTAGTGGCATTTGAATTTGCATCACTTTCAGAATCTATTTTTATCTCTTTTTTGTGGGGTTCATCTTTTATTTTCTTTTTTGATCCTTTTCTTTTAGTCCTTTTATTTTTCTTTTAGGACTTACCCTCTTTACATTTTTTATTTCTAATATGGGAAAACATTTTGTAGAAAGAAAAAGTATGTACAATATTGTTGGGCACCAAATCGGGCTATCTTTCTATTGCATTTCCATCCCTCTTTTTGACCTTTTTGCACTTATTCACCTTTGTTTACTATGCTAAATATGCAAGGTAATTACCCCTTTCCTGTCTATTGGAATATTTTGTTAATGAAGTAAAGTCGTGGGGTTTTACCTATTCACAACACTAAAACGTATGTTTGACCACAGCTTCTGGAGAATAGGTATCAATATTTTAGCATCCCGTAGCAAATCCGCACTTCACAACAACGACTAGCCATAAGGAAGCCATGTAGCTGGAGTTGCAGATCCCTGAACCATTCTTGGACGATTCACTGATCTTCTTTATCTGGTGTTGGTGCCGTTTCTAAACTAATGTATATTTCTGGGTATACGGTTACCTGGTTTTGGGAAAAGATGTTGTTCTCCCTTGCTGTGTATAAAAGACAGGTTGTTCTTGTAAATGGGGGACTCCCCATCGATATTGTAATAGCTCTTTCCAGGTTAATAAAATATCATCTCTTTTGCTGCTACATTCTTCATTATGATCAGAGAGCTGGGCTCGCTCTTTTGATCAGGTGCTGCGCATTTCTATGTGTGTTATTTATTATTTTATGGTTGCTACTACAGATTGTTAATTCTTGTAACCACTCTTCTTGAGTTCTGTATTTGGTTTAGTTTTACAAAAATGCTTTGAATCTTAATCATGAACCCTTGGTCGGAACATGTGGTACTCTTGCCCCTGCATATATTTTGTGTGTTACCTTGAAAGGATAAACACCTGGATTGATAAATTAATGTAGGAAAAGGGTGAATAGATTGTTCATACCTGAGCTCCAACATTTTGGCGCCATTGCCAGGGAGGTTAACAAGGTGCAAGACACGATTTGGACCAACCAGAGGGTCAATCTCTCATCCTCGGGAGAGAAAAAGTTTTCTCACTCTACTCTAGGTCCTAAGCATAGGTGTTTCTTTCTGCTTGTCTTTATTTGCTTTCCTGTTTTGATAGGGTCGACCTCTTGTCTTGGGGAGGGAGGAGTCTTTTGACACCCTACTCCAGGCCCTGAGTTAGATTTATTTCTTTCAACCCTTTGTGTGTTTTTTCGGGAAACCCTAACTTTTAACCTGGGGAGGGAGGAGTCTTTTGACGCCCTGCTTCAAATCTGAAAGTATTAGGTCTTCTCGGAGGCATGTGGTTGTTCCTGGTTCTTGTCCTGGGGAGGGAGGAGTCCTTTGACGCCCTGCTCTGGGCCCTGAACCCTAGATTCCTATTTTTTTTAGTTGTCTCTCTTTTTAAGCTCTTTTGTCTTGGGGAAGGAATGGTCCTTTGACACCTTACTTCAAGACTAGAACGTTGTAGGTTGATACTAAGACCTTCTGTCATATCAACATTTGTATGAACACAGAACAAAATAAGAGGGGTAGAGGAAGAGCCCCAAGGAGGGTAGGACCAGACTTGGGAAGAAAGACTTACATCCAGCAAATTATAGAAAAATCTAAATCAGAAGCATCCTCTCATGCAACCGTGAGACCAGGTGCACAGAGAGTAAAATCCAAGGGACAATTAGTAGATCAACCAGTGTTGTCTACAACATTCTTTGGAAATTCCACACAACAGGTCCCTCTAGAGGTTGAGGAGACATCTAGCAGTATACCTGACCAGGGGAACCCTACGCTAGTAATAGAAGGGGAAGAGGTCGCAAGCAGAACATCGACAAAGTCAAGCCATTCCAGGAAAGGAAAGGAGGTTATAGCTAAGGGATCAAGTCATCAAGACGCAGGAGAAGGAAATGAAGGGACACTTGCATCGCCGAGGGACCAGAGTAGTGCTGTCAAAGCAACTCGAAACCAAGTGGTGAGGAACCCTCGGCCATCTTCCACAGAGGCTGTTGAAATATCCAACGGTTATTGGAGGATATTTATGGCTCCTACAACCTCCACCATCGAGTTTCCGATCAGGGATCTGGGAGTTGGTGCACCCACAAAGCCTATCCCATTAGCAGCCTTACCAAGCTTTCATGGGCTTGTTTCAGAAGACCCTGACACGTTTTTATTTGAATTTGATATAGTGTGTCGGGGGTATGACTACATGATGGATGCCCAGAAGTTAAAAATTTTCCCTACTACACTAAAAGGGACAGCTCTGTGATGGTTCATGGGCCTTGGAGGAAGTTCTATTTCCACATGGGATGAGATGCGAACAACTTTTCTGGAGAAATACCAGGATTACTACAAATCCCGGAACATCAAAGAGGAACTTTTTAAGTTCACACAAAAAGAAGATGAGAGCTTGGAAGACTGTGTGGAACAATTTAAGTACACATTACAGAGGTCAGGTCACTCTGACCTAGATAAGGAGATTTTAAAAATTATCCTCCTCTGGGCTTTTCATGAGGACTCTTTGGAATTGTTGAACATTGTAGGAAAGGGAGATATCTCTAAGGAAACCTTCGAGGTTATCTGTGAACTATTCATTCAGTGCTCGAGGGGGCTCGCAAGAAATAGACAAGGGATTTTCTCAGCAAAAGAATCTAGCAGGGGTGTTACGAAGGCAGAAATCGGAAACCTGCTAGACAATTTAAGAACAATTATCCTAAGTACTCTGTTGGCACAAATGGATATGCTACAAGTAAAACAGAAGCAACTAGAATTGGATAGGACCATGGCTATATTCTGCCCAAAGTGTAGAAAGAAGCACCTAGAGAGGGAATGTCCATTGAACTCCATAGAGGAATGTGCAATCTGTGAATTAAATCATGCAACAAGCTCATGCCCCTCCTTGCCAGGCCTGAAAGCGGTGTTTCAAGGGACAGGAGAAGACACAGAGCAACTGTACCTCATGGGGTCTAAAAATCCATGGCAGCCTCGACCACCAATGGGAAATCAAGGTATGTACTCAGACCCATCTCAATATTTCAGTAATTTCAATATGAATCCTCAGTCCATGCCCTATCCTCCCATGTGGCCACAATACCAACTTCCACCTTGGCAGCAGTGGAACCCTCAAGCTAGTTCGAGCTCCTCGTGGGCTCCAACTTGGCGAGGATCCTCTCTTGGGTAGTTTCCTCAGTCGATGCCACAGCAGCAACTCCAACTTCCCTCTAATGTGCCTCCTGGTAGTCAACCTGCCCATCCCCAACTTCCAATCCAACCTAACCTGAATCCTAACAATAAGGGAGTTCATCAAACCGACACTCTTAACCTACCTTCATATAGAATTTCTACTGCAGAGTTGTATGAAATGAATTTGCGATCAGGGTGGATAGTCAATGTTCAACCTCCTCCAGTTATCATTGAACAACTTGATAGTGAAGGTAAGGAATCAGAATTAATTAATAAAGAACCAAAACAAATTGGTAGAAACCAGGTGCCTCCTGCAAAACAACATCAATCTGAACCACCTTATCCAGAGAGACTGACTTTGAGTAAATCAAGCCCTCAAGCTAAATTCAACTTATTAGGTGAATTATAGAACTTATTTGTCGAAATTCCTCTGTTACAAGCTTTGAAGGTGTTGAAGCCCCGAAAATCGGGTCTACAACAAGGGGGATACCCACCCAGTCCGGACCTTGGTTAGCAGCTCCATTTCCGTTTGGTATAGTGGGTCCGACTGGGTATATTAGACCAGTTTCCAAATTCATGTGTGTGTGTGTGAAGAATTGATATTTCCTTTCTAAAAGTTCCTAAGTGAGATGCTCTAATTCTAACTCTAATCTAACAACATGCAAATTGTATTCTAATAAGCAGAAATATCTAATTCTATACTAACCCGGGGTGTAATATTTCCGTTATGTGATCTAAAATGATTTCAGATAACAATTGATAATAAAGATCATTTAACTGTTATGAGAAAAGAATTCAATACAGATAAGCCACTTCGTATAAAAAGTTAGACGAAACAGTTGTGAAAGGCATATTGCATAATAAGCTACTCATACATTAAGCATAAATAAATAGCTATCACCATACAAAAGTGCCAAATGATAACTCAAGCATTCACGCATCAATATATAAACAACTGAACATGAATACCACTTTTAACACAAAAGGCAGAAATAGTTAAGAGATAGAAGTACCATTTATAACTAGTTCTACTCATGAGCTTCAAGCGATAATGATTTATCTTTTCTTAATCCAACATCCACTAAGAGTACAGAAGTGCAACATCAGTAGCAGATATTAAATGTAGATATTAACAAATCCTATTCCATTCATTCATCAAAACCTCCTCAGAGGGTACAAAAGTGAATGTTGTGGGGATAAGTTTTTGACAAATTTTAGAACCCTTCTCTAAATGCATGAGAAGGGTTTAAATACTACTAACTAAATCTAAAAATAACTTATTACAAAAATGTAGGATGCGGTTTAAATGACCGTCCTCATTTTAGGAAAAAATAAAACAAAATTAAAACTAAAACTGAATCTAAAATTAACAACTAACTATTTCTGTATCTGATCCTTGAAATCGCAAGCATTCAGCATTTGCTTGAGAAGAGTCGGCTGACCGACTTCAGACTTTAACTGTCCTGCAAAAATGGAATCAGCGAGAGTTGGCGCCATCTTCTCGGCAGAATTGATGATACACTTGAGAGTCATGCACTGGCTGTGTGGTTTTACCAAGTATGCCCAGTAAGAATCCCAATTCAACTTGGTTAACCTTTGGATTGATTCTGCCTTTTCTTGAGCTTTCTGTCTCCAGCCTATCTGTAGTTGCTGTTCATATGTACATACCATATTGAAGATGTTTTGGACAATTACTACTGGTTTTAGGATTCAAGTTTTACTTTTTATTTAACCTCTAGCATTCTTTTTACAAATTTCTAGGCTTACAGGTGATTGAGCAATTAGAAGCTTTCATTTTCAAGAAGTTTTGCCCAACGATGCGCGATTAGTGCTAATCGTGCATCGGAAACTGCCTCCATTTCTTGATCCGGGCTTCCTTGGTGTGTTTTTTGCCTTTTGCGCGTTTTCTTTTAGCGGATATAAAGCTCAAATTTTGTGAAAATAATGATTCCGTAAGCTCTTGACCCTGAGTTTTAAATTGTCTGTTTTTGATGTCAGCGTTGTCCAGTACCCATTTAACCATGTCTGTGTATGGAAGAATTTTGGGCCTCACTGCTATCCTGTGTAAGAATGAACAAGCTAGCTCTGTAACCGATGCCTCAGAAGAACCTTGTGAACTTGCAGTAGCCGTAACCTCCATCACCTTGGGATTCTCTTCTTCAAGTAGATTATACATGCCTTCCCAAGTAGTAATACCAGCGTCTCTGTTACAGGCAGTGTCTGTATATAGGGGCATCATTTCTTTGTCGTCAGAGCTCGGAGCTTTGCCTTTCTTCCCCATAATATCCTGCGTACTGCTTTGTATATTTCTCTGTTCTCCGTTCCTGCAATTTACAAGTGAAGTGAGAATAATGATAAGGAAAGGTGACGAGAAAGCTTTAAACGTTGAAGACATATAAAATATACCACCTTACGTGAACTGGCTTTTTGATAAGCACAAAACCATATTCCATTAATGACTGGAAACTAACTCATTAATTAGCATTAAAGCGCATAACCAAGTCTCGATTTATGGAAAATAATTTTTTGAACAATGAGCCCGAAAGATCTGCAATGAAGCGATGAAGCGATTTGCTTCGCAATATCGCAGATCACAACATCGCAGAATCGCAACACCGTAGAATCACAACATTGCAAGGTTGCTAGCTCGCTATATCGCAGTATCGCGATATCGCAAATTGTTGGAGCACAATATATGTCAATCATTCGTTAATCTATTTTCTGCGAAATGTGATTTGCGATATGCGCCATCGCATATCGGCAATTTAAAGATTTTTCAGCGTAAGCGGTCTTTGATGCATGCGATGCGATAAATGTTTTCTTAATGTATAGCTTTGCATCGTGATCTCGCAATCTTAGACTTCTGCTTGTAAGGAGGTATCCATTATCTCATGAAACTTAAGCTTTTTAGATTTTTCAAGGGTATTTTCCTAAGTTTATGACGGCAAGTTTTATTAAAAAGGAAATACAAACACTAATTAATTTTTTAAATTTTTTGATTAAGGGTCCCCACTTATTTGGTATTAGTAATAACACCAAATAAGAGGGGGGTTGTTGCTGGCCACAACAATTGGCGATTCACTTGGAAGAACCAGTTATCTCTGCTTTTCTTTTGGATTTTCTAAACTTCCAAAACAGAAAATTTTCTAGAAAACTAAACTTTATTATAGAAAGACAAAGTACATTATGCTTTTACCTATCAATGATATTTTGTTTCTTCTATTTTCAACTTTGATTATTTACACCCTCAAGCTAGTCCTTGTATCTACATCAGTCATTACTAGGTTTATAAAGATAAAAAACGAAGCCTTCTCTGTAAATCAGTTTTGAATATGTTCATTTGTCGTAGGTAGAGCCTCTACTGCCAGCAGGCGTTTATAGCCTCGATAGGGTTACTTGTTACCCAGCAATGATCCTGTATCCTACTTAGATAAATTTACAACTTTCAAAGAGAAATCCATATCCACACTTATTGCTTTCATTTTCTTTTTTTACCCTTAAAGAACAATGTCTTGGTTTGATAGCCAATTTATGACACAGTCATGCACTTGATTTATGGCTTTGCTGAACAAGCTGGCTCGTGATGAGATCCCTTGTCTTTTGATTGCAACAATCTTGAGTCATTGCCCTGTTGTGGTATGCAGTATTGGCAAAGTCAGCAAGCCATAATATCTATGATCATGATAAGCCAGCTCGTGATGAGACCTCTTACTCTTTAAGTTAAAGTGTATCATTGGATTATTCTATGAACGTTGAAGTTTCCTAGGTGAGGAGGAAGTCATTGTTTCCTTAAGACAGCTCTGGACAACAATGGTGGAGTTTTTGGAAAGAGATTTTCTACAGAGAATCTTCATTTTTGTTATTGATACCTTTCATTGGACTGATATAAAACAATTTCTTACTAAAGGTCATTTTTTGTCAAAATTTACAAAGTTGAAACTAGTATCATTTCTAGGCCTAGATTCTTTAACTGTATCTTTCAATAATAATGATCAATTTTCTAAAATAATTCTATTTATACAAGTGAAAAAACAAAATCTAACAGAGAATTTGTGTCCTTTTCATAAATCTCAAATGTAACCATTTACAACCGGTTTTATTATGGAAAAAAAAAACTAATCTACGAAATAGAAGGATGATCTCCTATGGAATTTTTTTTTGAGGATCTGTTTGTTAATAGGTAAAGAATCTCTTTTTCCTGTTAAATCTTGTAACATAAAAGTGGACGGACCTATGACTTCTACGATTTGAAAAGGGCCAAGCCACATTCTTTGAAATTTTGTATGTTTCCCCTTTTCCTCATGAGCCTTGTCCCATTTTAAAACTAGATCTCCCATCTGAAAGTCTTTTCTGGTTGTCATGTTTGAATCAAAAGAGGCTTTTACTAATGCTTGATGATGAGCGTGAGTTATTTTGGCATGTTCTTGTTGTTCTTCTAACTTAATTATTTCCAGTTGCCTTAGTTGTAAGGAAGAAGTTGGTGCTTCATCAATATATTGAACTAAGGCTAAAGAGGGAATTGCCAAATGAGTTGGAAGAACCACTTCTTTCCCATAAACTAAATTGAAGGGGGAAGTGCCGATGGAGGCTTTCTGCGTTATTCGATCTGCCCATAAAGCATATATTAAAGACTTGTGCCAATTTTTATGATTTTGGTCAATGGTTCGCTTAATAATTCTGATTAAGTTTTTATTTGTAGATTCAGCTAATCCATTCCCTTATGGATAGTAATTGGTGGAGTATTTAAGCTTGAAACCCCTTTTGAGTGCAAATTCAGTCATTGCATTACCAGAAAAATATGATGCATTATCAAACATTAAAGCAGAAGGCAACCCAAACCTGGTGATTATGAACTGATCTATGAACTCGATGATATGTTCAACATTAGCCGTCTTGAGTGGAACTGCTTCTACCCATTTAGTAAAGTAATCTGTTGCTGTAAGGATATATCTATGTTGTTTAGAAGAGTGAGGAACAATCTCACCTATTATGTCCAATCCCCACTGATCGAAAGGCTGCTCAATGTTAACTGGTTGTAGTGGCAAGGATGGTTTCTTTTGTCTCCCAGCAGCGGTTTGATAGACTTGACATTTCCTCACGTAGTTATGTGAGTCTTTGAATAATGTGGGCCAGTAATAGCCTGCGCGTAAGATTTTATGAGCAGTAGCGTCTCCAGCATAGTGTCTGCCTGCTGGCCCATCGTGGAGTTCCTGCAAGACTTTTTCAGCTTCAGATTTCTCAAGACATCTAAGGAGAACAGAATCATAATTTATTCTAAAAAGAACATCGTTCACGAGCTGATATTGTTTGGCTTTCAACCTTAGAGCTCTTTTCTTGGTATGATCAAGGTTTGAAGGAGCGTATCCATTCTTTAGATAATAAATGATATCAGCGTATAATGACTCAACATCGTTTAGGCTTACCTCGTACATTTGTATCTCTATAGATGGAATTTCGGACATAAGCGATGATCCGGCCAGCATTTTGCAAAAGCCTTGACCTTTTACAATACTTGTTGGTTTGATTTCTACGTCATATTCCTGTAAGGCAGTAACCCAATTGGCTCTTTTCTCACCCACATCCTTTTGTACTAGAAGATTTCTTACCGCTGGAAACGGTACTATGATTTTTGTATGTGTTTTGAGTAAAAAAGGTCTGAAATATTTAATTGCTTTGAAAACAGCATAAGCTTGTTTCTCCACATCTAAATAATTTAACTCAGCCCCTTGTAAATTGGAACTGAAAAAAGCAATTGGGGCTTCTGCCTTTTCTTGATTTGCTTGAGTGAGTATCGCAGCATATGATCTATCAGAGGCAAATGTATATAAAATAAAAGGATCGGAAAAATTTGGAGTTGCTAAAGATGGAGCATTAACAATTGCTTGTTTGATCAGATTGAATGCCTCATGTTCATCTTGGCCCCATTTAAAGTTTGAGTTCTTTTTAATCATTGCTTGTAAAGGAGACACGATTCTTGAAAAATATGGAACAAATCTCTTTACAAAGTTAATCTGGCCAAGAAAAGATTGCATGGCTTTCTTGTTGTGAGGTAGGGGTATTGCGGAAATCTCCTTGATTCTGTCAGGATCAATGTGAATTCCAGATTTTGACACTATGAATCCGAGAAGTTTTCCTTCACTTAATGCGAAAAAGGATTTTTTCGGGTTAAGTGAAATTCCATACCTTTGACAACGTTGGAAGATTTGTTTTAAATCTCTAAGATGATTGTTTCGTTTTTTGGAATATATAGTTATATCATCCAAATAGATTACCACTGATTTATTAACTAAACCCTTGAATGCGATGTCCATGGCTCTCTGAAATGTGGCACCAGCGTTAATCAGACCAAATGGCATCTTTTGATATGCGTATGTGCCCCATTTAGTTCTGAACGTGGTTTTTAATTGATCATCAGGATGTGCCAACACTTGATTGTATCTTGAGAATCCATCCAAGAATGACATTAATTCTGACCCTGCGACTGCTTGCAGTATTTGTTCCATGGGAGGCAAAGGAAAATTATCCTTTTGGTAGGCTTTGTTAAGATTTCGAAAGTCAATGTAGATTCTAATGTCTCCATTTTTCTTTCTAACAGGGACCATATTGGAAACCCATTTGGAATGTCGAACGGGAAAAATTATTTTGGCTTTCAATAACTTATTGAGTTCAGATTTGATCTGGTTTTCTAGATTGGGATGGATCTTTCTTAACTTTTGTTGGACAGGTTTTTCATCGTCTGTCATTGGAATAGTATGTTGGATGATGGAGGTGTCGTATGTTTTCAGTTCATTGTAATTCCAAGCAAAGACACTTTTGTATTGTCTCAAGAGAAGAATATACACTAATTTTTCTTCAAGAGTTAGACCAAGGCCTAGATTGATATTCTGTGGTTTGGTATCAGTTCCTAGATTTACTAATTCATAGCTCAAAGTTGAACTTTGGAGTTTTGAATTGATAGATCTTTTAAACCGATCTTTCAAATCATAAAGGTCTTCTAACTTGACTGCTAACTTAGGTATGGCATTGTTAGTGCTATCTTGTTGCAATTGTCGGTCATGTTGGTCTTCGTCAATTATTTGATTGGTGTAGGATCCTTCAGATGTGAGGAAACTCACGATATCAGGATCGTCGTTGAAAATCCTCCAATTTGTAATGTTATCAGGAATAGATGGTCTAAAAATTAATTCAATTGAAAATTGATCAGGGCTAAAATATTCTGAAGGAATGAGCTTGGAAGCTACGTTAGCTAAGAGGTCTGCACTAGCATTCTAGAGTCTGGGAATTGATGAAATATTAAATGTTATAAAGTGTTTAGTCAGATCTTGAACTAAAGATTGGTAATGATTTAAATGACCTGATAAACAATGTATAGTATTACGTACCTGTCTGATCACAATTTTAGAATCTCCGAAAACTTGAAGGTATTTGACGTCTAATCTGATTGCTTTGTATAACCCTTGGACTAAAGCCTCGTATTCTGCAGTATTGTTGGTGCAATCAAATTTGAGTCTGCAAGTTAGCATAGTTTTATCTCCTTCTGGACTTATTAACACGCATCCTTCTCCTGCTCCTTCGTTAGACTTAGAACTGTCAAAAAATAATTTCCAAAATAAAGATTTATTTACAAGACTATCTATAAAATTAATACATTTAGAACTATCTATTTGAGAGAAATTTTCTACTTGAGATAAAATAGAATGTTCTAAGTAAGGTGAAGTATGAGCATTAAAATTTCCTAGGAAAGAATCTACTGAGTAGTTGCCAATGATGTTATTGATGTATGCTACTTGTTCATTTTCTCCCTCCAGTTCTATTACTATGTATTTCTGATGTCTTTCCTGCTCAACTTTTATTTGATTTTGTTTACCATTTTAAGGGAGCCACATGTGCGACCAGTCAGTTGCAAAGTATCCATGAAGTTTTTCTGACCAATCTTTGCTAAGAATTAAGCCATAAAATTCCGGAATATCAGCAACTAAAATGTCGATAACTTGACATACCTTTGGGTTGGATGACAGCCTTATGGTAACCTGATTTAATTCGCCAATCACTTCGACTTGCGATCGATCTAGCTGGACGATAAGCACAACGGATTTTTGTGGTTGAACGTTCAGTTTTGCACATATTGACTTTGGTAAAATATTCTATGAAGCTCCAGAATCCACTAAGAAATTATGCAAATTTTTATTGAAAATTTCATAAGTAAGAAGAAATGGGGGAGTATGAGATCTCGATCTTCCTCCAATTAAGGCGATATCGTTTGGATCAACTTTATTAATCGCATTGGTTGGAGGTCTTCCCATGTCATGGGAAGCTTGAGAGATTACAGCTGCAGGCAAAGGTGCAACTGGTACATCATGTAATTCTTTCAAAAGTATCTTTTGCTGGTGTTTTAACTTGCTCAATTCGTACAAAGTGATATTGGCCCTAGTCTTTTTCATGTCTTCTATGATATTATACTCCATTTCATCCGAAACGATCAACGTTTTAGATGGAGTTGATGGGTCTGTTTGGACTAGGCTAGTTTGAGTCGCTTTAGGTGTCGTTTTCTTGGTTGCGACTTTATCCTTAGTCATCGAGCTTGCACTCTTTGGCTTAGGGGTAGGCTGAGGAGGATCAAGTTGATTTCTACTGTGAGTACTAACCAGGGATGCCTCTTGATCCTCTTCATCTGGGAGGATGAAATCCCACATACCTTGTAACTCTACAACTTCTTCTTCATCAGTATGTTCTTCAGTAGCGATTTCCTCTTCTTCTTCTTCGGATTCAGCACTTGTAATAGCATTAGGGGGTTTGGAATTGGTCAAAGAGTTTCTTTTAAAAGGTCTGTACGAATTTTTAGAAGAAGTTTCTGCCACTTGTTTCTTAATGTCAACCATCTCATTAGACATGGTCTTCAAAAATTTTTGTAATCCTTCTAAATTGAATGGATCTTTCGATTGTTTTTTCTTGGGATCTTCCTTGAAAGTAACCTTCTTGGATTTTCGTTCTTCTATCGCGTTTTTCTTTTCTAGGGCTATAATACGTTTCTCTACTACTATTGCTTCTTTCATATTTTTGGCTAAAGTTGTTTTGTTAGCCCTATCAACAAAGATTGCTATGTTTGGCGGTAAAGAAGTGATGTACCATTCACTTCGCACTTCTTCGCTAGGCTTGGAAGCAGTAGGAATTTTGTTTAACAGTTTATTGAAACGTGAATTGAAATCTTTGATAGGTTCTTTTGACTCGGCCCTAAGGTTAGACAGGTCGTTGATCAGTGTTGCCATAGACCTGTCATCACCGAACTTAGTCAAGAATTGTTCTTGGAAAATCTCCCAATTAGTGATAGATCCATATGGTAATGAGAAATACCATGATCCGACTACTCCTTGCAGAGTATAAGGGAAAAGTCGGACGACGACATCTTCGTTGGTAACTCCATTGAGATTTATGGATAGCATAAAGTTATTTATATGTTCTTCCGCTAGCATGCCTGCCTCGGGATTAAACTTAGGCAGCCATTTTTCAGGATGGGCCGGTAGCTGACTCAAGGGTGCAGGCATTAAGACTACCCCTGGGTTATTCCATGGAGATTGGGCCATCGTTGATCTATTAATAGAGGAAAGTGTAGAAGATGATCCCTGCGGTTGAGAAGATGAGGATATTACGACTCCAGATGATTGAGAAGGAGATGTGGAAGTTCTAGTGGACTGGTGGACAATGATCTGAAGTGGAGGAGTGGATGGTTGACTTCGTGGTGGAGAGATTGAGATGGATGGTGATGATGAAAGAGTCTCGCTATCGGACCCTTTAGGAGATTTCCTTGTTCTGTTCCTTTTGGGTAGAGGTAACTCGATTGGCTGAACGCCAAATTTTTCGCTCTTTAATCTGGTAAGAGGATGAGCAAGGTTATATTGCGAAGTCACGCTGCTTTGAGATTTATCAGATCTTTGAGGAGATTTAGAAAATCGCTGAAGTTTATGAATCAAAGATTCAACTTCAGGAGGTTCAATAGTAGATTGTTCTTAAATGTCAGGGTTTGTAGCAGCGGCTGTTGCTCTTGCGACTTCTAGCTCTAAATTTGGAAATTCTAAATGCAATGGAGAAGTCGGGGGGGATGGTGAGGGCAATTTACTCTCAGAATGGTATTTAGATTTAGACTTGCTTGCCATTCACAGTTTGAGGCCCTCCTTCTAGTGCCAAATATGTTGAAGCCCCGAAAATCGGGTTTACAACAAGGGGGATACCCACCCAGTCCAGACCTTGGTTAGCAGCTCCTTTTCCGTTTGGTATAGTGGGTCCGACTAGGTATATGGGACCAGTTTCCCAATTCATGTGTGTGTGTGTGAATAATTGATATTTCCTTTCTAAAAGTTCCTAAGTGAGATGCTCTAATTCTATCTCTAATCTAACAACATGCAAATTGTATTCTAATAAGTAGATATATCTAAGTCTATACTAACCCGGGGTGTAATATTTCCGTTATGCGATCTAAAATGATTTCAAATAACAATTGATAATAAAGATCATTTAATTGTTATGAGAAAAGAATTCAATATAGATAAACCACTTCGTAAAACGTTAGATGAAACAGTTGTGAAAGGCATATCGCATAATAAGCTACTCATACATTAAGCATAAATAAATAGCTATCACCGTACAAAAGTGCCAAATGATAACTCAAGCATTCATGCATCAATATATAAACAAATGAACATGAATACCACTTTTAACACAAAAGGCAGAAATAGTTAAGAGATAGAAGTACCATTTATAACTAGTTCTACTCATGAGCTTCAAGTGATAATGATTTATCTCTTCTTAATCCAACATCCACTAAGAGTACAGAAGTGCAACATCAGTAGCAGATATTAAATGCAAATATCAACAAATCCTGTTCCATTCATTCATCAAAATGTCCTCAGAGGGTACAAAAGTGCATGTTCTGGGGATAAGTTTTTGACAAATTTTAGGACCCTTCTCTAAATGCATGAGAATGGTTTAAATACTACTAACTAAATCTAAAAATAACTTATTACAAAAATGTAGGATGCGGTTTAAATGACCGTCCTCATTTCAGGCAAAAATAAAACAAAATTAAAACTAAAACTGAATCTAAAATTAACAACTAACTATTTCTGTATCTGATCCTTGAAATCATAAGCATTCAGCATTTGCTTGAGAAGAGTCGGCTGACCGACCTCAGACTTTAACTGTCCTGCAAAAACGGAATCAGCGAGAGCTGGTGCCATCTTCTCAGCAGAATTGATGATACACTTGAGAGTCATGCACTGGCTGTGTGGTTTTACCAAGTATGCCTAGTAAGAATCCCAATTCAACTTGGTTAACCTTTGGATTGATTCTGCCTTTTCTTGAGCTTTCTGTCTCCAGCCTGTCTGCAGTTGTTGTTCATATGTACATACCATATTGAAGATGTTTCAGACAATTACTACTGGTTTTAGGATTCAAGTTTTACTTTTTATTTAACCTCTAGCATTCTTTTTACAAATTTCTAGGCTTACAGGTGACTGAGCAATTAGAAGCTTTCCTTTTCAAGAAGTTTTGCCCAACGATGCGGGACGTTTCTTGATCCGGGCTTCCTTGGTGCGTTTTTTGCCTTTTGCGCGTTTTCTTTTAGCGGATATAAAGCTCAAATTTTGTGAAAATAATGATTCCGTAAGCTCTTGACCCTGAGTTTTAAATTGTCTATTTTTGATGTCAGCGTTGTCCAGTACCCATTTAACCATGTCTGTGTATGGAAGAATTTTGGGCCTCGCCGCTATCCTGTGTAAGAATGAAGAAGCTAGCTCTGTAACCGATGCCCCAGAAGAACCTAGTGAACCTGCAGTAGCCATAACCTCCATCACCTTGGGATTCTCTTCTTCAAGTAGATTATACATGCCTTTTGTATATAGGGGCGTCATTTCTTTGTTGTCAGAGCTCAGAGCTTTGGCTTTCTTCCCCATAATATCCTGCGTACGGTTTTGTATATTTCTCTGTTCTCCGTTCCTGCAATTTACAAGTGAAGTGAGAAAAATGATAAGGAAAGGTGACAAGAAAGCTTTAAATGCTGAAGACATATAAAATATACCACCTTACGTGAACTGGCTTTTTGATAAGCACAAAACCATATTCCATTAATGACTGGAAACTAACTCATTAATTAGCATTAAAGCGCATAACCAAGTCTCGATTTATGGAAAATACTTTTTTGAACAACGAGCCCGAAAGATCTGCGATGAAGCGATGAAGTGATTTGCTTCGCAATATCGTAGATCGCAACATCGCAGAATCGCAACATCACAGAATCACAACATCGCAAGGTTGCTAGCTCGCTATATCGCAGTATCGCAATATCGCAAATCGCTGGAGCACAATATATGTCAATCATTCGTTAATCTGTTTTCTGCGAAATGCGATTTGCGATATGCGCCATCGCATATCGGCAGTTTAAAGATTTTTTAGCGTAAGCGGTCTTTGATGCATGCAATGCGATAAATGTTTTCTTAATGTATAGCTTTGCATCGCGATCTCGCAATCTTAGACTTCTGCTTGTAAGGAGGCATCCATTATCTTTTGTCTTACCTTATCATGAAACTTAAGATTTTTAGATTTTTCAAGGGTATTTTCCTAAGTTTATGATGGTAAGTTTTATTAAAAAGGAAATACAAACACTAATTAATTTTTTAAATTTTTTGATTAAGGGTCCCCACTTATTTGGTATTAGTAATAACACCAAATAAGAGGGGGGTTGTTGCTGGCCACAACAGAAGGATGTACCAATATATGCAAAGACTCTTAAGGAATATTGTTCAAAGAAACCTGCAAAGAAATCCAAAGACCCCCTTACTATTCATTTCATGGGAAAATTATCAGATTTTATGATGGGAATGTCAATGCCTGTAAAGTATGGAGATCTAGGGAACCCAATTCTGACAGTACAAATTAATGGGGTAGAAATTCCGAATGTGATGGTAGATCTGGGTGCTGCCATCAATGTTATCACCACTGAAACTATGCATACATTAGGTCTTCGTAACTTGAAACATACGCCTACAGTGTTAGAACTGGCAGATCGATCTACAGTA
>CM062807.1:819118633-819486034 GCA_031772625.1 Pinus tabuliformis
TCTTGACTAACCATTGGTTGAGAAACCGGTAGCCTTGACTCCTTTTGTTAACCGTACCTTTCCGGTAGAGAGTGAACCCCATACTTCTCAGGTTCTTCTGGTTTCGTCAGTTTCAAATGAACTAGAGGGAAATCCTCTCGTTCCTGAGGTGCATGAGAGAATTTCTCCTGTTCCCATAAGGAAGGAGGACAAATCTCCCGTTCCTACAACACCCCCTCCAAGTAGTTTAAACATTTCTTTTGCTTGGAGTGGACTAGAAGGATATTGCCTTCTATCTTATGTGCCTTTCCAAATTATAATACATGCTTACCATATGGCCATACCTAGCATAGTCATAGATGAGGGCGCATATGTTAGCATCTTGTCCTCAATTGCTTGGAAAGCTCTAGGTTCTCGTAAGCTTGTCCCTGTCACCCAGAATCTGTTAGCTTTTAATGAAGAAATTAGTCAATCTTTAGGGATCCTTCCTATGTTACTTATTACTTTAGGAGGAAAGACTGTCTATATAGACGTGATGGTTGTCCAAGGCCCTTTAGATTTTAATCTACTCCTTGGTCGTGACTATGTTTACATCACGAGAGCTCTTGTTTCTTCCCTCTTTTGAGTGATGTGTTTCCTGCATGAAGGAAACATTGTGATCATTGATCAAAATACATTCATTGGTCCTGAATCAACTCCCCATAAACCATCATCCCTAAGTGGTTCTTATTTGCAAGCGGTATCACTCATGCCACAGGTTAATTACATGGCCACTTGTTCCATGCCTGCATCTACTGATGATCTAGTAGGTGATGTAGTACACCATGTACTGGGGGCATTAGAGCCCGATTTTTCATTTGGATCCCTGGACATGTATCCCTTCCAGAGTGTTGTTCTCCCATCTAGTGAGAAACTCTTGGAAGCCATGGCCTCTTTTGATTTGTGAACAAGGGTTGGAGTAGAGTTCCTTTTCTTGTGTCAAGCTTGTTAAAAAACAAAGCAAGGGAGGGAGCAGAGTTCCTTATCTTGTATCAAGCCCCTTAAAAAATGAAACAAGGGATATAGAGGATAGTTCTTTTACTATGTCAATGTCGTTAAAAAATGAAATAGGTCCCCATGAGGATAGTTCTTTTACCATGTCAACCTCGTTAAAAAATGAAATAGGTCTTCATGATCATGGTTCTTTTCTTGTGTCAAGCTCATTAAAAAATGAGACAAATCCCCTTCCAATTTGAGACTTTGATTAGATCTCGTAAAATCCCAGTCGACTCTTTCACTTGATCTCGTAAGTGAACCTTCTTTCCATCCACTTAGGCGAATGAAATGAAGCTTAGGGGGCATGTACCTCGAATTGAGTCATTATGTTGGGTGCATGTAGACTTATCTCAAGCATAGTTTATCTTTGTTTCAAGCTTGTGTAAAAATGAAAACAAACCCAAGCATAATTTATCTTTGTTTCAAGCTTGTGTAAGAATGAAACCAATTCCAAGCATAGTTTTTTCTCATGTTTCAAGCTTGTGAAAAATGAAACCATCCTCAAGTATACTCAAGCATAGTTTCCCATGTTTCAAGCTTGTGTAAAAATGAAACCATTCCTATTTTACATCTCGTAATTGTTGTTTTTATCAGTTGATTTTTGCTAGATGAGCCTTGGTTCTTTCATTCCATTGGCACCATATCTTTGGCTGATCATATAATTTCACTTGGTTGTTTGACCCTTGCCTGAGGAACATCTGTGATGAGTGGTCTTATTAGCCAACCTCTTAACCTTTACATGTTTTGTAGAATTATCTACAAATTCTCTACAAATATACCTCTGAGATCTATGTAGAAAATCTGACTGTAGATTAACTCGATAATGCAATATACCAAAGAAAAATACTATAATATACTTCTACTATCAAACTTGCGGAAGCTTAAAGATCGAGCTGAATCAGAGCTGAACACATATAACCATAAGAAGAAGAATCAATACACATGAAACATAGAAAACACTCAGGGGAAAGCCTCAGCTAAAAACCCCACTATCTGTATTATCATAGAAGGTGGAAATACATCAGGATTACACAAATCCTTACCTTTCACAGCTAGCCAGCTCTCAGTGCAATCCTCCTGGATGCTCACAGGAAAACAAGGCTTCTCACAAAACTTCTCCTTAGCCCTCCAAGCCTCCTATTTCCTTGCGCAGTTTCTCTTGGATGATCCTCCTATTACCAAGTGTAACACTGATCACTCACACTGATCTCACACCCTGTAAAACTACATAATCATCAAGGAACCTTGCCTTGACTGCATGAATGAGTTTCCTTTATATGCAAACACATCCAACTAATAGTACATTGTCCTTGACATTTAACTCAACTGGGTCTTTCTCATAATAGACATGCATGAGTTTCTGATGAGAGAATCTTCAGTTAACTGAGTAACACTAGTTGTTGAAAAATGTGCAACAAGAAATGTTAAATTTAGAATGTGCTATAAATAGAAGTCATAAAAGTAGCATGTCTAAAAATAGCAGTTTGGCCAGGGAGGTCATTGACCACCTTAGGTGAGAGGTGAAACTGCTAAAAATAGAAACATCTAAAAATAGCATTTCTGGGTCCCTTCCTATTTTTAGCAGTCCCTGGTCTAACTATAGGAAGTAAAAACGAATTTGGTCTTACCAGCAGTTTAAAATATTAATTAATTAATCTCCATGAGTTAATTAGTTATGGAAGATTAAACTAGAAGTCTTTTTGAGATCATGCAATTATTTTCTCTCTTGATTTAGGAATTTATCCCTTGATTAAAGGGGATAAGGTTCAGTTCTATATTGAGAGGATCAATTGACTTAGTCTAACTTAGTCAAATCCAGTTAAATTATTTAACAAGTTGTTAAATTTTCTATATTCAGTTTGTTAATGCTTACATGCATGTGACAACTGATAACTGAGTATTTTCTCATGAATAATTGATGCATGGAAGTTCAGACAAAGACCCAGTTGAGATCAGATGAGGGACAGTGTACTATCAGATGCTAGGATATTTCTAGTAAGTATTCCTTACTTGAGGAAGAAATCTATTTTCTTCTATGACTACGTAGGTGGACCTGAGGTGACAGCAGGTATGATTAGGCCAATTTTCAGCCTATATAATAAGGCCTAGGTAGTCCATGATTTTCATCTTCTGATTGAAGATCATCAGGATCTTCTGATTACAGAGAGAGCAGGATAGCTATTGAGATGATTCTTTTTGTATGTTGTTGAGGTTCTCCACTTGATTGATAATACAGTGTTGGGGTTTTATGCTGGTGCTTTCCCCAGTGATATATTCTATGTTATGTGTGATTGATTCCTTCTTATCAGTTATATGTGTTCATGTTTGATGTTGCTCATGGTCGATTAGCTTCCGCAAAGTTTATGGTAGATGTAGATCAAGTATTATGCTTTAGTACATTGCATATATCAGTTTGATATGCAGGTGAAATTTCTACATGATATCAGTGAGCTAGCTAATTTGTAGAGAAAATTCTACATTGCATGCATGCATGCATCAACTGACTGATAACTCTTTATTAATTCCACAAATAGTTTGGAGCTAATTTAACTGGACTTAACTTAGTAAACTGAGTTAACTAATTACAACTCAAATATAACTCAATCTTATCTCCTTAATTAAGGGATAACTTCCTTAATTTAAGGGATAACTATTGCATGACTTCACTAAGACTTCTAGCTTAAATTTCTCCAACTGATTAATCCAAGACAAATTAATTAATTATTATTCAAACAGCCAGTGATACTAAATTCAAATTTTAATTCTCAATTTTAATTCAAGGACAAATTAAAATTGGAATATTCTATTTTTGGCATTTATATTTGTAGCATTTCTTGTTGCTATTTTCAACACTCCCTCTCAACAAAAAAGGAATTCAACTCGATCTCGATCCTGAACCTTTGGAATGTTTTGCATGCAACACTTCTCTCTAGTGTTGTTTCTTTAGAAACTCTAGAAACAAAAAAAACATCCAACTTGAATCAGAATGATGCCTCTGTCATCAAAGTCTCTGGCCGTTATAGCCTTTGTCGACTGAAAACTCTACGCTTCTATTAACTCTGCCTTTCTGCACTGTTGTTAATCCTTCTTTACGCTCTTCAGTATCTGACTGCTATAGCCTCTGTCACTTTGATCTTTGACTGCATCAATTACACTGATTCCTCCCACTACTATGTACTTTGGGCTCCCATAACAAGTTACGATCCATGAGATAAAACCTCTCAATGGACCCTGCCCAATTTCAGCGTTCTTGGGACTATCACTCCACATCGCCGCACCTCACACCTGGAGGTATGGTTGCATGTGATCCCTCTGCCCACTTGGCTCGAAATTTTCCCCTACTGGAGGCCTTTGCATGATTGGATGCCTTCACCTGGTCTCCTCTCTGCTTCTCTAGTTGTGGCTGCTCCACAACTTCCTGAAGCTGCTTCACCAATTATGGTTCCTCCACAATTGTCTGAGACTACATGTTGAGAGGTAATCTACTCTCCCTCTCAACCACCAAGTCTCTAACATTTGCCTTGCTCCTCAAGGCTTTGCATGCATCTTGAACCTCAAGAGCATACAAGTTCTTAACCAGTGAACCGATCTGTTTCACCTGTCTCGTGGTGATGTGTCTAAGGAAAACGTTTCCTTTACTAAAAAACACATCATAACCTCGATCTTCCAATATCGTGATCGATACCAAGTTCTTCTTTAGTCCAGGCACATACTTCACATCTATCAAGGTGATAGGAGCTCCATGATCCCTCTGAAAAACAACCGTTCCCACTCCTGAAACACTATACCTTTCGTCGTCACCCATCTCTATGCAAATCTTGAGGTCTTTCTCCTCCAAGGCACTGAATAAACTTTTATCATCGGTCATGTGGAATGAGGCTCCACTGTCAAGAAACCAACCACAACCCATCATCGATGACACCATGCATGCAATGAGGGTAAAGTCCATTTCGAACTGAGAGGCTAATGACTCACCTTTTGATCCTTCCGAGGATCCCTTCTTGGACTTCTTAGATGGCCAATTAGTCGCATAATGACCCATCTCGTGACAATTAAAGCATCTCACTTTAGACTTGTCAACCTTCTTCCCTCCATGAGAAGAATTCGATTTGGAATGGGATGCCTTCCCCTTGCCTTTCCTTGCCTTACCTGCTAAGGCCAGATTTTCTTCATCATCACCCTTGGATGAAGAACCATCTTGTGCGCTCCTCTTGATCTCCTCCTGCATGAGATCTGACCACAGTCGTTCTCAATCCGGCAGTTTCTCCCTTCCATTCACAGAGTCTTGGTAGCTATTCCGGCTCTTTGAAAGGCCGAGGAGAGTGAGGCTCACCATATCATCATCGACAGTAGTTATTCCCACACTTCCAAGCTCATCTCTGCAGGTGGTGCGCTTGTTCAGATATGTGGAAATAGTATCGCCGTTCTCCATCTTGATTCTTTGAAGCTTATCCTTGAGCACCAATTTACTTTAGTCGCTACTATTTTGGTAGAGGTCCTTCAATGTCTTCCACATTGAATATGGAGTATCCTTCCCATGGAGACTCAAGACAATATGGTCTCGAACTCCCTCAAGGATGATCTGTCTCGCCCTCACCACACACTTCTTCCACTCAACCAACTCTTGTGCATTAGTTGAAGCTAGCTTTTGGATTTCTTGATCAATGAAATCCTTCAAACCATTATCTTCTAATACAGCCTCCATGCGATCTTTCCATGTTATGTAATTTGAGCTACCATCCAAGGTATACTCGAGTCTCAAGCCATAGAATGCCATTGACCAACCTTGAAGTATGAGATGAATTTGATTTTCACCTACAACCCCGAACTTCAAACTTCGAATTCTCTTCTTAGTATACTATTCACAGCTCCGATGAACTCAACTCTGATACCATGTAGAATTTCCTGCAAATTCTCTACAAATCTATCTCTGAGATCTATGTAGAAAATCTAACTGTAGATTAACTCGATAATGCAATATACCAAAGCAAAATACTATAATATACTTCTACTATCAAACTTATGGAAGCTTAAATATCGAGCTGAATCAAAGTTGAACGCATATAACCAAAAGAAAAAGAATCAATACACATGAAACATAGAAAATACTCAGGGGAAAGCCTCGACTAAAGACCCTATTATCTGTATTATCATAGAAGGTGGAAATATATCAGGATTACACGAAGCCTTAGCTCTCACAGCTAGCCAGCTGTAAGTACAATCCTCCTAGATGCTCACAGGCAAACAAGGCTTCTCACAAACCTTCTCGTTAGCCCTCCAAGCCTCCTAGTTCCTTGCGTAGTTTCTCCTGGGTGATCCTCCTATTACCAAGTGTAACACTAATCACTCACACTGATCTCACACCCTGTAAAACTGCGCAATCCTCAAGGAACCTTGCCTTGACTGCATGAATGAGTTTCCTTTATAGGCAAACACATCCAACTAATAATACACTGTCCTTGACATTTAACTCAACTGGGTCTTTCTCAGAATAGACATGCATGAGTTTCTGATGAGAGAATCTTCAGTTAACTGAGTAGCACTAGTTGCATGCATGCATGGATCAACAGACTGATAACTCTCTATTAATTCCATAAACAGTTTGGAACTAATTTAACTGGACTTAACTCAGTAAACTGAGTTAACTAATTACAACTCAAATATAACTCAATCTTATCTCCTTAATTAAGGGATAACTTCCTTATTTTAAGGGATAATTGTTGCATGACTTCACCAAGACTTCTAGCTTGAATTTCTCCCACTAATTAATCCAAGATGAATTAATTAATTATTATTCAAATAGCCGGTGAGACTAAATTCGAATTTAATTCTCAATTTTAATTCAAGGTCAAATTAAAATTGGAATATTCTATTTTTGGCATTTCTATTTTTAGCATTTCTTGTTGCTATTTTCAACATGTTTTGAGCCGTTCCCTCATTTTAGGGTTTTAAGAGCCATTTCTTTAGGGAAATCTCAAGAGATTTTCCAAGAAACGTTAAAGGAGGGATTTGAGTTGTATACATGGATGAGTATACTATATAATGGTCATGTTTCACGCACTTCAGGGTATGTCACAGGGAAGTGTAGAAGGCGTGAAAAAATACTATGTAACAAGGTGCAACCAAGAATCCTCCGCTCTTGACTCTCCTAGATAGATTGTAGATGATCTTTCCAACAAAGCCTCCTATAATTTTCAAGTAATTGAGTCCCAACTTTAAATAGATTGTCAATGACAGAGTGATATTTTCTTCTAATATTGTTTTTTTTCCTTCAAATGATAGCCAAAAATGTGACCTTCATATAATCCTTCCATCACCTTATCTCTGGTACCATATTGAGAAATAAATGGATGTATATATCAAGGCTTGATTCATCTTTTCTTGATAATTACTTGTGATGTGTGTTGGATTCTTTTACTTCTTAATTATATTATATTTCATCAATAAATTACCAAATCAAAAGTCTATGAATATCACAAGAACAAGAAACACGAGATGTAGACACTCAATCAGGGAAAAACCCCTCTTCTACGGGAAAACCTAGTCAAACTCTTCCACTAGTAGATTCAAATCAAAATGAGACAATCCAAGACCCGTTTAACCTATACAAATATCTCCTCCAATCATCAAGTCAACTCTTCCTTCAAGTATATGAACTTTTGCAAAGTCTCCAAGTGTCAACTTCTCAATTGCAGCTTCAATCCAGAATTTTGGCCCCCTAGCTATAGAATTTTGGACCTATAACTACTTCAGAAATTTTGGCCCCTGCAACTTAGCTATAAACCCTAGAAAACTTTGTACATGTGAGAGAGAGATGTCCAAGAACTCTGATTTGGCCTTCCTAAGCTTCTATCCTCCTTTTCCTTGACTTCGCTCTCCTTTTTCTTGCTCTTCAATTACAAATCGAACTTGTGAATGAGATGATGCCAAATAGGTCGAGCTCCACTTCTATTTATATTGCTTTTGTTGGGTCAAATAGCCCCAATATGGGTTGACTTCATCAAGATATGGCTGACTTGGTGAGAAGTTGACAAATGAAATTTTCGACTCAAAAATACTTTTCTTTACCTGATACAAAAGCCCAAGAAGAGTCTAATGAATGTGAGAATGACTCTTATGACTCAAGACAAAACCTAGAAGCATTCAATGTAGGCTATGACCTAGAAAATAAATAAAGGAGCATGAAACCCATGCTTCAAAATATTTTTTATTTTACAATATAATTTTCTTTTTACATCATGACTCAACTACACTTATGAAGACTGACACTAGTTACATTCTTCAATAGGTATTGACCCATGGTATTCACATGGAATATGGCCTATTTAAAGCGAGAAATTAAAACATCCTAGATCCATCTAAACTCTGGATCTACCAAGCACCAAGAAGGATCAAATATCTTTTCACTCTAAAAGAGTTTTTCTCTTCAAGAGATTTGATCCCTCTCAGCGGTTGGTAGCTCTGGAGTTAAGATGGATCTATGTTGGTTTTATTATTATTGAAATATTTATAATTATTTATTTTTCATTTCCTCGTTTATTTTTAATCAAGGTGTGTCACATATGTTCAACATCATTAAAAATAAATTAATATGTTTTTAAACATGTGTATCTAATACATGCACTAACATTTAATTAATTTCACGACATAATAAGGGAAGAGCCATGAATACATAGGCACATGAAAAACAACCATGTATTTATTTGTTTGCAACAACTGGTCTAGTAATACAAAAGTTGATCGAAGTAAAACAATCAGAAGTTGATCGATCTATTGGTTGTCCTCATCCTCTGAGCCCTTCCTTCCCATCCTTCAAACCCACCTCATCCTCGCTTTATAAAGACATAATAATAAAAACATGATTTAAGTTAATTACATAATTCTAACATTTGCAACTATATAAGTAGTGGATATAATAATTTAAAATATGTAAATAGACTATGATTACTTAAAAATGTCCTCATTGTCAACATGGAAGAACATGATAAAATAACAATTTAATCAATTAAATAACTCAACTAGTAATATATAATTAACAATTTATCGAGCCTGGGTGATTAGCTTAATCAACTGTTGTTGGGCATTTGACTTGTTTTATGTCAATAGTTATCTAGTTTAAATATCCTTGGCAAGGTGCACTAATCTATGCTGATGGGTTTATTATCGACCAATTCTAACAAAGTGGCACCTTTGTCTTATGTCTCTATTGTATCATGAAGGCCTTAAGGTCACTTAGCAAGTGATCACTTCCCCCTTTGAAGATCCTTCCATAAGAGTAATGAATTTGTCTTTCTTAGTTTAAAATATATATCTCTCAATATAAATAGAATTATGCCCCCCATAGCATAGATACCAACCTTCAATAACCAATAAGCATAAAATGTAGGCCCTTGAAGACATGGTTACATTCTCCTCTCCATGGGATGCTTAATCTCTCTTGTCTATTGTGGTGTGAGCCAACGGATAAGTGAGAAAACAAAACAATATAGAAACACCCAAATAAGATGGAAAGTGAACCTTGGTTAGGCCTATCAACTCCAGCATCATGTGACATAGCCCCATGGATGGGTACCCTCAAAAATACAATTTCTAAGTGAATTTCAACTTATGATGCCTTTATTTTAAATCAAGAAAACAAAATTTGTTGCATGACATTAAAGAACTTGTGTAAATAACCCAGAAACACTACATACATGGAATTCAAATGCTCATAAGCATATCCATCATTAAAAGATAAATAATCATTAAAACAACATCGTAGAAAAGTAAATTCAAACCTCCTTCCAGACCTAAGATGTTCACTACAAAGTAGTAAACAACCAATTGTAGTGGAAGAATCAGACTCCCCCAAGATTGAATGATGGTTTATGTTTACTTTTATCTTATTCATTTTCTATGTTGGTTTTTATTTTTATTTTTAGTTTATAGTTGTAGTAGTATGTTATATGCCTCAAAACATACTTACTATAGTTTTGATGTCTTTGGAATCTCTTGATTTTTGGATGCATAAAAAACTCTTGTTTTGTCACTAGTCTGGTTTCCCTAGTGGCAGACCAAGACAAACCAACATATGTTTTTATGGTCAGATTTAAGAAATGAATAACCTTTACTTATAGGAAATACACACACACGCACACACACACACACACACACACACACACACACATATATACACATTTAATTAGATTTAACCAATTGACTGCTAATGTCAGACATTCTACCCAACCATAAGCTCTGTCACACATATAATCTATACAAATTAAGGCTATGATTCCACAAGGATGGGTGCTTACGCCAAATCCATCACTCATAGATATTTAACTCATATTTTTCACACAATCACAAAACAATCATAATTGTCACAATTACTCAACCAAACCCATGGTAATATCAACTTCCATCTCTCTTTCCTCTTAAAATTATACAACATAAGGAAAGGAATCCCTTTCTCTACAATGCAATCCTTTGAGATATTCCATTTTCCTCGATCTAGTGCTACTAGTAAAAAAATATTGATCTAGGTGGATATCGGTGGCCACCCACATCTTCCACAGACTCAATAATTCTCTATCTCCTTGATAGTTTTTCTATGGTTTTATGGGTCCCAAACTTTTGGGGCCATTTTAGAGCCCTAAACGAACTTTTATGGCAATTTGGAGGGGTCAAGATTACCCTAGTCAAAATATGTGATACTCGAACGGTTATTTCCTACAAACTATTATGCACCCCAAATGAAGATTGTATGCAAAAGTTGCATCCATGGGAAGTTGAGGTACCAACTAACCACCGTGGGGACCAAAAACCTTTTGGTGTTTCATCTTTTAGGGTTATGGTTTTGGACCTCTATGGCTTTTTCTTTATGTTTAAATACCATTTTTTAGCATCTTGTAATAGCTTTTTGCAAATGAACATAGTCGACAACTCTCTCTCTTTAGAGATAATCTACCACCATTCTCGCCAATTTGTTTTATACAATATTTTGTTATTTTATTTATTAATAAATGTTGGATTTTCACTATATTAATATGATCTCTATTATATTTCTCTATTTGTGCTTAATTTTCTTTCTTACCTTTGATTTTGTTCCTAGTATAGCCAAAATCAATCTCAATGCTAGAATCTCTAGAGGCTCTTAACCATATATAGTTTCACTAGAAATGCTAATACACACATGCACTTAAGAAAATTCTCATGTTGGAAGAACAAGTATTAACTCACCAACAATGGCTCTCGGTAATATAATTCTTCTCTCTCAAAAGAAAGAACCAAAAGTGAAAGAGAATAATGAATTAGGAACTCCCAAACCACCAAAAATATAAGGTTAAATATGCAAGCTTTCATAATACCACATGGCTTCCTCAAGAATCTCACATGTCCACCTTTTTCTCAATTAGTTCAAAATATGGATGTAATAAAATATAAATAAAAAGGTTTAGCCTCTCAAGCTGCCCTCCTCTTGTGGTGTGATAGCCACCTATACTATTTTCCTTGTTCATCTATAGTTGGTGATGTATTTTATTAATAATAATTGGAGACATCTATACATTTGGGCTCTTCGGCTTCATCATGTACAAATACACATTATCAAACCAAGAATCAAAATCCAAGGTACTGCAAATCACATAATAATTCTCACTTCTCTAATTCGTTTTACACCAAATCTGAAAAAGGAGATCTAAGGCTAGTACATTAACAACCATAACTACTTGTAGTAGACAAGGGTAATTTCATTTAGTTGGTATGATTCTATCTAATTCTCAATAATGGACGAGTCAATTAGACTTGTGGCATGCTAGTTTGAACAATACAATATTGGTTGGTTTAGGGGTTGGTTGAGCAATATTATTACCATTATTGTGTACATGTAGAATCATCATTAATAAATACACATGTGATCTAAAATATGATGGAATCAAATCATTGAATAGAGCATTTACTAAAATCATCTATTTGGACTTGATCATTTTTCCACCCAAATCAAGTCCTCCTTCATCTAGGATCAAAGAAGAGAAGAGCTATAGACTCAATGGATATCAATCAATCAATTAATATTGGGCATGGAATCCCCCCCTTGACTATTTATGCCTTCTTCCTTAGGCTACCATTATGGGCATCACTTCACACATATCATAAAATCCACTCACTTACTCTCTATCCTCTCATGCTAGTGAAACCTTTCTCATTGTCAAATTCAATTATGACTAATTGAGGTTCTCGAAAGGGTTGATACTACTTCGATGGATAAAGGGAGGGAGAGAGGTAGGAAATCACTAGTTTATCTTGGTTTTGATCAATCAACCAACATGAGTTCATTTCATACTTACTCAGATTTCAATGCATTACACATTATTTTACTTACTAGCTTTAGAGACAATACACTTTATATGTACCAATACATTACCCCTTATCTCTCTAATACGTTAGTTACTTTTGTCCTGACTCTTAATATACCTATGTCATGCTTTAGCTCTACCAATACATTACATTTTATCTCTAGAAATACGTTATTCCTAGCATGTCTAATATAATAGCCACTCCTGGCTTTCAATATACCTATGTTATGCTTTATCTCTAGCAATACATTACACCTTGTCATAGTACCTTGTTGACTTTCCCAACTTGTACTAGGTGAATCAATATCAACCTCATGCTAGCACATTCCTACCTATATTAAATGGGATGGAATGGGGGCCCTTGGTAGAGAATTAGAAACTTGCATGGGTGATTCTACTCTAAGGAAAAGTGTCAACTGGTTTTTTGTTTCTTCTATAATGAACAATTGATCTTCCATACTAGAAGTTGGTTGGATTTTCCTTTTAGAGTGCTTCATGAAATGGTTAGAGGGGCCATGATTCAATATCATATTGCACCTAAGGTCAAGACATGACTTCATATATATAGGTTAGGTTTTCTATTTACTCTTCAAATTATTGAATTTCTATGGCAATCAACTTATTATGGACCTAGACTTTATATGGTTGCAAACTTGTATCATTTATTTTGGTCACTATTTAGGGCCAAGAATATAAGTAGTGCATAGTGGTGGCAGGTGTGGGGTGATTTATCACCACAGAGGGATAATAAACACAACCTTCTCTCAGAGTCTCAGACAAGCCTCCAACAACCAAGTAGAGGCTTATACCTTTATCCAAGGAATATCTATAACACTCTCATTTCATATGGTTAATCTAATTATAATAGGGGACTCCCAAAACACCATAAGGCACCTACATTATGGCAGGTCCCCCTTGATCCTCAACTCCAGTCAACATTCCAACATATATGATTGGGATTGGAATCCCTCTTGAAGGTAAGTTGTTTTCATGTTCTCTAATCCACAACAAATCAATTACCTACCCAAGTAGTGAGGCACCCCATTGGAACCATTTTTTTTGTAAAGTATATGAATTCTTCCTTTGGATAAAAAAGTACATGAGAAGCATACAAAGTTTGTTCTAGTCTTCCACTAGGGAAACCAAACCACATACATAATTTCAATTGTTTTAGAACCCCAAAAGCCATATATCTAAGTAAATTCATGATAATAAAAAAGTTAACCTTGACGATTGGGCCTCTAGGGCCATTTCTAAACATAAAACTATTAAACTATAACACAAAGAAGAGAAAACTAAAAGTCTACAAGAACATTAGGTATACTTTCAAAATTTGTGGCTTAATCAGAATGGGCTCCTTGTTGTTGTCTATAGAACAAACAAGATCAAGGGGGATGCACAATTACTTGTAAATGCGCTTAAGCCTTCAATCAATTACTATCACATGCCTTTGCATCTAGCTTAGGGTCAAAAGCATATATTCCTCAATATAATTTATATCAATAAGAACTATACCAAGAATAAATTTCATGCGATAATAAAGCTCTATTGTGTACATGTATTAGTTGTAACGACCTCTAATGTGCCCTACATCTAGAAACCCAATTTGCCACCTTCGCCAGGATTTTAGTATCTATTAGAATATGTCTTTCATTTGATAATGTGTGCTCTTCATGAGTGATTTCATATTGAACTGTCTAAGGGGTGAGGTCCTTGTATAACTTGAACTCTCAGCCCAAACTTGCGCTTTGGAGTGAATAAGTTCCTAGTAATATGAAGTGCCTCATCGTGCCTGAACTTATTGGAAAGGCATGTTGCTTGTTAGCTGAGAGAGTGGGTTGGAAATTGATCTGAATTGTATCATTATATTGTTTATCATCCATATTGATGCATTTGGAGTGGAAAAAGTGGAGGAATCAACTTACGGGATTGGTTTAACCGACAACTCCTAGTTTGGCGAAAGGGGGTCTAAAAACTTCCAGGATCATTTTGAGGCATCAAACGATGTTTTTCGGGGGTATAATTTTTTGCTCTAGCATGCACCTATTGATGATATTCTACACATGGAGATATTTCTAACTATTCAAGGAGCGCATCAATTAGAGTCTGTATGCAAAAGTTATGCCAATCAGAAGTTGACCTTCCTGGTTTCACACCTATAGTTTGGGAGGATGCTGCATCAACCCCCATTATTTATGGAAAAGGTGATAGCCACATGTTTGTGATGTAAAATAATCTAGAAGAGTCTATATTATAACTCTAGTTAAGAGTTGATGTAGTCAAAATTAACCACTAGTAGGCTATCGGGTTGTGTTATAACCGGGCCACTAGGAGGAAGAGGCATTCCATTATTTCAAGAGAATTTTGTTCCATAGCTGAACAAAGATAGCCAGGAGAGATAGGACGCAGAGCACATAGAGAGGATTTGTGCATTGTAGCAGCCCATAGGCCATAATCATTACTTATTTGTATGTGCAGCCATATTTCCAGACAGAGAAGGAGAGCAAAGTGACATCACCTTCCAGTTGGGTTTTCTCCTGAAAGTGTTTCCCAGAGAGAATATCTTGTGTCTTATGTGTGTGTGAGATTATTTTTTTGTTCTCTACTTTTCTACATAATTTCCTTTCACATGCATGCACTAATTATAGTAAAATATACAGATCTAGAATTTTAATAAAACTATAATAGTGTAAAAATACAATATTTTAATATATTATTATCAGATATGTTGTGACGAACTGTCCAATGGAATATCCATGACAATTTATGGATCATTTGGTATTAGAGTAGGTTTCTTTGGGTATTTGTGGATATTTTTAGGGGATCTAGGTCGGCGGGGTCGAAAATTGTAAAACCCTAATCATGGACGATGAATATGTAAACGAAACTCGTGATCTTATAGAGGTGAGGTTTTTGAAGCTCAGACAACAAGTCACAAATATACATTGCAATGTAATCCTCCTCATAGTGTCCCTAAGCAATAAGCTGGGGATATTTGGAGAAGATGGGGGTTTGAATGCAGAGGACAAATCAGAAGGGGGATCAGGAGATCAGGAAGACACTGAGAACCATCCGAAGAAAGAACAGGGAAAAGATCAACCCATTTCGAGTTCTATGAATCAATCCTTGTTCAAAATGGAATAAAAATTCAATATCAAGCCATACCACGGCGAGATCGAGACTTTGAAGCTGAACCACTAGTTAAAGCAACTGGAAGTTTATTTCAGCATCCATCATGTTGAGGAAGGACAAAAAAATCTCATTCCCGTGACTGAAATTAGAGGGCCATGCACTGACTTGGTGGGAAATCCACACAGAAACCATGAGGTTGGAGGGAGAAACTCCAGTGATTAAGTGGGAGGACTTCAAAACCCTCATTATGTCACAGTTTTATCCCATTGGGTACATGGAGGACCAGTGAATCTGGTGGCATTATTTCAGGAAAAAGTTGGGCCGAAGTGTTTAGGAGTACCCCAAAAAATTTAGAAAGATGGCTATAATGTTAGGTATCTCTCCAAAGAACCTAGATGTACTCCTCAAGTATTTGGGGGTTCAACACCGCCATATGTGTGAGCAAGTGATGTTGTTCAAGCCCAAATTAATGGACGAGGCTTGTGTATAGACACAATACCTAGAGAACATAGGCTTGAAAAGAGCGCAGTCAAGTGGATTAAAGCAGAAGGAGAAACAAGAAGCTTGTAAGGAGGGGAAGAAGAAGCAAAAAGGGGGGAAAGATACAAATATGAAAACCACAACACACCAATGCAAAGATCCTAGCAACCACTGTAACTACTGCAACATTGATGGCCATACAAAGGAGAAGTGTTGGAAGTTGCATCCAGAGATAAACTCGATGAACAAGAAGAAAGATAATAAGAAGAAGAATCTCATGGCCAATAATTCCAAAAACCAAGTGTTGAAATGTGGCAACAAAAATATTCCAATTTTAATTTGTCTTTGAATTAAAATTGAGAATTAAAATTCGAATTTAGTCTCACCAGCTACTTGAAAAATAATTAATTAATTCATCTTGGATTAATTAGTTGGAGAAATTCAAGCTAGAAGTCTTTGTGAAGTCATGCAACAGTTATCCCTTAAATTAAGGATATTATCCATTAATTAAGGGGATAAGGATGAGTTATAATTGAGTTGTAATTATTTAGCTCAGTTAACTGAGTTATGTCTAGTTAAATTAGTTCCAAACAGTTTAAGGAAATAATTGTGAGTTCAGTCAGTTAATGCATGCATGCATGCAACTAGTGTACTCCAGATAACTGAAGATTCTCTCATAAATAACTCATGCATTTCTATTTAGAGAAAGACCCAATTGAAATTAAAGACAGGGACAATGTACTATCAGTTGGAGGAATTTTCCTATAAGGAAAACTCATCCATGCAGAAGGAATTAATTGCTTGAGATTTGCACAGTTTCACAGTGTGTTGGAGCAGTGTGTGAGAACAGTGTCACACAAGGTTACAGCTGGAGCACCCAGGGAAAACTCTGCAAGGAAATAGGAGCTTGGAGGGCAGAGAGAAGGATTTATGAGCAGTCTATTTTGTCAGTGAGCGACAGTGAGGGATTGTACTGAGAGCTAGATAGTTGTGAGAGCTAAAGCTATGTGTAATCTTGAGATATGTCCACTTGTATGATAATATAGATAGTGGGGTTTTTAGCTGAGGCTTTCCCCTGAGTATTCTTCTGTGTTTCATGTGCATTGATTCTTCTTCTAGTTATATGTGTTATGCTTGATCTTGCTCAAATCTATTAAGCTTCCGCAAGTTTGATTGTAGAAGTAGATTAAAGTATTTTGCTTTAGTTATATTGCATTATAAGGTTAATCTCCAATGAGAATTTCTACATGGTATCAGAGCTAGGTTATCAAAGCAGTAAACAATATATGGAGAGGAGAATTTGAAGTTTGAAGTTCGGGATTGCAGGCACAAATCGAATTCATCTCATACTTTAGGTTCGTCAATGGAGTTCTATGGCTTGAGACATGAGTATGCCTTGGAAGGTAGCTTGAATTACATAGCATGGAAGGATAGAATGGAAGCGGTATTAGAAGACAATGGTTTGAAGGATTTCATTGATCAAGAAATCCACAAGCCAGCTGCAACTAATGCACAAGAATTGGCTGAATGGAAGAAGTGTGTAGTGAAGGCGAGACAGATTCTTCTGGAGGGAGTTCGAGACCACATTGTCTCAAGTCTCCATGGAAAGGAGACTCCATTTTCAATGTGGAAGACATTGAAGGACCTTTATCAGAACAACAACAACCAGAGGAAACTGGTGTTGAAGGATAAGCTTCGAAAAATCAAGATGGAGAAGGGAGATACTATTTCCACATATATGAACAAGCTCACCACCTACAGAGATTAGCTTGGTAGTGTGGGAATAACTACTTTAGATGATGATATGGTGAGCCTTTCTCTCCTCTATCTTCCAAACCTCTATCTTCCAAAGAGCTAGAATAACTACCATGACTCTGTGAATGGAAGAGAGAAACTACCAGATTGGGAACAACTGTGGCTGGATCTCATGCAGGAGGAGATCAGGAGGAGCACTCGGGATGGTTCTTCATCAAAGAATGATGATGAAGAAAATTTGGCCTTAGCAAGTAAGGCAAGGAAAGGGAAAGGGAAGGCTTCCCATTCCAAATCGAATTCTTCCCATTGAGGGAAGAAGGGTGACAAATATAAAGTGAGATGCTTTAATTGTCATGAGATGGGACATTATGCAACTAATTTACCATCAAATAAGTCAAAGAAGGGATCCGCAAAAGGGTCAGAAGGTGAGGCATTAGCCTCTTAGTTCGAAATAGAATTCATCCTCATTGCATGCATGGTTTCATCGATGGTGGGTTGTGTTTCGTATCTTGACAGTGGAGCCTCATTCCACATGATTTACGACAAAAGTTTATTCAGTACCTTGGAGGAGAAAGACCTCAAGATGCGCATAGAGATGGGTGACGATGAGAAGTACAATTTTTTAGGAGTGGGCATGGTTACATCTCAGAGGGAACATGGAGCTCCTCTCACCTTGACTGATGTGAAGTATGTGCCTAAACTGAAGTAGAACTTGGTCTCGGTTGCGATGTTGGAAGACAAAGGCTATGATGTTGTCTTTAGTAAAGGAAAGGCGTTCCTAAGACACATAGCCACGGGTCAGACCAAGATGATTGGGATTCGAGTGAAGAATCTCTATAAACTAGAGGTAGATGGTTGTGCTGCATTGAGTTTGAAAGCAGAATTGGTGCAAAGCCAAGACATTGGCGAGTTATGGCACAGGCGGTTGGGCCACTTGCATCATGGGACCTTGAAGATAATGCATTAGATATCTACTGGACTTCCCAAAGGTAAACTTGAGCAAGTTGACACATGCAAAGGTTGTACCTTGGGGAAGTACGCCAAGTCTTCCTTTCACGATCGAGATAGTCAAGCAGAAGAGATCTTAGAGCAAGTTCATACTGATTTGTGTGGACCATTCTCAACGGAATCCACTGTGAAGCAAAGGTATTATGTGATCTTCATTGATGATTATTCTCGTAAATGCTGGATTTATTTCATGCAGAAGAAGGATCAAACCTTCTCAAAGTTTTGTGAGTTCAAAGCTTTGGTCGAGAAAGAATCAGGGAAGAAGGTCAAGGCCTTGAGAATCGATAATGGTGGAGAATACGTCTCTCAAGAGTTTAAGGACTTCTGTGTAGTGGAAGGAATTAAACGAGAGTTGACGGCACCTCATAACCCACATCATAATGGGGTGGCCGAAAGGAAGAACAAAACGATTATAAGGGCTGCACGAGCGATGCAATATGACCAAGGCCTACCACTTCATTTCTGGGCTAAGGCATGCAACACAACAATCTATTTGTAGAATAGAAGCCCGCATCGTATACTTGGGATGAAAACACCAGAGGAATATTTCTTCGGTAAGAGACCAGATGTGGGCCACTTCAAGATCTTTGGCACATCAGTATATTTCCATGTGACCAAGGATGCACGGAAGAAGCTTGAGCCGGCAACCGAGTTGGGAATACTTGTGGGGTACACTGATACACCCCACAAATATCGGGTGTACTTGCCTACCAGTCGGAGGACAGTGGTTCGCAAAGTTCTTAAGTTTGATGAGTAGAAGGCCATGCAAGTTTCCCTTGAGAGGGAGCTCCAACTACAGGCTATGGAGGAACTATTGGTTCCTAAGGAGGAGGAGCCTCAAACTAATGCGGAGTAGCTACATGCAGAGGTTCTAGGAGTGGAGAAATCCACTCAATCAGAGTCTTCTAGAGATGGACGGAATCACACAAAAGAAGCTGACAGATTGTTGTCGGATGTGAGAGAGAATGTGGGAGAACCATCTTCTCAGCGCAGACAGAGGAGGTCACCTAATAGGTACACTGGATACATGGCCCTTGTTGGGGAATGTATTTAGACTGAGCCATCTTCCTTTGAGGAAGTAGTGCAGCAACCTATTTGGGTTGATGCTATGGTGGAGGAGTATGAATCCATAGTTTAGAACAGTGTTTGGGATGTGGTTCCAAGACCGGAGAACAAGTCAGTTGTGAGTTCCTGTTGCCTTTACAAGGTAAAGCAAGCTATTGATGGTAGTGTGGAGAAGCATAAGGCAAGATTTGTTGTCCGTGGCTTTTCTCAGATTGAGGGGATTGACTATGATGAGACTTTTGCACCCGTTGCAAGGTACTCATCTATCAGATCAATGTTTGCACTATCAACACAGATGGGTTGGAAGATCCATCAGATGGATGTGAAGACTTCATTCCTCAATGGTAAGATTGAGGAAGAGGTGTACATAGAGCAGCCAAAAGGTTTTGAGACCTTCGATCGTGAGTCGCATGTGTGTCGACTCAAGAGAGCTTTGTACGGGTTGAAGCAAGCACCTTGTGCTTGGTACACTAGGATAGATAACTACTTCACCAAGTTGGGCTTCACAAAGAGTGAAGGGGATGTGAACCTGTACCACATCATGGTAAAAGGTAATCCATTGACCATTGTACTTTATGTTGATGATCTCATATTGACAGGTGATGATCAGTTGATCATGTCTTGCAAGGAGGCCCTTGCAAGAGAATTCAAGGTGAAAGACATGTGTCTCATGCATTACTTCCTTGGCATGGAAGTGTGGTAGAAGGATGGGGAGTTGTTTGTGTCTCAAGGCAAGTATGCTAACGAGATACTCAAGAGATTCCACATGGAGAAGTGTAATCCCAAGTAGACTCCTCTAGCAGGTAACTTGAGGAAGGAGGATGCTACTTCAGGAGAAGTAGTAGAGGCTACTGTGTACAGGTAGCTTGTGGGTTCATTGATGTACTTAGTGAACACATGACCATATTTGTGTTGAACCAGCTAAGTCAAGCTATGGTTCAGCCTACCAAGATGTTTTGGATGGCGGCAAAGCATGTATTGATATACCTCAGAGGTACATCTCAGTATGGATTATGGTACAGACGGATAGAGGGAGTGAAGCTACAGGGCTTCACCGATGCAAATTGGGCAGGCAGTCCATTAGATCGGAAGAGCACATCAGGTGGAATTTTAAACCTTGGGTTGGCGACAGTTTCTTGGTACAATAGGAAACATAGGTCGGTTGCACTCAGCACGGCAGAGGTTGAATACATGGCTACAAGTCAGGCAACATGTGAGGCCATCTGGATGCAAAAAATTTTAGTTGGTTTGTGTGATCAGAGGATGGATCCAACTGTGATCTATTGTGATAATCAGAGTTGTATCAAACTCTTTGAGAATCCAATATTTCATGATAGGTCCAAGAACATTGATATCCGGTATCATAATCTTAGAGGTTGTGTAGCGAGGAGGATCATTTTGTTGCAGTATATTTCGACCAAGGAGCAAGATACTGACATTTTGACTAAGGCATTGTCAAAGTGTAAATTCAAGTTCCATAGAGACAGGATTGGGGTGGTAGATAATCCCTTTCTTGTTGAGAGGGAGTGTTGAAATGTGGCAACAAGAATATTTCAATTTTAATTTGTCCTTAAATTAAAATTGAGAATTAAATTTCGAATTTAGTCTCACCAACTTCTTGAAAAATAATTAATTAATTCATCTTGGATTAATTAGTTTTAGAAATTCAAGCTAGAAGTCTTTGGGAAGTCATGCAACAATTATCCCTTAAATTAAGGAGATTATCCCTTAATTAAGGAGATAAGGATAAGTTATAATTGAGTTGTATTTAGTTAGCTCAGTTAACTGAGCTGTGTCCAGTTAAATTAGTTCCAAACAGTTTGAGGAACTAATTGTGAGTTTAGTCAGTTAATGCATGCATGCATGCAACTACTGTACTCCAGATAACTGAAGATTCTCTCATAAATAACTCATGCATGTCTATTCATAGATAGACCCAATTGAGATTAAAAACATGGACAATGTACTATCAGTGGGAGGAATTTTCCTATAAGGAAAACTCATCCATGCAGAAGGAATTCATTCCTTGAGATTTGCACAGTTTTATAGTGTGTTGGAGCAGTGTGTGAGATCACTGTCACACAAGGTTACACTTGGAGCACCCAGGGAAAAATGCGCAAGGAAATAGGAGCTTGGAGGGCAGAGAGAAGGCTTTATGAGTAGTCTATTTTGTCCGTGAGCAATAGTGAGGGATTGTACTGAGAGCTGGATAGTTGTGAGATCTAAATCTGTGTGTAATCTTGAAATATTTCCACTTGTATGATAATACACATAGTGGGATTTTTAGCTGAGGCTTTCCCTTGAGTATTATTCTGTGTTTCATGTTTATTGATTCTTCTTCTAGTTATATGTGTTATGCTTGATCTTGCTCAAATCTATTAAGCTTCTACAAGTTTGATTGTAGAAGTAGATTAAAGTATTTTGCTTTAGTTATATTGCATTATCAAGTTAATCTACAGTGAGAATTTCTACACCAAGTTTAAATCAACTCGGACGTGGATTAGAAGATCGTATGTACATCAATGCACAAGGAGGTGAATCTAAGTAGCCTTCAGCAACATGAAGAGAAAGAAATGACCAAACTCTTCCATATAAAGATACATGTCAAGAAAACAAAGATTGATGCTCTGTTTGACTTAGGATCATAGGCGAATCTCATTGTAGCAGAGTTGGTCAAGAAGTTGGCGCTGGAAGTTTGTGATAATCCAAATCCGTATCCACTGGGATGGGTAAATAAGGATGAAGAGTTAAAGGTAACAAAAAGATGCAAAATTATATTTGCTATCAATGCTGATTTTATTGATGAAGAACCAAGTCCGACTGGAGCTGAAAATGTACTTTAATGAGTTGATGTGTGTAGCCACCAATGAAGACTTGGAGATCAATGCAGACACTATGCATCAATATGTTGTTGGTCTGACTGCACTCAAGCCTATGATGTGCATGTTATTAGACAAGTTGGACAGAGTTGCCAAATCAATGTACCTGGATGCAATAGAGGCGAGAATTTTCTTTTAGCAGGATGTCACCATTGAGCACATGGACACCATAACAGACTACCAAGCTTGGCATCAGCTCGCCACCATCGATCATCACAAGGATTTTAAATATTTGGTCTTCCAATAGCTACCCGAGTCTTAGTAATGTCTTGCATGGTTTACTCAATCCTATTTTGTCTCACATGGGTACATGTGTAGATTGTAGTAACATCTTGTAAAAATGAAAGACCAAGTGTCGATAGTAGAGTGTAACAATCATGTAGTAGTTTAAGAGTCATGAGGGTAGGTGAAGAGTCACAAAGGGGAATGTCAAGGGTCACCCCACCCTTTTCTATTTATAGAACCTCATAACTCATTGTACAGGCTTTTGGGAGCCAAGATTCCTATAGGTGTATCTTAGAGAAAGCTTGGAGTGTTTTGTAATGAGCCTTGGCTTCTCCATAGTGCAGAGCTAGTATATCTCTTTGGAGGAGCAGGCGGAAATGACTGTAACGTTCCGTTGTCGAGACTAGTGGTTGGTCATAGTTGTATGTATGACTGGATCTTTCACTTTCTTAATATAACAGAGCCAACACATATCATGCATATGTTGTTATTGTATTTCAGCTAGCTTTGTTACTCTAATGATATATGTAGTTGTTTACGCATGTATGTATGGACTTTTCTATATAGATTTGTACGAATATTATCAAGATGTGTTGTTGGTTTAACCATCACTTTGGATCGCTGGCTAATCTTCTTTCCAGCTTGTGATGTATCTCTCTCATGTGTTCCCTTTCAAGTTGTGTGTTGTCACAAGTCTCTAATGGGCGCACTCATACCCATCGTTACATGTGTTAGATTCTCTCATGCACCTTCCTTGACTTGTTGCATATGTCACACCCTTGTTACCAACAAGGGCATCTTACTCACCTCTGTGCGCAATCGTAGTCAAGGCAATACCGTACTACCCACTGCTGGGACTCCTACACCAAACGGTGTGAGATCTAGTTGAGACTTCTTACCGGGAAGATCCCCTGACATGTTGGTGGGTCCAGCATCGTCAATAAGATGATAAGAGAACTCAAGGAAGGAAATAAATGCTAAGGGGCAAACATTGGTGCAAGAGTGGGAGCACAATGAGGAGTGTTGGGTTAAGGAAAGGCAAGAGAAGTAAAGGTGGAGACATTGTCTGTTCTAGAGGCCCGTATGGTTGAGCAGGTGGAAACATTGTGTACTCTATATTCCTACTTAGTAGAGTGGAGACGTTGTGTGTGTTTGAATATTCGCAACAATTAGTGGGTTGAGACGTTGTGAGCTTTGGAGCCGTATGTGATCTAGTTGACGGGTAATGATGTGAAATCCCTTGAGCACTTAACTACTTAGACTCTAAATACAGCTCAAGTGTGTTCAGTTGTAAGAAATATAGTCATGCAACTAGCTTATGGTTGGGTGGAGAGTTGAATGTCGTCCCTCAGTTGCTAGTCATTCAAGTTATATAGATAAACATATTTACTTAGATATATATATATATATATATATATATATATATATATATATATATATATTGCATTATGTAGAAATAGTAATGTTGTTATGTGTTAGAACAAGGATTGTATCTGCACTGTTAGTGGAGGAATGTGTTATTTCCAATGTCCATAATGAAAGTGGTTTGAAGGAATTACAAATCCTTATGGTATCTTTTGAATATGTTCTTGAGTTACAGAGCTATTTGCGGGGTCTTGTATGAATTCTTAATGTGCTCAGTTAAGCTATTAATGTGTGTGATTTCCATTATTAATCCAAATTAGATCAGTATATTTTTTTCATCCATCTTGATGCTTTTGGAGTGGAAAAAGTGCAGGAATTAGCTTACGCATTGTTTTTACCAGCGCGACCCAATTTGGCAAAACGGGGTTTGAAAACTTCTAAGAGCGTTTTGAGGCATTAAACGATGTTTTTTGGGGATAAAAAATTGTCACTTTGCATATAATAATTCCATGCTATTTTACACAGATATATTTCCAACGGTGTAAGAAGTGTGTCAATCAGAGTCCGTATGCAAAAGTTATGCCACTCAAAAGTTGACCTTCCTATTTTCACACCTATAGTTCAGGAGGATGTTGTGTCAGCCCCCATTATTCATGGAAAAGGGGATATCCACGTGATTATGATGTAAAATACTCTAGAAGAGTCTGTATTTTAACTCTAGTTAAGATTTGATGTAGTCAAAATTAACCACTAGTAGCCTATCGGGTTGTGTTATAATCATGCCACTAGGAGGAAGAGACATTCCATTCTTTCGAGAGAATTTTGTTCCATTCTTGAGCAAATATAGCTAAGAGATATAGGAGGTAGAGCACACAGAGAGGATTTGTGCACTGTAGCTGCCCACGGGCCACATGCGTTACTTCTTTGTACCTACAACCATATTTCTAGACAAAGAAAGAGAGCGAAGCGACCTCACCTTCCAGTTGGGTTTTCTCCTGAAAGGGTTTCCCATAGCATATCTTGTGTTTTGTCTGTGTATGTGAGTTTATTTTTTCATTCTCTACATTTATGTCTAATTTCCATATGCATGCATACACTAATTGCAGCTAAATTTACAGATATTAAAGATTAATAAAACTATAATAGTGTAGAACCTCATATTTTGAATATAATATTATCATAATTGTTGTGACGAAATATCCAGTGGAATATCCATGGCAGTTTACAGATCAATTATTTTCATGTTGTGGATCTAATGGATACTTATCTGATTAATGTTTTTGATTATCAATATATTATAATGTGTGTTTTACCAGTGGATTCAACAATAGCATTTGGGATCCACTTTATGGCACAATATGTTGTTGCTAGGCCTAAATTTACAAAGAAGTGTTAGCCATGATTTGGTTTTTCTTCTTTGTGCTAGATGGTAGGCATGTCATTAGCTCTGCTGTTGTATCGTACGAACAATCTTCATAATGATACCATTGGAATGAAGGCTTTGCTCCTGTAGAAGTTAGCATTCAAGGTCACACTCGACCTTCAGGAATACATGGGCATAATCCATGTAATCTTTAACTTTATGAGTCTAAGTGTCATCAAAAGTCGAGTGTGTATTCGAGGCTGGATAAGTCTTTGGTAGACTTAACACAAGAATTTGAATTTTAGTGAAGACTGGAGGATTAGCCTTAAGTGTGTTTTAATTACATGATTTTTCCTCTAATGATAGTACTTAGTAGTAATTATCATTGTGTGGGACATGCCAAATGTTATGTGCAACATCTCTGGAGGATGGCACTATTGATAAGAAGTGTGGGATCACATCAGGAAATTGTTCCCGTCGGTAAACAATAAGCTATGTGTTATGGGGGACAAAGAAATATCTCCGTGGGACAAGAATAGTTTGACGTTAACAAATATTTACATGTCCCAGGGATAGAAAAAGGTACATCTGGGGAATCGAGAAATGAATGTCACGGGGAATAAAAGTTTGTCTCTATGATAACGGAAAACCTTGATGCTTTAAAACAACGATATGTTTATCCTAAGGAACAAAGACAAAACGTTTCATGATGGGAAAGTTACACTTAGACCTAAAATTGATTATAATGTCGAAACATTGAATTATATGAAGGGGAATAAACCTATGGGACTGCCTGATTTAGGTTGAAGTGAAGGTGCCACGTAGGAAAACTAAGGCTATGTGGATGCCATGTGGTATTTTTTGAGGATGTGGACATGTGACGTGGTGAAGCTACTAACATAGCATGCTAATGATGCAACACATGGCAGCAAAAATGAGCCCTTTAGAGGGGCAAGTGGCTAGTTTTCGAGTGACACATGGCATCACTAATGCCACATGGTAGGGTGAAATTACCCTGATGTCATAGCGACATCAATGAGATGTAGTGGATGCGGGTGACATGGAGGATTATGCTAACGTGCTACCTAGGTGACACATGGTGATGGTTTTTCAATAACACTTGGCTCAAAAGCGCCACATGGTGCTGACATGGAGTTGATGTGTCCAAGAGCCACATCACCGTGGAGCTCGGGTCCTTGGAGATGTTTTTAGCATCTTTCATAATGGGGCACAGTGTTGATAGAAGTCACAGTTGACGGAAGCTGCAGTGCGGGAGCATCCCTGTCACTTGACATGAATATTCATCTCACACCACAAATGATTGGAACGTAATGTTCCTAGAAGTATGGCATGATAGAGCAATGGCGCATGGTGTGATGATGTAACGAGTGACACATTAGACCATGAGTGAGATAGCAATGTCATGTGGGTACCACATGGCAGTATCATGCTAATGTGGCACGAGTTAATTGGCTAACTTCAAATGGACATAACTTTCAATCTAGAGGTTGGATTGATGTAGAATTTATAAGCTCTTGACGAGTTGGATGCAATGGTGTTACCAAAAGTGATTTTCGCAGACTTTCAGTGAGAGGAAATTTTTATAACCCCATTTCCATAAGGTGACCTTGAAATTTGGGTTAATCGAAAATAACACCTCCCATTCATCTTAGATTAAACTAAGAGGGTGTAAGGGAGCATTACACAGAGATAAAGAAAAGGAAAAGTAACTAATTTTAATTATTGAGTAAAGAAAATTTATATACTTACTTTCAAATATAAAAAGGAAAATACACTTTTATAAATATTAAGAGGAATTAAATCTATGGAGTTGAAAATATTTTGGAGGAAGCAAAAATTGAAACAATTTTATGCACTTGAATTTAATCATATCATCGCTTAATAAAATTAAAATTAAAATGAATATATATATATATAGATATAATACCTTTCAACTTAATTACAACTAAATTTATTTTATTTATAAAATTTGATTTATATTGTTAAAAATATATGTATAATAGATAATTAACTTGAATGAGTATCATCCATGTATTTGATTAGTTGTGTGCCAATACACCCTTATATTTACTAAGGACTGATATTTGGAGAAATGTCTCTTGTGTATTTGGTTATTTCCACGCTAATGGCACATGTTTACTAATGTGAAAGAGCATATCTTGAATTCCCAATGGAGTTTTTCATTAGATATATATGCAAAGAGAGAGAAAAACGATCGATGTTCTGATGGAGTTTTTCATTGGATAATGCTTATTGTTTCATGAATACATACATTACTATAACATAATAAAAAATTATGAAAAAATTTAAAATTGGCCGCAATACGGATATTATTCAATAATAAATAATGTTGTTTTGTATTATAGGTATGTTATGGGTTAGCTAGTGTGATATGTGGAGTAATAGTATAATCATTTAAATTAAATGATTCGTAAAAGTAGATAGGCATTAATCACATTAATCTATAATAAATATAAAAAAACAAAAACATACACTTTTATTATATATTTCATATTTTTAAAATTTTAAAAATAATAATAATTAATTAAATTATCATTGTATTTTAAATTATATTATTATTATTATTATTATTTATAAAAGAATATTATATAAGTTAAATATATAATCATGAAGATTTGTAATCTATAAATAGACTTTGTTACAATGTCATGGACCAATACCATGGCTTATTAATACCACGCGCTTAAAAAATCATAATTCATTTCTTATGACACTTGTCCATATCACATTCTTTTTTAACTAATTAATTAAATTAAAAAACAAAAAAGAGATAGTTACTTTTAAGATAAATATCAACCATTGATCTATGTCTATGACTGCTCTTAATAATATTATAAAATATTTCATGGAAGTTAAATCCTACCATCAATCTAATAATTATTAATAATTAAATTAAAATTTTAAAAGCTTATTCCAAAATAAACTAAATTTATTTTTACGCTAATATATCATAAAAAAAATAAAATTAAAAAAACTAAAAGTAATATGAAATCCATAAAATATTGATAAAAAACTTATAATATTATAAAAAATCATAAACTAACACATTTAGATCCCTGATCTTATTGTTATAATGTACCACAAATTATATTATGCCTTACATTGAAATACATCATCGGAGGATTATTCTCGTATAAATAATGCTTCTTGTTAAATGAAATTTATCTTGGAAATTTTGTTTAATTAAAAGCAAAATAAAAAGCTATAAATATATGGGACACATTCACCACATTTCACTAATTTGTATAGTGATAACCAATTAGAAAGAGTTAATATATATACTTAGAGAATCATACTCTAGTAAGGCTTACTATTTTACCACCTCGCCCTACTAACCAACCAAAACACATAAAAATAGTAAATAGTTTATGACAAATGAATTTTTGGTTCTTTCTTCACTAATATCAAGGACATTGTCATGGAATACCTATAAAGGGATTCAGCTTAACCTTAACATTTTATCATAATTGTAAGACAATTAAGCTAAATGAATTATTATTTTAATCTCAAATTCAATTGATATAAAAGTGATTGTTGGGAACATTGATCTATGGTCTAGGGTTAACTCAAAATAACCTTCACACAAGAAGTTTTCAAGTCACTTTTTCTTAATTTTTTTAAGTTTCCAATGTATTTTTGTGTTAGTTATGTTCTAAGTTTTGGAGCCAATTCATTTTGCTAATTTTTCAAAAAAAAAAACCTTTAGAAAAATACAAATAGTAATATTTAACAAAAAAATTATGATCTCAACAAAAAGGCTTCCGTTTTCTTAAACAATTCAAATTCTTTTAATTTTTCTAATTCGTTGTTTTTGCTAAACCCGGAGTGTTAGAATTTTAGAATTTTTCCATTTTAGGGTTTTACTTCAGTCATATTGACATTATACAAAAAATTTCTAATCCACTATTTTTGAGTGTTAGAATTTTTGTATTTTAGGATTTTTATTTCAGTCATATTGACATTATATAAAATGAGTTTCTAACTTTTTAATTTGAACTTTTAGTAAATAAGCATCATCATATATTTTATCATAAATAAGTTATTAATTATTTTGTATTGCTATTTTGATTGTAATTTTTCACTACAAATTAAATCATAAAACTGAACAAAAAAAAAAAAAAAAAAAAAAATACAATATTAAGAGGAATGTTATGGAGACCAAACCTATTTCAATGTATAAGTTTTCACATCTTAAATCGTCAATTTAATCAGAGCTTTTGGTATCATCTTTTCAATTCAAGTATATATATATATATATATATATATATATATATATATATATATATATATATATATAATTCATTGTTTATTTTTCACAACCATCATTAAAAGATAATAATAATCAAATACATGCATTAAATATGTTAATAATAAAATAATGATATGTAAATAGAAATTTTACAAATTATCTTCTTGTGATAAAATTAAATTATAATTAGAGTTACTATCTAGTTTTATATATCTATGAGTTTAGATGCTACTTGTAAGCATATAATTCCCTCATTTTATTAGTGTTGGTGATGATTTACTAAGGATATTGATTTACTTGAAAATATTATCTAGATTAATATTATTACTTTTGAAATTATTTATATAAGATAAATCATTTATCTTAAAAATGATATTTCATATATTAAATTGTTAAAATCTTCTAATAATTAATAATCAATCAACAAACAAACATATACTATAAATGCTTTATTTAAAATTACAACAAAATCTTATTAATTTAAATGAATCATTTTTTTTTAATGTTAAATAAATAAAATCTAATCAAATAAAAAAATTAATTATTTAAAAAAAATCAAATCAATAATATCATGTTTAAAAATTGAGTTTTTAAATCAAACTAATATAGATCTATCTTAGACAAGGATCTAATATGAGCCAAGAGTAATTCAATTTCTTCATGTGTAAATTTTTCTATGAGCCAATATTATTTAAATGTTTTGTATAGTTATTTAATTTAATTTTTAATTAATTTTTTATGAGCCAATATTATTTAAATGTTTTGTATAGTTATTTAATTTAATTTTTAATTTTTTAATTTTTTTAGACTTTTTAAAAAATTTATTTGGGCCCACGTTAGCAAAATTTAAATTTTGATAACAGACAGACAATGTTACACATCATATTGTGCTGTATAATGAGCCAAAATTTGATAACGGACAAACAATATTACACATCATATTGTGTTGTATAATGAGCCTCTCGGCTCAATGATTTTTTTTTAAGAATTTCAAGCAAACAATATCACATGGAAGAAATATCACATACCAGAATTGATTCTTGAGAATTTTTCATTCACACAATTAAAATATATTTCTTTTGAAATATTTATGTAATATAATACTCAAATACTAAATTAAAAACTCTATAAGTTAATTTAAAATGTTAAATATTAGATTCATTTTAAATATATATGTATTTTAATATAAAAGTAGTCCTGAGGGTTATCTCAATCGATTGAGGTCCTGTTGCTAAAGCAACTCCCCATCAGGAGGTCACAGGTTCAATTCTCCTTGACGTGATTAGACTTGAATTAGTATGGTCGGGAGGTAAGGTGTCCCATGAAACATCAAAATGAAACTAGGCATGGCTAATGCTTTGTTTCTATAATCAATGAAAATATAGCGTGAGTGAGAAAGCAATGATAAATATATTTCACTCTTTAATTATTAGTCTCTCACCAAAATTCTAGTAATCGATTTGTCTGTTGACCACTATTAGTTTTGCATTGACCATGGAAAATTATAATGTTTAACTTTATAAATAATTAATTTTTTTTTTATTTTAATTAAAAATAATAGTTTGTTAGCATATCATTGCCTTAAAAATTTGTATGTCTTATTTCAGGGTTTCTTATAGGTGTCCCATATTGCCCATGAAATTTGTTCACCTGAGAACTACTAGTTTTCATGGTGATAACCAGTTTTCACAGGGATCTTGTAATATGATAAAACAAATTGATAGAAGCTAATACATATATGAGCATATATTATTAACCTGATAGTTACAGTCTTATTGATTTTTGAACCAAATCGTACCAAAGGTCATTACTACATTAATGTCACTCTATTTTTGAACCAAATCCTATCGAAGGTCGTTACTTCATTAATGTACGTGAAAGTCAATTTATTTGATGTCAATAATAAGGCCAAGGGCTTTAATCGACACTCTGAGGTATCAAATAATGTGGAAATGGTGAAATTATGGATTCAGAGTTTCTATGTGTTTAGAAGGCCTCGAAAAAAAATGAACGATCATGAATAACAATACTAGTTTGATATTCGTCCCTTAAAAACAACTAACTAAGCCAAGATGCATTCTTTATTTTCCAAATGCCTTGAATTTGAGTTACAACTTTATTTTCAAATCATCCAATGCAATATGTCATCTTTACTTTAATTTTCCTTCCATTCTTTTTCTAATAGATCATTTTGGCTAATTTTGTATCTGTTTTTTATGAATGCAATTGTCATACAATATCTTTCACGGATAAAACCGGAGATGATGCAAAAGGAGCTTTCGTCGATCAGACTTTCAGAGGAAAAAGAGGTTGGATTTTCTCCTGTCAATCATAAGGAAGAGGACTTTGATGGACAATCCGAAACATCGAGTCACAAGAAAATGTTGGAATTGCTTCCCATATAGCTCGGTTCCTGTCTCAGTTCAAATCTCATAGTTATAGAAAATAAAATAACTTTCCCTTTTGCTATCATCCAAATTGATCCAGATTTGAGGTATTATCATGTCCAGATATTTGTCATTTTATTTTTTTGGAATTCTTCCTAGTTGTTCGAGCTTCCTTTTTTTCTGTTTTTTTTGCAGATCTATTCCAGCAAAAGGTCAGGAGCAACAGTCCATAACTCCACTCACTATTTTTTATAATGGAGTGATGAATGTTTATGATGTATTGGATGAGAAGGTATTATTCGATTCGAATAAATTTAATGCATTAACAACAAATTTATGTAATTCTTCACAAAATGTTTGAATCTTTAGTCCTTTTTGCTTTATCTTATTTCTCAGGGAGTACTTTTTCCATTTTCTTGCCAGGATCAAGGCATTATGAGGCTTGCACAAGAACATCTACAATGTCCAATAGAAAAAATGAACAAATATCGAAAACACTACCTTCCAAACCTAAATCGAACATTGTTAATGAAAATCAACCTCCAACACCGCCAGTAGGTAAGACTTGTAAGGCCTATCTTTGTAGAAATCTGAGATGGTAAGCAAGTAATGATGTTAAGATCCTAATCGAGTTGGATGTGGTTAAGGGTCTGAATGGAGACCATGTCCTCTCTCCTCAAATCATATTGTCATTGCACCAGATGGGAATCCGACATTTATTTGACTTGAAGAATTGACTCCCCAAGGAATTCCCCTTTCCTTCTTGGCCTCATTCTTGGGAATTGGGACTTAATTCCGAGTTTGAATTTGAATGGGAGCCATATAGACACAAAATCATTAAGACAGGGGTTGTATTAAATGACAGGCCCAATTCTTTTGCATAGGGAGGTGGAGCTGCAGGAAGCAACATTGCTATTAAATAAATCTATTCTTACATTTCTAGTTCTCCAATTCCTAGTCCTTTTGAGGAATTGATTGTGCCCATGTGGATGGGAAGCCCCCTGGAAGATTAAATGCTTTACCTGGCTGACGGTTTTTAACCGTATCCTAACCTAGGATAATTTGATGAAAAGGGGTCTTCAAGGCCTGAGTTGATGCCATTTTTGTCATTCTACTTTTGAAGATATTGGTCACTTGTTCCTAGATTGTCCTTTCGCTAAGGCCATCTAGGACTATTTGGCGGATTTGTTGAATATCAGGATTGATAGGGATTGGTCCTCCATATTAGAGTGCCTATTGTATTAGTCCTCCATCTTAGAATGCCTATAGTATTGGTCCTCGAATCAAAGACCTTATAGATCATTCACCTTGTATTTTCTATGGGGATTCGGCGTTCCAAGAACGCCTTTGTCTTTGAGAACTAGACCCCTGATTTCCATTTTACTAGTGTCAAAATTGTTGGTTATTTCCTTGAGATTAGCCCTAGACCCCTAGGTCTCCTCGACATTTTGTTCACTTATAGGATCTGGGGTCACATTTTCCTTTTATCTTCTTTGATGAAGCCTCTGTTAGCTCCCTGTATCTAGTCGTGGCCATGAACAGGCCACGACCGGTTCTCACGGAAACCATCTCGTGGGATTCCTTTTCTTGTTGGGAGCTCTTGAAGTGGTCCATAACTTCCCTTAAGTTCTCTACCATGTTCATAGGGCAGTTGGAAAATTCCCCATGATCAAATGAAGCTGTGGAACACTTGACACGTAGCCACTGATCGCTTGATGGAATCTTGGCTATAAATACTTCGGTTTGGTCCCCAAACTCACCACTCAATTCTCTTCAGTCTTACACCATCAAAACAGAGTGAGTAGAGTTTTAGAAGTGCCAAAACGAGAGAGAGAAATAGTGAGAGAGTGTGAGCAGGTATCAATGGCTGGAGGTATGATTTCTTGGGCATTAAAGTTTTCGATTCTTATTAAGTGTTTATTCCACATTATAGAATCGTTATTATGCTAACATTTGGTATTAGAGCTTGTTTTATCTCTGCCTTGGTGTTTATAGACATGCTCTGTTTGGTCTGCTTGGTGTTTATGAATGGCGTTTTGTCTTTGTTTGTCTTCGTGTTATTATGCTCTGTTTCAGTAAGTTTTGAATTAGAAATCATGTAGAAACTATTTTCGGAGGTTTTCTATGATTACAAAACCATCGTTTCAGTTGTTATGGTTTTTCGGTTCTGAAACGGGTCAACGGCTGACCCGTTTGGAGGTTGAAGATGATGGCATAAAGAATAATCAAACTTATGTCATTCTAAACAATTAAAGTCTTATGGGCTCCCGTTGGTTTTATAAATTTTTATGGCCCATCTAAACCTGCGGGCTGGTGATCTAACCAATTTTTATTAGTTCTAAAAAAAATAAAATAATGGGTATTATGCGTGCGGCCCAGATGGCCCAACCCTCTTTCTTTCCTTACATAAAAATTGAAGAGGTATTTCGTAGGGACTCGAACCAGCCCCCTAGATTAGGTTATGAAGGCACACATTGAGCCATTGAGCCATCGGTTTGGCTCAATGCCATATTTTGAGAATTTTCTGAACTAAGGCATTTATTTGGAAATATGTCTAATTTTTGCTCAATTTTTATGCTTATAATATTTATTTGGTTTAATTATATGCAATTTGGATAATTGTTGTGTAAATTAATCAACTATGTTCATATTTAATTTGCATGAATTGATTATTTCTACTCTAATTAATACATGCTATTTTGGATGAGTATACGAGACCCATCGTTGAATGTTATGCATGAATATTATAGTTTTATTTATGCAATTTATAATTATTCTCATATCAAGTTAATTTTTATGCATAAAAGAAATAATGTCTAGTGATCCATATAATTTTTAATTGATTAGAGAATAGCCACAACATCTCTAATTAAATAATATTATATATTATGATTGATTAGGATCACATAAATAATATTTATACATTAATTGTAATTAATTATACTTAATATAATAAACTCTATCCCACAGGAATTTTTATTATATTTATATAATTAATTAGGATAAAATATCAAATTATTCATAACTTACCCATAGGAATTATGAATTAATAGTTTAAAGTTTAATCTAAGATAGAATTTATATCAAATTATAATCATAATATACCCTTTAGAATTATGAATTAAGTGAATAATTTGATAAATTCTATCATATAGAATAATTGAATCTGCTTGAATGAAAAATTTAGCCCACAGACAATTTTTATGTCATTAGATTCAATTTTAAGCATGATTTACATTGGTAAGGCATGAAATTTTATTTAGGCCTCAATTTTTAACATAAGCATGTAATCTTTAATTTTATACAGTCGTACAACCTGCAAATTTCTCTGATATTCGTTGTGATATCCCTGAACTTAAGGGAGATAGCTATAAGGTCTAGAAGGAGAGAGTTCTCCTTCATTTAGGGTGGATGGACATAGACTATGATATTAGTAAAGATGAACCACCAGCACTCAGTGATACCAGCACTGCAGTGGACATCACACTTTATGAACGATGGAAGCGATCTAATCGCCTAAGCATGATGTTCATTAAGACTAAAATTTCTGCTGGTATTTGTGGTTCCGTTGATCAGCATGAAAAGGTCCGAGACTTGTTGAAAGCCATTGATGATCAATTCATCACTTCAGACAAGGCAATAGAAAACACCCTAATCATGGAGTTCTCATCCCTAAGGCTCACCAGTGTGAAAGGTGTGCGCGAGCACATCATGCAAATGAGGGACACTGTGGGTCAATTGAAAAAACTCAAGGTTGAAATGTCAGAGTCCTTCCTAGTGCACTACATCTTGAACACCTTTTTGCACCAAAACGGACCCTTCAAAATCTCATACAACACACATAAGGATAAATGGTCAATTAATGAACTCATGACCGTGTGTGTTCAAGAGGAAGGGAGACTGGTGATGGAACTGGGAGAAAGTGCAATGTTGGCAACGTGTGGAAAAGGAAAATCTCAAGCCAATCAGAAAGGGAAAGGTAAATTACCTCCCCAAGCTGATATCAAGAAGGATTCCAAGTGTTTCTTCTGTAAAAAGAAGGGACACATGAAGAAGGAATGCACCAAATTTCAGAAATGGCTTGCGGACAAAGGTAATCCAACCTCGTTTGTTTGTTATGAATCTAATATGGTTAATGTCAATATTAACACATGGGGGATTGATTCTGGATCAACAATCCACATTTCGAATTCCTTGCAGGGTTTGCAAAACCTAAGGAAGCCAGTGGGAAGTGAGCAAAGCATCTTATCAGGAAACAAGATGGGCTCGCATTTGGAACCTATAGGAACATGCTATTTAACTTTAAGTAGTGGCTTTGTTTTAGAATTAGAAAAGACATTTTATGTTCCAAGTTTTTCTAGAAACTTGATTTCAGTTTCAAGGCTTTTACCTTTTGGATATTCCTTTAATTTTTCATAAACATCTTTCAGTTTATTTTATAAATCTGATTGTGTAGGGAATGGTACTTTGTCTGATGGTCTTCACTGCATTAATTTACAAAACAATGTCACTTATGATTCAATGCATGTTCACACTGGCACTAAAAGATGTGTTATTAATGAGGATTCCTCTAAATTATGGCACCAGAGATTAGGTCATATCTCCATAGAAAGAATTAAAAGAAGGGGTACTTAATACTCTGGATTTTATTGATTTTGAGACTTGTGTGGACTGCATAAAGGAAAAGCAGACCAATAAGTCAAAGAAAGGTGCCAATAGGAGTTCAGACATATTATAGATCATACATACTGATATATGTAGTCCAGACATGGACTCACATCGTCAGAGATACTTGATCTCTTTTATAGATGATTACTCACGATATATGTATCTCTACATGCTTCATAACAAGAACGAAGCATTAGATGCCTTTAAGATCTTTAAGGCTGAAGTAGAAAAACAATGCGGCAAGCAAATTGAGATCGTGAGATCAGATAGAGGTGGATAATATTATGGTAGATACATAGAGGATGGACAAGAACCTGGGCCATTCACAAAATTTCTTCAAGAGCATGGGATTGTTGCCCAATACACCATGCCTGGTTCACCCGACCAGAATGGTGTAGCAGAAAGAAGAAACCGAATATTATTGGACATGGTGCGGAGTATGCTTAGCAACTCCAATCTTCCTGAATCCTTATGGGATGAAGCACTTAAGACGACAATGTATATATTAAACCGAGTTCTAACCAAGGTTGTTCCTAAAATGCCATTTGAATTATGGAAAGGTTGGAAACTTAGTTTGCGACATATGCGCATTTGGGGATGCCCGTCTGAAGTGAGAATTTATAATCCACAAGAGAAGAAGCTATACCCAAGGACCATTAGTGGGTATTTCATAGGATATGCTGAAAGGTCTAAAGGTTACATATTTTATTGTCCATCTCACAGCACTAGGATTGTGGAATCAAGAAATGCAAAGTTTCTTGAAAATGACTTAATCAGTGGGAGCGATCAAACTAGGAACATACTTTCTGAGAAGGATCATTCAGAATCTCAACCTTCCACCTCAAGTGATAGATTGGTTATTGTTCACAGCACCCCTCAAGTACAAACTGGGGTTGAATAACCAATCGTTGAAGTTCCACAAGCTGCTGACGACATTCCAGTAGATCATGTAGTTCAAGAGTTGCTAAGAACTTTTGAACAACGAGTTGAACCACATACTTCTCAGGAAGATGATGGTACAACATTAAGAAGATATATTAGACCAAAGAGATCATAAATTCCTGATGTTTATGTTGTGTATTTGCAAGAATCTGACTACAACATTGGAGCCGAAAATGATCCCGAGTCCTTTTAACAAGCCATGAGTTGCAAAGAATCAAAATTATGGTACGATGCCATGAAGGAAGAGATGAATTCTATAAAGAGTAATGGAGTCTGGGATCTTGTTGAGTTTTCTAATGGTGCAAAAGCCATTGGATGTAAATGGGTATTTAAGACAAAGAAAGACTCATTGGGCAACATTGAGAGATACAAGGCAAGACTTGTTGCTAAGGGATTCACTCAGAAAGAAGGAATTGATTACACAGAGACTTTCTCTCCTGTATCTAAGAAAGATTCCTTGCGGGTTATTTTGGCATTAGTAGCCCATTTTGACATGGAGTTGCAACAAATGGATGTGAAAACGATATTTCTCAATGGAGATCTAGAGGAGGAGATTTACATGAAACAACCTGAAGGATTCCCCTCTAGTGATGGTGAGCAATTGGTTTGCAAGCTCAAGAAATCCTTATACGATTTAAAACAAGCATCCCGCCAATGGTATTTGAAATTCCATAATTTAATTTCTTCATTCGGTTTTGTAGAAAACATTATGGATCAATGTATATACTAGAAAGTCATTGGGAGTAAAATCTATTTTCTTGTTTTATATGTGGATGACATTTTGCTAGCAACCAATGATAAGGGTTTGCTGCATGAGGTGAAACAATTCCTCTCTAAAAATTTCGATATGAAGGATATGGTGACACATCTTATGTCATTGGAATTAAGATCCATAGAGACATATTTCGAGGCATCTTGGGTCTGTCTCAGGAAACCTATATTAATAAAGTTTTAGAGAGATTTTGGATGAAGGATTGTTCACCAAGTGTAGCTCCCATTGTGAAGGGTGATAGGTTCAATTTGAACCAATGCCCGAAGAACGACTTTGAAAGGGAACAAATGAAGAACATTCCATATGCTTCTGCTGTTGGAAGCCTAATGTATGCTCAGGTCTGCACAAGACCTGACATTGCATTTGTTGTGGGAATGTTGGGACGGTATCAGAGTGATCCCAGTTTAGACCACTAGAGAGCTGCAAAGAAAGTAATGAGGTACCTTCAAGGAACCAAAGACTACATGCTTATGTATAGACGGATGGACAACTTGGAAGTAATTGGCTACTCAGATTATGACTTTGCTAGATATGTTGATTCACACAAATCAACATCAGGGTACATCTTTATGATGGCTGGTGGAGTTGTATCATGGAGGAGTGCCAAGTAGACCTTGACTGCCACTTCCACTATGGAAGCCGAGTTCGTCTACTGTTTTGAGGCTACTTTACATGGTGTATGGCGTAAGAGTTTCATTTCTGGGCTTAGAATTATGGATTCGATCTCTAAGCCATTGAGAATGTATTACGACAATTCAGCTACTGTTTTTATGGCTAAAAACAACAAAAGTGGGAGTCGAAGTAAACACATCGACATTAAGTATTTAGCTATAAGGGAACGTGTTAAAGAAAAGAAAGTGGTAATTGAGCACGTCAGCACTGAGTTGATGATCCCTGATCCTTTGACTAAGGGCATGCCATCGTTGAAATTCAAGGATCATGTAGTGAATATGGGACTTGGTTCCATTATGTAGTTTCTCATTGTATGGACAACGCTATTTTAATGAAATTATTAATTATTGTGATGTTTTTCTCATATTTATGTGCACCTTAATTTGATTTGAGAAAATTCATCTGTGTAGGACCAAGAATAAACATAAGGTTTATTCATTAAGAAATTGTTGCCACATAAATTATAATAAAAATAAATACATAGTAATACATTGAAGATAATACACGTCATTAGAGGACTTATCGCCATGATTCATGTATCTATTACTTAATACAAATTATCGATGGGTTTTAAGATGAGATGTTAGATTAGAAGTATGGACCAAGTGGGAGAATGTTAGCTCCCTGTATTTGGTCGTGGCCATGAACAGGCCACGACCGGTTCTCACGGAAACCGTCTCGCGGGATTCCTTTTCTTGTTGGGAGCTCTTGAAGTGGTCCATAACTTCCCTTAAGTTCTCTACCATGTTCATAGGGCAGTTGGAACATTCCCCATGATCAACTGAAGCTATGGAACACTTGACACGTAGCCACTGATTGCTTGATGGAAGCTTGGCTATAAATACTTTGATTTGGTCCCCAAACTCACCACTCAATTCTCTTCAGTATTACACCATCAAAATATAGTGAGTAGAGTTTTGGAAGTGCCAAAATGAGAGATAGAAACAGTGAGAGAGTGTGAGCAAGTATCAATGGCCAGAGGTATGATTTCTTGGGAATTAAAGTTTTTGATTCTTATTAAGTGTTTATTCTGCATTATAGAATCGTTATTATGCTAACAACCTTTGCTTATGGTCACTGCAATTGCAGAGCTCTTATCAAACTTGATCCAAGCAGGGAAATTTGCTTCTATTGGAACATAGGAGGTGGCACAAATTGTCAAGTAGAGAGCATGGCACTATGGGGTTTACTTCATAACATTGTCTGGCTTTCCATCGATTCCATCGGGATTGTTGGAGATTCCAAAATTATCATTGGTTGGTTGTAGGCGCGGAACTTTTTTGAGGTTCCTTTGCTTCACCACTGGATGGCAAACATTGTTGCTCTCCACTCTTCCTTCATTGAAATATATTTCATCCATGTGTACAGAGAACAAAATATAGAAGTGGATGCTCTGTCCAAATGTGAGATTCCTTTTTTCCCTACAGAATGTTTGTTTGAACTCCTGATTAATGGGTCCATTCATAATTCAAGCTCCTTTGAGCTTTGAATGCCCTAGTGATTTTTCTAGGGACACTTTGGGTTCACAGATATTTTTACTTGAGCCTCAAAAAGAGCTTGCCCATGCTTTTGATTTTTCATTCCTACGATGTACTTCAATGTTTCTCTGTTCCAGTATGTTTCTTTCTGTTCTATTTTGGTTTGTCTCAGTTTCGATTCCCCTTTTATATGCAACATCCAACTTGTTACTAAAATATGTAACTTCTCATGTATTAATGAAAAATGTATGTTTTTTTCTTCTTAAAAAAGAAGAAGAAGACGACATGTAAAGTGCATTATTTTACACTGAAGAATAAGGACTCAATAGAATGTGAAAAGATAGAAAGAGTTTTAATATATAAAATTGTTTCTAACAAGGTTTTTCGTTTTCTGCATGTAGGCCTACAAATAGCCAAGAAATTATCTCTACACAGCTTCCTCCGAAAGTGAAAGGAGAGGTACCAAAACATACTCTAAAGCATCAACAATTTATTCGGCTAGTATTTAGAATTCAAATAGTTTATCATGTTAGCATAATAACGATTCTATAATGCGGAATGAACACTTAATAAGAATCGAAAATTTTAATGCCCAAGAAATCTTACCTCTGGCCATTGATACTAGCTCACACTCTCTCACTGTTTTTCTCTCTCGTTTTGCCACTTCCAAAACTCTACTCACTCTGTTTTGATGGTGTAAGACTGAAGGGAATTGAGAGGTGAGTTTGGGGACCAAACCGAAGTATTTATAGCCAAGCTTCCATCAAGCGATCGGTGGTTACATGTCAAGTGTTCCACAACTTCAGTTGATCATGGGGAATGTTCCAACTGCCCTATGAACGTGGTAGAGAACTTAGGGGAAGTTATGGACCACTTCAAGAGCTCCCAACAAGAAAAGGAATCCCGCGAGACAGTTTCCGTGAGAATTGGTCATGGCATGTTCATGGCCACGACCAGATACAGGGAGCTAACATTCTCCCACTTGGTCCATACTTCTGATCTAATGTCTCATCTTAAAACCCATCGATAGTCTCTATTAATTAATAGATACATGAATCATGGCGATAATTCCTCTTATGACGAGTATTATCTTCCATGTTTTACTATGTATTTATTTCTATTATAATTTATGTGGCAACAATTTCTTAATGAATAAACCCTATGTTTATTCTTGGTCCTACACAGATGAATTTTCTCAAATCAAATTATGGGGCACATAAATATGAGAAAAACATCACAATAATTAAGAATTTCATTAAAATAACATTATCCATACAATGAGAAACTACATAATGGAACCAAGTCCCATATTCACTACATGATCCTTGAATTTCAATGATAGCATGCCCTTAGTCAAAGGATCAACGATAATCAACTCAGTGCTGACGTGCTCAATGACCACTTTCTTTTCTTTAACACGTTCCCTTATAGCTAAATACTTAATGTCAATGTGTTTACTTCGACTCCCACTTTTGTTGTTTTTAGCCATAAAAACAGCAGCTGAATTGTCGCAATACATTCTCAATGGCTTAGAGATAGAATCCATAATTCTAAGCCCAGAAATGAAACTCCTAAGCCATACACCTGTTATAGACATTTTTGTGCCTCGCAGCATGGAGCATGAAATGTCAATAATTACAGGGATCCTCAGTCCCTAAACATGTTGTTCTTACCCCTAGAAGAACAAGGTCAGCAAACCACAGCACTTCCCATCAGTTCTCCACCTGAAAACACTCAGAAACAGGCTATTTTTGGATCATGTCAGCTGCTCCACTGAGCATCTGCGCTGGAATGCAACTACTCCTCCTTGTACCTGCGCTGAAAGTCAAAACCAATGAAGGCTACCTGCGCTGGGCGAGATTGGCCAAGTGGCACAGTCATTCTGCAAGGTGTCAACTGCCCAGGAAGCTTCCAAACTGACACTTGGTTCAAGGGATTCGCCCTGTGATGAGTAAGAGGTACTTGATCTCCATGTGTAAGCAAGGATCTCCAAGTGGACTCAAGAACTGAAGTTTAACTAAAGTGGGAGAGGACACTAGTCAGCTTTATGCCAGCCTCAAGCTGACTCATCCTTTCTCCAAATCTCCTATATATAGAGCTCTTCTATGAGGTCTAAGGAGGCTGGAATTTTGTGCAAAGCAAGGAAGTGTTGTTGGTTTACAGTTAGAGCTATTGGGTGATTGCTTTTATAGAGGTGAAGAGGAGATTTCTTGCTGCTGGGGAGGTGCTGCTGGATTGGAGCCATTGATGGTTGTAACCTTCTCAGAACCCTTTTACTTCTATCAATAAAGCTTTGAATGTTCTCCTATATACTTGTATTGCATTGATGTATTGTATTTACTTGTATATCTGATTCACTCTAATCCATGCATCAGTTATGAGTACATGTTTCTTATAGTTTCCCTCTCTTGTTTGTGCAGGATCTGTGTGTAGCTGGGCCGGCAAAGGGAGCAAGGAGCTGGGAACAAGAGACAAAGAGAGAGGACAGGATCGACAAACGCGAAAGACACCGGTTGGTCAATCTTTTCTTCCTTCTCTGTACTTTCATAAAGGAAAATATCAAAGCTTTACTTTCAGTTGTTGCTAAGGACTGTCACCCTTAGAGTAGGGATAGGGTCATCCGAGTCGGATACTTTTCCCCACAACAACACCATGTAAAATTGCCTCAAAACAGGAGACGAACTCGGCTTCCATAATGGAAGTGGCAGTCGAGGTCTGCTTGGCACTCTTCCATGATAAACTCCATCGGTCGTCATAAAGATGTATCATGATGTTGATTTGTGTGAATCAACACATCCAGCAAAGTCAGAATCTGAGTAGCCAATTACTTCCAAGTTTTCCATCCGTCTATACATAAGCATGTAGTCTTTGGTTCCTTGAAGGTACCTCATTACTTTCTTTGTAGCTCTCTAGTGGTCTAAACCTGGATCACTCTGATATCGTCCCAACATTCCCACAACAAATGCAATGTCAGGTCTTGTGCAGAACTGAGCATACATTAGGCTTCTCGCAGCAGAAGCATATGGAATGTTCTTCATTTGTTCCCTGTCAAAGTCGTTCTTTGGGCATTGGTTCAAATTAAACCTATCACCCTTCACAATGGGAGCTACACTTGGTGAACAATCTTTCATCCAAAATCTCTCTAAAACTTTATTAATATAGGTTTCTTGAGACAGACCCAAGATGCCTCGAAATCTATCTCTATGGATCTTAATTCCAATGACATAAGATGCCTCACCCATATCCTTCATATCAAATTTTTTAGAGAGGAATTGTTTCACCTTATGCAGAAAACCCTTACAATTGGTTGCTAGCAAAATGTCATCCACATATAAAACAAGAAAACAAATTTTAATCCCACTGACTTTATGGTATATACATTGATCCATAATGTTTTCTACAAAACCGAATGAAGAAATTACATTATGGAATTTCAAATACCATTGGCGAGATGCTGGTTTTAAACCGTATAAGGATTTCTTGAGCTTGCAAACCAGTTGATCACCATCACTAGAGGGGAATCCTTCAGGTTGTTTCATGTAAACCTCCTCCTCTAGATCTCCATTGAGAAATGTTGTTTTCACATCCATTTGTTGCAACTCCAAGTCAAAATGGGCTACTAATGCCAAAATAATGCGCAAGGAATCTTTCTTAGATACAGGAGAGAAAGTCTCTGTGTAATTGATTCCTTCTTTCTGAGTGAATCCCTTAGCAATGAGTCTTGCCTTGTATCTCTCAATGTTGCCCAATGAGTCTTTCTTTGTCCTAAAGACCCATTTACATCCAATGGCTTTTACACCATTAGGCAACTCAACAAGATCCCACAAACCGTTACTCTTTATAGAATTCATCTCTTCCTTCATGGCATCGTACCATAATTCTGATTCTTTGCAACTCATGGCTTGTGAAAAGGACTCGGGATCATTTTCGGCTCCAATGTTGTAGTCAGATTCTTGCAGATACACAACATAATCATCAGGAATTGTTGATCTCTTTGGTCTAATAGATCTTCTTAATGTTGTACCATCATCTTCTTGAGAAGTATGTGGTTCAACTCGTTGTTCAAAAGTTCTTGGCAACTCTTGAACTACCTGATCTACTGGAATGTCATTAGCAGCTTGTGGAACTTCAACGATTGGTTGTTCAACACCAGTTTGTACTTGAGGGGTGCTGTGAACAATAACCAATCTATCACTTGAGGTGGAAGGTTGAGATTCTGAGTGATCCTTCTCAGAAAATATGTTCCTGGTTTGATCGCTCCCACTGATCAAGTCATTTTCAAGAAACTTTGCATTTCTTGATTCCACAATCTTAGTGCTGTGAGATGGAAAATAAAATTTGTAACCTTTAGACCTTTCAGCATATCCAATGAAATACCCACTAATGGTCCTTGGGTCCAACTTCTTCTCTTGTGGATTATAAGTTCTCACTTCAGACGGGCATCCCCAAACGCGCATATGTCGCAAACTCGGTTTCCAAACTTTCCATAATTCAAATGGAATTTTAGGAACAAAATTGGTTGGAACTCGATTTAATATATACACTGTCGTCTTAAGTGCTTCAGACCATAAGGATTTAGGAAGATTGGAGCTACTAAGCATACTTCGCACCATGTCCAATAATGTTCGGTTTCTTCTTTCTGCTACACCATTTTCGTCGGGTGAACCAGGAATGGTGAATTGGGCAAAAATCCCATGCTCTTGAAGAAATTTTGTGAATGGCCTAGGTGCTTGTCCATACTCTGTGTATCTACCATAATATTCTCCACCTCTATCTGATCTCACAATCTTAATTTTCTTGCCGCATTGTTTCTCTACTTTAGCCTTAAAGATCTTAAAGGCATCTAATGCTTCATTCTTGTTATGAAGCATGTAGAGATAGATATATTGTGAGTAATCATCTATAAAAGAGATGAATTATCTCTGACCATGTGAGTCCATGTCTGGACTACATATATCAGTATGTATGATCTCTAATATGTCCAAACTCCTAATGACACCTTTCTTTGAGTTGTTGGTCTGCTTTCCCTTTATGCAGTCCACACAAGTCTCAAAATCAGTAAAATCCAGTATTAAGTACCCCTTCTTTTAATTCTTTCTATGGAGATATGACCTAATCTCTGGTGCCATAATTTAGAGGAATCCTCATTAATAACACATCTTTTAGTGTCAGTGTGAACATGCGTTGAATCATAAGTACATTGTTTTGTAAATTAATGTCGTAAAGACCATCAGACAAAGTAACATTCCCTACACAATCAGACTTATAAAATAAATTGAAAGATGTTTCTGAAAAGTTAAAGGAATATCCAAAAGGTACAAGCCTTGAAACTGAAATCAAGTTTCTAGAAAAACTTGGAGCATAAAAGGTCTTTTCTAATTCTAAAATAAAGTCGCTACTTAAAGTTAAATAGCATGTTCCTATAGCTTCCACATGCGAGCCCATCTTGTTTCTTGATAAGATGCTTTGCTCACTTCCCACTAGCTTCCTTAAGTTTTGCAAACCCTGCAAGGAATTCGAAATGTGGATTGTTGATCCAAAATCAATCCACCATGTGTTAATATTGACATTAACCATATTAGATTCATAACAAACAAACGAGGTTGGATTACCTTGTCCGCAAGCCATTTCTGAAATTTGGCGCATTCCTTCTTCATGTGTCCCTTCTTTTTACAGAATAAACACTTGGAATCCTTCTTGATATCAGCTTGTGGAGGTACTTTACCTTTCCCTTTCTGATTGGCTTTAGATTTTCCCTTTCGACGCGTTGCTAGCATTGCACTTTCTCCAAATTCCATTACCAGTCTCCCTTCCTCTAGAATACACATGGTCATGAGTTCATTAATTGACCATTTATCCTTATGTGTGTCGTATGAGAGTTTTAAGGGTCCGTATTGGTGCGGAAGGGTGTTCAGGACGTAGTTCACTAGGAAGGACTCCAACATTTCAACCTCGAGTTTCTTCAATTGAGCCACAGTGTCCCTCATTTGCATGATGTGCTTGCGCACACCTTTCACACTAGTGAGCCTTAGGGATGAGAACTTCATGATTAGGGTGCTTTCTAGTGCCTTGTCAGAAGTGACGAATTGATCATCAATGGCTTTCAGCAAGTCTCGGACCTTTTAATGTTGATCAACAGAACCACAAATACCAGCAGAAATTCTATTCTTAATGAACATCATGCTTAGGTGATTAGATCGCTCCCATCATTCATCTTTCCTAATAGCATAGTCTATGTCCATCCATCCTAAATGAAGGAGAACTCTCTCCTTCCAGACCTTATAGTTATCTCCCTTAAGTTCAGGGATATCACAACGAATATCAGAGAAATTTGCAGGTTGTACAACTGCATAAAATTAAAGATTACATGCTTATGTTAAAAATTGAGGCCTAAATAAAATTTCATGCCTTACCAATGTAAATCATGCTTAAAATTGAATCTAATGACATAAAAATTGTCTGTGGGCTAAATTTTTCATTCAAGAAGATTCAATTATTTTTTAATTATTCACTTAATTCATATTTCTAAAGGGTATATTATGATTATAATTTGATATAAATTCTATCTTAGATTAAACTTTATGATAAAACTATTAATTCATAATTCCTGTGGGTAAGTTATGAATAATTTGATATTTTATCCTAATTAATTATATAAATATAATAAAAATTCCTGTGGGATAAAATTTATTATATTAAGTATAATTAATTACAATTAATGTCTAAATATTCTTTATGTGATCCTAATCAATCATAATATATAATATTATTTAATTAGAGATGTTGTGGCTATTCTCTAATCAATTAAAAATTATATGGATCACTAGACATTATTTCTTTTATGCATAAAAATTAACTTGATATGAGAATAATTATAAATTGCATAAATAAAACTATAATATTCATGCATAACATTCAACGATGGGTCTCGTATACTCATCCAAAATAGCATGTATTAATTAGAGCAAAAATAATCAATTCATGCAAATTAAATATGAGCATAGTTAATAAATTTGCACAACAATTATCCAAATTGCATATAATTAAACCAAATAAATATTATAAGCATAAAAATTGAGCAAAAATTAGACATATTTCCAAATAAATGCCTTAATTCAGAAAATTCTCAAAATATGGCATTGAGCCAAACCGATGGCTCAATGGCTCAATGCATGCCTTCATAACCTGACCTAGGGGGTTGGTTCGAGTCCCTATGAAATACCTCTTCAATTTTTATGTAAGGAAAGAAAGAGGGTTGGGCCATTTGGGCCGCACGCATAATACCCAATTTTTTTTTTTTTAGAACCAATAAAAATTGGTTAGATCACCAGCCCGCAGGTTTAGATGGGCCATAAAAATTTATAAAACCAACGGGAGCCCATAAGACTTTAATTTTTTAGAATGCCATAAGTTTGATTATTCTTTATGCCATCGTCTTCAACCTCTAGACGGGTTAGCTGTTGACCCGTTTCAGAACCAAAAAACCATAACAACTGAAACGATGGTTTTTGACATAAAAAAAACTACGTTCTCAATCACAGAAAACCTCCGAAGACAGTTTCTACATGATTTTAATTCAAAACTTAATGAAAACAGAGCATAATAACACGGATACAAACAGAGACAAAACGTCGTTCATAAACACCAAGGTAGACCAAACAGAGCATGTCTATAAACACCAAGGCAAACCAAACAGAGCGTGTCTATAAACATCAAGGCAGAGATAAAACAAGCTCCGATACCAAATGTTAGCATAATAACAATTCTATAATGCAGAATAAACACTTAATAAGAATCGAAAACTTGAATGCCCAAGAAATCGTACCTCCAGCGATTGATACTTGCTCACACTCTCTCACTATTTCTCTCTCTCGTTTTGGCACTTCCAAAACTCTACTCACTCTGTTTTTATGGTGTCAGACTGAAGGGAATTGAGTGGTGAGTTTGGGGACCAAATCGAAGTATTTATAGCCAAGCTTCCATCAAGCGATTGGTGGCTACGTGTCAAGTGTTCCACAACGTCAGTTGATCATGGGGAACGTTCCAACTGCCCTATGAACGTGGTAGAGAACATAAGGGAAGTTATGGACCACTTCAAGAGCTCCCAACAAGAAAAGGAAACCCACGAGACAGTTTCCGTAAGAACCGGTCGTGACCTGTTCATGGCCACGACCAAATACATGGAGCTAACATATCAAACTAGTAAAAAATTTACCAATAAATTTAAATGATTGAATAAAGAAATAAAAGTGTATTAATTGGTTTTTGTTGTGAATACAAATTGAAAATTGTGGCTCCTTACACCATGAAGAAGCGGACGACATGCCTTGCAAAATTGAAATATCACAACAAACTCACTCATCAAATTTACTGGTTTTCACACTTTCCTCATTTTCCTACCATATAAAGCAAAAAAAAATCATACAACCAAATTATCTTCTCTTTGGCTTCTTAATCACAAAATTAAGAAACGCTAGAAGTTATCTTTTAAATCTATGACGTGATGATACTTTAACTGCATCACACCATAATTCTTTTACGTCTAACGAGATTCTTTTTATCGACTTTCTTTCTCAAATACGAAACCCATGCGTTTATGTCACCGATTCGCATCACACGGGCTAAGCTCAACTAATGGTCAACAGTTTTGTCTCGCATAAGTGGGATTCATTCGGTACTTGCACAACATGAAGCTCCACTACATTTTACGATTTAAACAAGACGTGATGAGATTGCGAACGAACTTATTAAAACAATATGGTTATCATTTATGATTATAAGACACAAAGTGACCTCATGAGATTGGTAATAAACAAGAGTAAGCATAAACTATATTGTTTAAGGTATATTTAGTATATTAGACCCAAAGTGACTTCATGAGATTGGTAATACATAAGAGTAAGCATAAATTATATTGTTTTTTAAGGTATAGTTAGTATAAATTTAGTTTTTGTTTAGGTAGGATTTTGGCAATTGATTTGTGTAGTGCTTATTATTAGTTTTGTATTGATTATGGCAAATTATAATGTTTAAATTTGTAATAAAAATATGTTTTTTCCTTATACACCATGACAAGTAAAGCTCTTGGGTTGCACTAGAAACAACTTCTTGAATTTGGACTGGTAGTTTAGCAATTTATAATATTTAACTTTGTAATAAAAATATGTTTTTTCCCTATACACCATGACAGGTAAAGCTCATGGGTTGCAGTAGAAACTACTTCTTGAACTTGGACTGGTTGTTTTGTCTTATGATTTAAGTTAATAATTAAGAGTTTTTTTTTTACAAATTTATGTGGCAGAGACTACAGTACTATACAACACTCATTTTAATCTTTAATTATTAAAATAAAATAATAATTTATAACAAACAAAAACTTAAATTTTAAATCTTAATTACTTAAATTCTCATTATTTATTAATATAAATTATTATAAATCACGTAATTTATTAATACATAATTTTACCAAGTTTTTGACTTTTTTTGTTTAATCTTTCTAAAAAATAAGGTAAAAAAAATTGTGTATAGCCATAGCTTTGGTTAGATATATCTGTTTATTTCTAATACCACTACTATATTGTTGTTTAGCTTGACATTTTTTTTTTGTTTTATTGTTATACTCTTCTTTTTGTTGTTTAGCTTAGACATTTTTTTGCTGTTATACTCCTATTTTTTTAACTATATTTGTTTCTTCAATAATACTTGTAAGTATTATCTTTTTTCTCTATGATATAATAATTATATATTATTTAATTTTTATTTGGAATAACAAAATACATTTTTTTCCTTAGTGAAAAGGGTGGGTGTACTCTATTCCACCCTGTACAAAAGCCAAGAAAGTAGATTCAGATACATAGGTGAAATCAAAAAGGAAAGGGCCATAGATGTCATTGTGTGAATAAGCCATTGGGAAAAGGGATGGGGTGACGAAAAAGTCAATGACTGTTGTGAGGTAAGAGGGCATTAAGAGGGCCTGAGGGAACAAGGAGCTCATTTTAACTACATGCTGGTGGAAGAGGGTTCTACGAATTGAACACAAGAATGTTCCATGAAGTCCAAGATACTCCGGAGTCCAAGGTGTATACATAAAAATATATTGTATATTTTGTTAAGTTTATTTTATTACTATAGTGTGATTTTCAAATCGGGTAATTCTAGTGTAATAAATAATGGATATTATGTTTTTTTTAATTAGTTTCATAAACATAGTAACTACGTTATCGTTTTTTCTTTTTTAAGGTTTTAAGTATATTTTATTTATATATATAATTGTTCTTTAATTCTTAATGAAATTATTATTTGAGTTATGTAGAGTAAGGATGGTTTTGGAGGAGAAGAGATATATTTGATTTTTATGACTAATTTAATGTTGAAATTGATATTTTCAAAGAATTTACATATATAGAGATATTTTCAAAGAATTTACTCTGTTTGACGCACAAAATATTTCGTTAGAAATATTTATTTAAGGAATACAATTTCTGACTAGCCAACACCGGCCCACATCCCCTGTTGGCCCCAGTTTTCCCAAAAAACGTCGTTTAGGGCCTCAAAATAGCTCTAGAAGTTCAGGACTCGAAAAACTGCCAAAAATGGTAAATTGTGCTACAATTAAGGAAACTGAAAAAAATGAAAGAGACAGTAGTGGGGGTCCAAGTGGAATAGACGGGTGGCCACCAACATCCACCTGGATCAAGTGGTGTCTTTAGCCGCACAGTGCGAAAATGGAATACAATATAGCTCGGCTGGATATTTATGTAAGGAATTCTTGGATGACTGTCGTGAGGTCCATGAGAAAGGTACATATTTTCACTACACCTGGATAATCTTGATCATTGCTATGTTGGCATGGAAAGAGCCGGAGGATATACATATTCCTCTCATAGAAGCAGATGTATGTGAGGCTGCGAGGTATGCTTCGCTGTGACATACCATTCAACTATTGCAAGCGTAGGAAAATATGATACTTTTTATATTATATCAAATGGATCTACACATGTTAGTAAACCAAAACCCGTGCCTTTCATCGCGTTTGCACAAAAAATACAACCATGTGGCGAGGTTAAAGGCAGATTTTCATAAAATGTATATACAGGTGCGCAGAGACACGAAGAAGAAATGACATGCATTGTCATATATGGTTAAAGAGGATGATTGGTAGAAGTAATACATACATGGACCACATAATGAATGAATCTGTTGTAGGAAGCAAGAGACAACACATCAAAAGAAGAAAATTTGGACACTTCGCACCATGGTGAAGCCAGTGGAAAATACAAGGAGAAGTAAGCAAAGGAAAAGGAAGAGGAAGAAGAACACCACAGAGAAGAAAACCATGAGGAGGATCCTCTAGGAGGTGAGGATACGACTAAGGAGGTAGAAAAGGCAGAAACAGAGAAAATTGTTGTAGAGAAAATAAAGATCCAAGGCGAAGCTACCATTAAAAGTAGAAATAAGCATAAGGCGGGAAAAACAAAAGAAATCACACCAATTGTTCTCACTAAAGGAGACGTGGATCAAATCAGAGACAAGGTTCAGGAGATAACCATGGAATCCCGGAATAGGGTAGAAGATCACTCTGGTGAGCTTATCATGGGTGTGCAATAGAGTATTACAAAGATGAAGATTTGGGCGCAAGCATCTAGACCACTACCGCATATAGGCAAAGGTCTCCATCTAGGAAGACTGATATAAACAACATTTGGGATGAGGATAATCCATATACCTTCCAGAGCTTTACAGTTCGACTCTGTAGAAGTCAAGCAATAGGAAAAAGGTTGGGACCATGTCAATATGAACATGGCAGCACTTCCCACTCCAATCCTACATGAATTGCACCAAGATATCTTGAATGAGCTCAAGGAGCAAGAATAACGCACTTCAAACTTAAACATTCAAATAGAACAGGAGCGTGTTGCACTGAAGAAACAACTTGACCAGGCCATCAAGGACAAGGAACAGGTAGAGCTACAACATAAGATATTGAAGGAGGTGGTCGAAGCCACTTGCAAGGAAATTCCAGACATGGATGTCCACGAGGATGAATCAACAGAAGACAAGGTCGCGAAGCTTGACCTTGCAGTCAAGGAACAAAAGGATAAAATTGCCGCAGTGAAATTTAAGTATGAGATGCAAATCAGTGAGTTACAAATGAAGTTGTAGCCAACCACGCCACTAGAAGTACATGAGCAGAGGGAGATTAACTTAAAGAGTGGGATGGCCAGCATCTCCGCAACATTGGTATACAGTGGAAAATTGTTGGACGAAAGCATGCAAATTTGGATTTCACTGTAGGAATATCCAGATGTTCAGAAACTGCAAGAGGAGATGCAGTAAAAGAAGCATCAGTTGGAAGAGAGTCAAGCAGCTGAGAAGAATTTTCCAATCTCGCAAAGGCTCGCAAAAATTAATGGGTCAAAGGAGCTACAAAAGAAAATCGAAGAGTTGAAGAAGGAGGAGAAAAGCATGATGGAAAGGACTAACCCTTGGCAGGACAAGGCCCTCCAGCTATCAAAGGTTGTGGATGAGAAGCTTCAACATCTTTGAAAAAGGGAGACAGATTTGACAAAGAAGCTTGTAGAACACGTCACAACAACATTATTAGAAGAAGTGTGCAACAAAGAAAAATAGTTGGCAGAGATTCTGCAACAATTCAATAAGGAATACAAAAACATTGTAGACAAGATTAGGGACAAAGAAGTTGAGTGACTCGAGATGAATCACATGTGAGTGTTGGGAACCTATTGGGCGCAGCCCAACTAGGCCATATTTTGGGCAAGGATTCCGAATTTTGTGGAGCGTGCAGTAGAAAGAAGGTCACGAAGTGAAAATTGGATCGTGAAGTAGAGCAACAGAGAACAAAAAAGACTATGCAACAAGATCACCACGCAGTATAGGGTATTCGTAGCCAATCCCCTCACATTTTTTAAAAGCATATAATATTGTAAAAATTGAATGGTTTTGGACTATAGTCCCTTCTATTTTTGAAACCATGGTATTGGGTCCATGGTAATGTAGCGATGTAATCCCTCCATGTAATAATATATATAGGGATGAATAATAAAGAAGTAAGGTATCTATCTATGTATTGATCCAGATCTATGTTGTATGGTTGTATCTTTGTGATCTGTACTTCGGAGAAAGGGTGAGGCTCTGCAGCTGAGTGCGTGGAGGCCTGGGTCTATAGCTTAGTGTGTAGATCGTCTATAGCTTAGTGCACAAAAAACCTACAACTATGTACGCAAGTGAAGAATTGTTTGTACCAAATTCTCTATTATAAGCAATAGTTCTTGTGGACGTAGTCCCACATTGGGATGAACCATGGTAAAATATGTGTCTTCATGTGTTTTTCTTATTATCTGCACTTTATTTCAGTACTGTGAAGTTTATGTCTATGATATGTTTAAGTGATGAATGTAATTCTACGAAGTAATTTATGAATGTGAAGTAGTTTATTAGTGTTAAAGCATAATGAAATATGAAGTTTCCACCTCGCAGTATCCCTTAAGGCTGCAGAACCCTGGTCTTGCAACCTCCCATAGTCACTTTGGGTGAGACTACTGGTGGGCTCCAGTATTGTAGCAATAATGCTACAACTCCTGGAGCTTCCTTCTCTAATTTTATCAACCCGGTAGTTCGTACAAACTTGGAAGCGACGGTGCTGTATGCACAAGTACTAGCTCTTGTCGCAGCTGTCACTTGGTCAGCTGGCACAAGTCCGCTAGGGCTCAAGCCAACTTCTATATGCTCTCAGAAGAAGCTTTATGAGTGATGGACGAAAGCTATCTCGAAGGAAATTAACCTACTTTGCAAAAATGTACTGAAAGCCAACAAAACATGGAAACCCTAGTAAACCCTAATTTGACTAGCTTAACCCTTACGTTGCAAAGATGGGAATGCAACTTCTACCAATGATGCCATTACTTCTAGTGAGTTGAAATGCATGAGTCTAAGCTACTTTCATCTGAAAAGAACATGTTTTTGTATTTTTTGCTTAAGTGGTTGGAGTTATTATGATTGTGCTTCTGACTAGGTTTTGACTGTGCAGGGGTGGTTCGAAGGGAAGGAAAGCTTGGGAAAGGTCAGGAGGGCTAGGAGAGGTTCCAGGGGATCCCTAACATCATTCCACAGAAGTCCACAACGTTCAGATGCTCGGAAACCGAGTTTGCAGGCTTCTACAGGATGTCTGCAGGGGATCCTACAGGAAACCCAGGATTTCTACAGGAAGTCTGCTAACTTCTACACGATGTTCTACCGTTGGAGTTTTGGGTGATGGAGGAGTGAAGGAGTTGTATGGGTGGATAGGTAAGATGAAAAGGGAGCTTGTGATGGCTCAGGGGCAGATGGATGAGATGGAGGGAGAGTGCATAAAGTTGGTTGGTGGATGAAAGGTCAAAAAGATGGAGCTACGTGAAAAGTAGAAGGGTTGGAAGGCAAACGAGCTGAATAGAGGTTGAGTAGGTGGCTTAAGTGCAGTTGAGAAGAAGAAAAAGAAAATAGAATGATGTTGCGCAGTGTAAATAAAACAAATCGCCTATGTCTTGCACAAAAACGAGAGTTTCATCAACCTATTCTAACTATGCTATTAAACCAACGAACAACAATGTAAATTGTGAAGATAATTCGTGCATGGAGTTGGAACGAAGAAGTATTGCTCAAGATCAGAATGTGTGGACGGTTTTATGACTGAAATGATTGTGTTGCAGCTTGCATGAACGTATAAGACTGCGTTTTTTGGTGGTTGGTACAGTCTACACCCCAACCTCTAAACAGAGATGGCAGTGAGGACACTATCAACCGTTTCTTGGAGATCTAATGAATTCTAATCCTCCTACTCTAATCTAAGCAGCTGAAAGTACTTTAACCATAAACTAATCCTACTCAATCACATTAAAGAAATTAAATCAGCAGACTGTGTTTTTTAAATGCATGTCAAAGCAAAGAAATGAAGTGCTGAAAGGAAAGACAAGTAACAATACAAGGAAAAGGAGGTCTATTGCTCTCAGGTTGGGCCCTAACCTGAGAGCTATAGCTCCCTTAAAAACTCAGAATTAGATCCAAATCTGCCTGCCTTTATTAAAAAACCATAATCATGAGTCTAACATCATGCCAAAACTGGCTTACAAAAACAAAAACCGAGCTGTAGCTCGTACTCAGAAATTGCAACAGTAGTTCAAAAGTTCAAAAAGCTCCTATCAAAGGCTACGGCCTCAATATTTATACATGATGAGGATCAAGTTGGCTTCCTCAATTAGTGGAGCTTGGCTGTCCAACTAAAAGTAAACTAATGTTCCTATAGAATCTGATGGCTGCCTTCTAGCTCGGTGGGGATAGCTGTTGGAGCTCGGAGTTAGGGTGGAGATCACGAGGAAGACTGTGGACAACCTCCCTATAAACCTGCAATGCCACCTTTGCTGTCTCCTTGTCTCCATCTGCGTGGTCTTTGCTCCATTTAATGCCAAAAAACCTGAAATCATCATGTATTAGTCACATAGGAATAATGCCTGTCCTTCTTCCTACAAATAACACGAATATACTAAGAAATGCTACATAAGTGATAAAAGATGAAGGGTTGAGCAAGGTAAGTAGGCCAAATGAGCCCAAATTGTTACCAAAAATTGGGGCTCATCATCACCCCCCAGCTAAAATATTTGCTCATCCTTGAACAACTTAGTCCAACTCTTCATCCTTCATGGCCTTTACTGCTACCCTTACATCCCAAGCCTCTGTGATAGTGTCCTCCTTGCTGATGTGAAACCCCACTTTCCTGTTCACCTCTTCCCATTGTTCACTGTCATCCTTCTCTGTGCTGCCTTCACTCAATCCTAGCAGCAGTGGTGGGCTGAGTTTGAGGCCAATCCAGCTGGCCTGGAGGGTTTGCATGGATTTCTTGTAAAGGCCTACCCTTACCAGAGCTTCCCTCATCCGAGTTGGGGTATGGTATTCTCGGATTTTCAAACTGTGTGCCAATGTATTCCATCTGCGTGTGCATGCTTGGACAACATTTTCTCCTAACAGTCTTTCCATGTCTTCAAAATGAGCTATGGATTGGGCTTGTTGATCCATATATCTTAAGGAAGCTGTAGGATCAGTGGACAGATGTTGGTGTGCTGAGATGAGTGCAACTGGATCCTCCGGTTCTGCTCGAATGAGCAATGGCTCGTTTAATTCTCGGTTCATGACCGATTTTGCTTCTACTGCTCTTTGATCCTCATGGTTCAACCATGAAGTGAACACAATTAATTTCATATTACCCAAGGCAGTATTGGGATCCCAGGAAACTACATTAGGCAAGGCCAAATTGTGGAGGTAGAACTCTGCTAATTTACCCTTATCCTCTGACGAACTAGTACTGCACAATTCAGAAAATTGCTGTGGGTTTTGGATCTGAGAAATACCTCTTTGTGCCAAGGTATTTATTTGGAACTGCAGCCATTGGTCTTTCAAGTACAAACCATAGGATTTGTTAGGTTGTCTGCACTATATTGCCTCCATGGCCCAACTGGCCATGCAGGCCAATTGTGCCTCCTTTTGTTGCAGCTGTTGTTTTAAGGCTTGCACTTCAATTTTTGCTTGCTGTCCTGCTTCCTGTAGATCTGTCATTGGCTCCTCAAGACCGGTGGTCAGTTCCTCTCTTCCTTGTTGTTCTTCTGTGGTGTCCTTGGAGGATGTACCTGTCCCTGCCCTCAGCTCCTGTAGCTGCAATCTTAGCTTCTGGTTTTCTTCCTGTAGGTACACTCTTTGACAATTGGCCACATGTTAAGCCATGGCTAATTCACCCCTGGCCTCCTTGAGTTGCTCTTGTAAAGGACCTATGTCCGCCACACCCTTTGACTTGGCGATCTTCATCCACGTGTGTGTACGAACTCTTTCTTCCTCTAATGCGAAAAATAGTGGCACAGTAAATTTCTGAGGTATGATTTTTCCAGCCTCTAAAAAGGTGTAATATGAACTCAGACTTGGCTAAGGGCTAGGCTCTAGTATATGTTCCTTTTCTACCTCTTTGGGTGGTTCTACCTCGCCCTCCCTCGGTGGTGATGAGGGTCCTTCTCCTTCCCTCCTCTCCGTTTCCTGTAGCCGGGCCAGAGTTTCCTGTAGAACATTTTCAGCCTCCTGTAGCCGATCTTTTTCAGTCAACAAGTCTAAATTTTCTTGCCACGTAGTTTTCTTTGGGCTCCCCCTCTCATAGGTGACTGATATCCTCGAGGGGGACTTTTCCTTGGGCGATGTAGGGGCATCTTCAATAACAATCGGGCTGCTGGACAGAGGCTGTGGCTTGCCCGTCTTTATTCTGACACTTCTTCGAGCTTTAAAGTATAGAGGGGTCTCCCTCTTTCTCTTCTCCTTTGGCTTAGGTGGCGTGCTGAGGGCGGCCAGCACAGCTGCTGCCTCCCTTGCTAGAATGTCCGCCTTCTTCTCCTTGGGTTTCACTTTTTCAGGGCTTCCTGTAGAAGACCCTGTTTTAGTCAATTTCGGGCTTCCTGTAGAAGACCCAGCTTTAACCACTTTCAGGCTTCCTGTAGAAGACCCTTTCTTAACTGATTTTGGGCTTCCTGTAGAAGACCCTGTTTTCGGCTTTCCTGTAGACACAGGTGTCACCACCTTGGTTTGCTCTGCTGCATGAGGTTTCTTTTTGGTTTGGTTGCGGGTGCTGATGAGGTACTTTTGCTGATGTGGACCTTCTCAGCTTTGTCCGTTCTGCCTTGCAACCTTTTCTCTCTTGCTGTCAAGATGGGTGTGTCACCTTTCTCTTTGGCATCCTCTTTCTCGTGCTTCTTCCTTTGTTCTTTCTTCTGCACTGTGGTCGGGGTCTTCTAGCCTGTTTCTTTCTTTCCCCCGGCCACTGATTCCTTCTCCTCACTGCTGGAGGAAGCACTTTCTTCGGTCAACATCCTTATGTCTCCATCTCTTGTCAAATTTCTGAATGCTTCCCACGAGAGAGGAACCTTGTATGAATGAAGCGCATCCTCCCCGAGAAGTTTGATCAATCCATGGTGGGCTACCTGGTCTGGTATGCCTTCTTTTAACTTTGTGGCACACTCAATTACAGACTGTAGCAGGAAATAAGGGATGCTCAGTTTATTTTCTACAAGAAGATCAATCCGGTGCCTCAATTCAGTGAGCAACCGAAAGTGAGACCCGTACACAATGCTAAAACGGCCTTCGCAGGTTATATACTTCATGATTTGCAGGCTAACTTCATTCCATGGTGGCAGCAAACTGGTTCTACGCACCCCATTTTTGTCCTCCGAGAATTCCTCCTCTGGGGGAAAGAATTATTTCTTGGCCTATTGGCTCAACTTCATTTCTTCCTTATCCCATGGCAAACCCATTGGAAGTTCAGTAATTCGACTGATATATTGCGGGGTGAGCTTGAGGCTTAGGCCCCTGAAGTTCACGGTGGCCAATGTTTTGGATTTCGGCCTCAGAGCCTGCAAAAATTCTTCTGCCACTTCATCGTCATAACCCTGCAATTTGTCACAGAAGGATATCCATTGCACCCGTGTGAAGAGCTCCACCACCTCAAGATTTTCCCTTAACTTTGTTGAATCAGTGGGTTCCCTTCTAATGAACCCACCCGGCATGATAAAAACAGTTTCTTTAACCAGAGGTGGCGAACGCGGAAGAAGTTTGGTCTACTGAGACAGAGCGTAGAATTACACTTCTGTCATGCACAAAATCCATGAAGCTTATCTCTGAGGTCCTTAACACAACTTAATTACACTGACATCCTGTAGAATGACAGTTTATGCACAGCAGACAACAATTGAAACAATTTTCCACGACCAGACTGTGGATGACGATTCTGCCACCTTTAAAAACCAATTGCATGAAGAGTTCAGGGTTACCTTTTTAATCTGCCACCTTTTGACGTGAGGAACCTGCCTTCCTGTAGAAACAGCGTTCCTGTAGGAGCAGCGCGCGATTTCCGGGAAAGACTGCAGTTGGTCTGCGCTCTTGGTGTTGCTTCACAGGCATTCTGATGGCCAAAGGCTCGGCGTATCGAACTGCAGAGGGATCCGAATGATCACTCGAGTTTCAAACGGTGAATGATAAATGCATGGGGTGGCAATCTAGCCGATTAGATTTGAATCGGTAGAATCCGTGGCGCGGGGGTGAGCTGTCCCTACCGGACCGTTGGACGACATCATCCCATCATTTGCCTGCGAGTTCCCTTGCTTCCGCATCATTCCCTGCAGATCCGCCATCGTCTCTTCTGTTAAACTCGTTTTTCCCGACAGGATTTCTCTCACGTGTGTGCTGTCCATTCCTTTTGTCATGGCCGCCACCCAAACATCCGACTAGACCATTAACTGGTCGACGTGGCCAGTCAAATGGCCATACAGCCGCTCAACCCATTCACCTCACACTTTGCAAACAATTTCAAAGTAAAATTCATGCAATCTGACGGAAGAAAGGGTTGAGACACTTACCTGTGCGGCCGCAACACGATTTTTCGGTTCTTGGACGATGATGAGTGGATCTATCTACTGCTGGTGAATTTGCACAGGCCCGGAGGTTCATGTTTATAGGCTGTCGACGATGGATTTGATGCTGTGGCTGCATGCGCCCGCGTTTTCATTGCATATGGCCAGCGCTGTGAATGGTGTACACTCTAGCGGGCATAACTGTTACAAGACTCACGCAGGATGTCTTGTAACAGTTTTTCCTCCTCGGGTGCATGCTGCACGACGAAGGATTTGGCCTCGAGATCATGCTCCCAGAGCTTATGGATGGCTGGGTATGACATCTCAGCATTTTTTGATCTTAAAAATTGCTTTCTCTCTGATAACTCAACGATCTGCTTTGCTGGTGCAGGTAACTTCATTGCATGTCGACACGGATGGTAGAACGAGGTGACAGCAGTGTGCAAGGGTGACAACAGTAGCTTGCATGCGTCCAAACCGACCCTTAGTCGTTAGATCTCCTCATAAAATGAATTCTGGGCCGTCCCGAACTTCTACAGGAAGTTTCCTGTAGAAATACAGAGCTTCCTGTAGAAAGTTTGCGTTTCCTGTAGAAAGTCTGCACCTTCCTGTAGAAAATCTGCATCTTCCTGTAGAAAACTCAAGCCGTGATAAAATTGTGCACATACCTTGGAAAAAATGAGTATTCTTGGAGGAGGTGCTGGTGAGGTCTCTTGACAGCATGATAAGGATCCTTGGCTTTGAGTTGAGAGGCTTCCTCTCCTCCATAGAACACCTGCAACCTGCATGCAATTTTACATTATCAACTTGCTGTCCTTGTCTTTTTGGCTTATTGTTTTTTCTTCTTTTTTCTCTTTTTTTTTTTTTTTTTTTTGAAAGATAACAGGGGCGCCTCAATGAGGTTTTCACCCTTGCCATCTGCCCTGAGCGCCACAGAGAGGTTTTCACTCAAGGATCTTTTTTCAAATCTTTTTTTTTTTTTTTTTTTAAAGACAATAGGGGCGCCTCAATGAGGTTTTCACCCCTACCACCTGCCTTGGGCGCCTCAGAGAGGTTTTCACCCAAGGATCTTTATTATATATATATATATATATATATATATATATATATATATATATATTTTAAATCTTTCAGGGTATGCCCAAAGCAGAGGCAGAACCCTTCTCTATGACCAATACAGATTTCTCCATAGTTTTGATGAACTCTTGTCTTGAGAGAGGTTTCCTGTAGATCTTCAATCGATGCCCATTGAAAAGCATGGGGATGGCTTCCTCATCAATGGTTCGAATAAGAACAGATCCATTGTCATGGCATTTTTCCACTGCAGATGGTCCTAGCCATCTGGTTCTCAGCTTCCCCTTGAAATCTTTGTACCTGGAGTCATACAACAAGGCCCAATCTCCCGGCTGGAATTGCTTGTCATGGAGGTGTTGGTCATGCCACACCTTTCTCTGAAGTTGAACCACTTCCGAGTGAAGGAGGGCCTGCATCCGGTGCTCGTCCAGTCCATTCAGCTGCAATAACCTTTCTTGCTGTGCATGGCTGAGATCTAGGTCCAGCTGAGCTGCCATCCTCAAAGTGTTGTATTCAAATTCAATGGACAACAAAGATTTCTTCCCATAGACCAGCTCATAAGGTGTGAAGCCGGTGGTGGTCTTCCAGGTTGTGTTGTAAGCCCATGTGGCCTCAACCAGGCGATCTGCCCAGTCCTTTCTGCTGCTGCTCACCACCTTAGTCAAGATCCCTTCTAATGCTCTATTGGTGACTTCCACCTGCCCATTTTCTTGAGGGTGATAGGGGGTGGAAGTCCTATGCTTGATCTTGTGATGAGCTAGTAAGTCTTCAACCAGGTTGGATGTGAACTGGCTCCCTTGATCAGTGACCAGCTCCCTTGGGTAGCCAAACTTGTAGAAAATGTTTTCTCTTAAGAACTTGGCCACCTTTTCTTCTGTTGCTGCTCTGATTTCTTTAGTCTCTGCCCACTTTGTCAGGTAGTCAGTACACACAATGATGTAAGACCTTTGCCTCGAAGAAGGGTTGATTGGACCCACAAAGTCCATACCCCACTTCTCAAATGGCTCAAGAGTCACTTGAGGTTGGAGAGGCATCTCATCCCTTTGAGTCGGTTTCCCCATTCTTTGGCATTGGTCACATTGGCTGATATATCTTCTGACATCTTGATGAAGTGTGGGCCAATAGTAGCCTGCCTGCAGGATTTTGAAGGCAGTCCTCTTTGCTGCAAAATGTCCTCCACAAGGCCCATCATGACAGGTGAGGAGGATATCAAAGACTTCCTCCTCCCTTACACAACGCCTTAAGATCTGATCGGGGCCAAGCTTGAACAGATTGCCCCCGATCCAAGTAAATGAGGCACTTTTTCTGATGATTCTGCTCTTCTCTCTTGAAGATAGGTGCGGAGGGAACTGAGCTGAAACAAGGTAGTTTGCTATATTAGCAAACCATGGAGAGAGTGCTGAGATAGCAAACAGATGTTCATCGGGCATTTGGTCATCCACTGTTCCATCCTCATCTGCAGACAAATCCAATCTAGATAAAAAATCAGCAACAACATTTTCTCTACCTGGTTTGTCAACAATGGTCAAATCAAACTGCTGCAACAAAAGTAACCATCTAATAATACGAGCATTCACATCTGGTTTATTCATTAAATATCTAATTGCAGCATGGTCAGTATGTACAAATATTTGATAGCCAGTGATATAATGACGGAACTTGTTCAGTGCATGGACCACAGCCAAAAACTCTTTCTCGGTTACAGTGTAATTCAGCTCAGCTTTGGACAAGTTTTTGCTAACAAAGTAAATGGCATATGGAATTTTTTGTTCAACTTGTCCTAAAGCTGCACCTATGGCTTTGTTCGAGGCATCAGTGTGGATGTGGAAAGGTAGGGCCCAGTTTCGACCTCTCAAGATTGGGGCTGACACCAACTTGTCCTTCAATTCATTCAAAGCCCTCTGACAATCGTCAGTCCATTTAAATTCCACGTCTTTTGCCAACAGGCCAAACAATGGTGAGGCTAGCTTGCTGAAGTCTTTAATGAATCTCCTGTAATACCCTGCTAATCCTAAGAAACTTCGAACATCCCTTACCTTTTGGGGAGGTGGAACCTTCTTGATGAGAGCAATTTTGTTAGGATCCACCTGTAACCCTTGGCAAGAAATGGTATGGCCTAGCACGGTCCCTTCAGTCATCAGGAATTCACATTTTTCAGGACTAAGGGACAAGTTCATCTCAATGCATTTGGTTAGGACTTTTCCCAGATTGGACAATGCTTCCTGGAAGTTGGCCCCATAAGGAGTAAAGTCATCCATATAGATTTCCACTGCATCATGGACCAGCTCCGAGAAGATGCTTAAGACAGCTCTCTGGAAGGTAGCAGGAGCATTGCATAGCCCAAAGGGAAGGACTCGGTAGGCAAAGGTACCCCAAGGACAAGTGAAGGTGGTCTTATCTTGGTCTTCCGGGCTGATTTGGATCTGGTTGTACCCGCTAAACCCGTCCAGGAAAGAGAAAAACTTCTTCCCTGCCAGTCCATCCAACACTTGATCTATGAAAGGTAGAGGGAAATGGTCTTTCTTGGTAGCTTTGTTCAGTTCTCGGTAGTCCACACAGATTCTCCATTTCCCATTTTTCTTGGGAATGAACACCAGAGGGGACACCCATTCACTATCTGAGATGGGGTAAATGAATCTGGCATCCAGCAGTTTTTGCAGCCCCCAGATCAATCAAGGTGTGAGGTCTAATGGTGCCATTGATGTGGACATCTACTACAGGACTCCCAGGATCTAGATACTTTGGGCAGATGACTTGTCCTAACATAAGGTCAGACAGTTGTCCTATGACATGGATGGTTGAAGCATCTTTCTTCCGCCTGCCTGGGTGTTTGAAACACTTTTCCTTAACCAGTTTGTTGTATATTGGCACATCCTTGATGGCTTGGAGAAGCGGAATTTTCACACACAACTGCTTGAGCTCTCCCAGAAGCTCATCTTCTTCTGGGTTGGGTTGTGTGGTGGCTGCTAGTCTCTCAGGAAAGGGTGGAATAGCCTTTGGTTCACTTTCCTGTTTATCTTCCTCATCCTCTGGGGGAGGAGGTTGGCGATCCGGAAGATTCTTTCCGGATCGAAGATTAATCTCCTAGATCTCCACAGCATAGGTAGGGCATGATGTTTCCCCAGTATATACCTGCTGGGCCTGTCTATTGTTGGGGTTCAGGTTCGGTTGAGCAGGCATTTGAGGTTTCCTTGGAGGAGCAGGAGGTAATGCTTGTGGTTGAACTGGTGGTGGAGGCAGAATGGCGGGAGGAGTGTTGTACTGGGGCCTCCACCCCGACTGAGGTGCATTCCACTGAGGCTGTGGCTGGGCATGTGAGTGATATGAATGAGTAGTGGGTTGAGTAGGGTACTGAGGTGGGTAAGACCATGGAGGAGGCATGGACCAGGAAGGCATAGGAGTCGATTGGTTGGGGCTGTAATAAGCTTGAGGTGCCCCTTGCATCCCCTGCTGGTAAGGTCTAGGTCCTTGTGGCCTCCTTTGGTTGATGAAATAGAGAGGTTCAGTGGGAGCTTCTGTCCCTTGGTACATGGCTTTAAACCCAGGTAAGGTTGGACATTGATTTGTGGGATGGTCCTCCTCACAAACGAAACACACTTCAACCGAATGCAATGGGCATTCGTTCTTAGGGTGTCTCCTTGTGCACCTAGGGCAGAAGACAGCCAAGGCTCTCTCAGCTACTTCCTTCTTCTGCTGGATCCTGAATGTGTCCAGTTGCATGGAAATGGTCTGTCTCACCTCACTCTTAAGATCTTCTAATTGATTTGCAAACTCATGTTTGGAGAAAGGAATACCAACTGAGGGGAGGTTTCCTCTACCTCGTTTCCGAGCTGCCCTGGAGTGGTTTCTAAACAAAGTCTTGATGTCCTCATAAGGGAGTTGGTAAATATCCCCTGCAGCTAACATGTGAAGGGTATCTAAGAGGTCTTCAGGGACTCCTCGGAGCAGAACCAACTTGAGGGATTCAGGGTCAAGTGTGCACCTGGCCCGCTTATAGCTAAGTTGGAACCTCTCCTCATAATCCTCTAAGGACTCATCATTTCCCATAGTCATCCAAAAGATTTCTCCCTTGGTTTCCTTGGACCTACAGTAATCCCGGTACTTGGTATTGAAAGCTTGCTGCATCTGAGCCCAAGTGGTGATACTATTCCCAGGTAATCCCATGAACCAGCATAATGCTGCATCCTTAAGAGTTGAAGGGAAGAGTTTCAACTTCTGCTCATCTTCAGTATAGTCATAGGGTCTACAAAGGACAGCAAACTCAAACAGGAAGGTGTCAGGATCTTCGGTAGTCAGTCCATGGAAGTGAGGTAGAGCGGAGGGGCTAATATTCTTCATTTTCATGTCTCCATTGGTTTCTCGGATGGGGAAAGCACCTTCTATTCTCTCATCTTCTTCCCTATTGTCAGCCATAGCTTCAGATGGAGTGCTCTCTAACTCTTCTTCTGCTATAGGATCTTCGTATATCTCAGGAGGTTCACCTATAGGTTCTTCTGGATCACTGTCACCAAAGAAGAGAGAAGGGTGACTCAGTGATGTGGTGGGGGTGTTGGGTAGGAATTTGCCTGTTTTATCTCTGTTCCTACGAGGCATGAAATGGAAAGACTTCTTTTTGATTGCTTTTGTTTTTTTTCTTTGGTACCTGCAAAACTGAAACAGATTGATCTACAACTAACTATCTTACTGAAATAAAGATGCAGAATTGAATTGAAAGAAGGAAAGAACTAATCTACTTTGCTCAAATGAAATGGCAGGAATGGAAATGCTAGTCTACGCTTGCAAAATTGAAATGCTAATCTACGCTTGCAAAATTGAAATTGCTGAATTGAAATGCTAATCTATGAAAGCAGGAAATGTCTATGCTACTTTTGCAGAATGGAAATGAAATAAACTACTTGGCAGAAAGAAGGAGTAGGAAAGTAGAAGAAAAGCAACAATTACTAATACTCTGACGCTTCCCCGGCAATGGCGCCAAAAAGATGGTGGGCTCCAGTATTGTAGCAATAATGCTACAACTCCTGGAGCTTCCTTCTCTAATTTTATCAACCCGGTAGTTCGTACAAACTTGGAAGCGATGGTGCTATATGCACAAGTACTAGCTCTTGTCGCAGCTGTCACTTGGTCAGCTGGCACAAGTCCGCTAGGGCTCAAGCCAACTTCTATATGCTCTCAGAAGAAGCTTTATGAATGATGGATGAAAGCTATCTTGAAGGAAATTAACCTACTTTGCAAAAATGTACTGAAAGCCAACAAAACATGGAAACCCTAGTAAACCCTAATTTGACTAGCTTAACCCTTACGTTGCAAAGATGAGAATACAACTTCTACCAATGATGCCATTACTTCTAGTGAGTTGAAATGCATAAGTCTAAGCTACGTTCATCTGAAAAGAACATGTTTTTTTATTTTTTGCTTAAGTGGTTGGAGCTATTATGATTGTGCTTCTGACTAGGTTTTGACTGTGCAGGGGTGGTTCGAAGGGAAGGAAAGCTTGGGAAAGGTCAGGAGGGCTAGGAGAGGTTCCAGGGGATCCCTAACATCATTCCACAGAAGTCCACAACGTTCAGATGCTCGGCAACCGAGTTTGCAGGCTTCTACAGGATGTCTGCAGGGGATCCTACAGGAAACCCAGGATTTCTACAGGAAGTCTGCTAACTTCTACAGGATGTTCTACCGTTGGAGTTTTGGGTGATGGAGGAGTGAAGGAGCTGTATGGGTGGATAGGTAAGATGAAAAGGGAGCTTGTGATGGCTCAGGGGCAGATGGATGAGATGGAGGGAGAGTGCATAAAGTTGGTTGGTGGATGAAAGGTCAAAAAGATGGAGCTACGTGAAAAGTAGAAGGGTTGGAAGGCAAACGAGCTGAACAGAGGTTGAGTAGGTGGCTTAGGCGCGGTTGAGAAGAAGAAAAAGAAAATAGAATGATGCTGCGCAGTGTAAATAAAACAAATCGCCTATGTCTTGCACAAAAACGAGAGTTTCATCAACCTATTCTAACTGTGCTATTAAACCAACGAACAGCAATGTAAATTGTGAAGAGAATTCGTGCATGGAGTTGGAATGAAGAAGTATTGCTCAAGATCAGAATGCGTGGACGGTTTTATGACTGAAATGATTGTGTTGCAGCTTGCATGAACGTATAAGACTGCGTTTTTTGGTGGTTGGTACAGTCTACACCCCAACCTCTAAACAGAGATGGCAGTGAGGACACTATCAACCTTTTCTTGGAGATCTAATGAATTCTAATCCTCCTACTCTAATCTAAGCAGCTAAAAGTACTTTAACCATAAACTAATCCTACTCAATCACATTAAAGAAATTAAATCAGCAGACTGTGTTTTTTAAATGCATGTCAAAGCAAAGAAATGAAGTGCTGAAAGGAAAGACAAGTAACAATACAAGGAAAAGGAGGTCTATTTCTCTCAGGTTGGGCCCTAACCTGAGAGCTATAGCTCCCTTAAAAACTCAGAATTAGATCCAAATCTGCCTGCCTTTATTAAAAACCATAATCATGAGTCTAGCATCATGCCAAAACTGGCTTACAAAAAGCAAAAACCGAGCTGTAGCTCGTACTCAGAAATTGCAACAGTAGTTCAAAAGTTCAAAAAGCTCCTATCAAAGGCTACGGCCTCAATATTTATACATGATGAGGATCAAGCTGGCTTCCTCAATTAGTGGAGCTTGGCTGTCCAACTAAAAGTAAACTGCTGTTCCTGTAGAATCCGTTGGCTGCCTTCTAGCTCGGTGGGGATAGCTGTTGGAGCTCGGAGTTAGGGTGGAGATCACGAGGAAGATTGTGGAAAACCTCCCTATAAACCTGCAATGCCACCTTTGTTGTCTCCTTGTCTCCATCTGCGTGGTCTTTGCTCCATTTAATGCCAAAAAACCTGAAATCATCATGTATTAGTCACATAGGAATAATGTCTGCCCTTCTTCCTACAAATAACACGAATATACTAAGAAATGCTGCATAAGTGATAAAAGATGAAGGGTTGAGCAAGGTAAGTAGGCCAAATGAGCCCAAATTGTTACCAAAAATTGGGGCTCATCAACTACGACTTGTGTGCAGGTCGTTGCCGAAAGGGCTAGTGATTGAGGGTTTTGTTGGTGCGCAGTAAACTCCGAACCTGGGTCAACCCAACCTAAGCCAACATATGGTTAGACTCGTACATTGGTTGGTCATGTGAATGAGATAGAAGACCCCAGATCTAGTTTCATCCATCTGGGTTACAATTTCAAGAGTTATACAAAGATCAGAATGTATGATGGATGTGATCATATAGACAATATTATAGTCATGGGTCCACCAATTGCATCTGTGGATGCATGTTAGATTATGAGTTGAGTATGCGTATGCCTCCCTCAAAAAACAAATATGTCATGTTGTTGTAACAGATGAAGCTCGTCGGTTGTCCTTGATCCCAACTTGTCACAAGGTAAAGCACTTTAGTCATCAGTCATCGCCTCTGACTTTCACTTTAGGGGGCATTCTGTTATAGGCCAGTTTGTCACATCCGATTAGTGAGCCTCGTAGTGGGATCAATCAACATCTTATTCCCCCTTGCCGCCATCTTACACAAATCCCTAAGCATGTTCCCTTCATCCCCCAAAATTTCAGACCTAAAAGGCATCATCTAAGCTAGTTTGAGGACCAACACTCCCTGTAAGCCTACTGGGGTGCGTTTGGTGCAGGAGCATTCACCCAAGGGAAAATCATTGTAAATAGTAGACATAGGGGGTCATGTATTTTTAGGAAATAGTTTTCCTAAGTCTCAAGTTAATGTAAATTAGGCCTTTTAGTGATTTAATTAGATAAGAGAGGACGTGGACCATCGAGCTGAACAAGGGGACAAATTTGTTTTAAAACAAAGAAAAAGATGGAATGGATAAGTCTCTAGAAGACTTAATTAAATGTAATATACCATATGTATTATGTAGCGAGCTTTAGGGCTTTAGTTGAGTGATTTAAGGAAAGGATTGATCTGATCCCCTCAGTGATTTGATCCAATGTATTCTTATAAATAGTGAACCTGCGCGTTCAATTAATAGGGAGCGAGACAAATAATTATATGTAAACCTACGAGCAGGAAAAAAATAGAGAGGTCACTGATAGTGAAAATTCAGGCCTATGCGAGACAGAGGTGACTTCAATGTAATATTTGTTTTTACATTAATATATATATTTAGAGTTTATTCCTGACTTTGTTAGAGAGTGTGACTTGCGTGTTTTGTGATTAATTATGGTTGAATTTGTAGGTTCTATTATAGTAAATTGTAGACAAAGTTCTGAATAATGCACAGAGGAGAGAATGATTCAGAGGAATCATAAGGGTTCTTAGAATCCATTGAAGAAGTTGAGAATTCACTAAGAAATCAGCTCAGGAGGGAGTTGCAGCGAAAACAGTGAAGAACGGGATCCTTTGGAAAATCCAGAACCACGGAAAAAACTGAAGAAAAGGTGTAAAAACACAAGTAAAGTGAAGAGCGGAGGAATGGAGTGGTAATGCTCAACAGCCGTTAGATTTGAAAGATCAATGGCCAGGATCAAGTCACATCGGCGAAGATCTTTTTAAAGTGACCGGAACGAGCCTTGGATATTTGTGAAGAATGAGCAGCGATTAAACGTGGACCGTTGGATTGTGGTCAGATCAACTGTCACGATTTAAATCGCAATTGGAAGTCGGAGGTGTAATGGTCAACGACAGTGTTTAACATAGCCGAGACATCACCGATAGTGATATATTGACGTTCGACATTTGGGATTATCGGTGATCGGCCTTAACGTAGTGCGGTACTGTGGAGCGAATAAAAGAAGCGGACCCGATGATGATATGAATGTGAGTCTATTAGATTTGAGATCCAAGATATTTGTTCAGTGCGGAATTTCCATGTATTCCTTCGTATTATGTTAAAGGGTTGAAACACTTCTGATAGTCACATATCAGAGGGGAAGGGGTGATAAGGCACATATGTAATGTGGCCTACGAAAGATTCAACAGCGAATGCCGATTGCGATGAGGTTGAACCTTGGAAACCGTGACAAGGTTGTACGGTAAGCGTAGGAAGGTATATTTGTAGTTAATTCCTGTGTTAATGGATTTTATAAGGAAAAGCACTATGGAAGGGTTTATGTATAATTATATATATTAACCAGGGTTTAAGAGGAATGGTTATATCTATATGCGGCTAAAGGCTTGAAATAAAGTTTTGAAGGGTTTTAATTCCCGATAGAAGGATAAGGAAGGAAGACTTTAATGAAGGCTTAAACAAAGGCTTGAGGCCTATTTAAAAGTTCCGGTAGGTGATTCAGGCAGGGTGATTGGGTTCCGATACAAAGGAACTGGTGGTGAAGGGCCTTAACCATATATAAATATGAAGTTTTGACTCCTTTGTGAGTCAATTGCCTAGGACAGTTGTGTTATGCATTCTTATACAATTTGTGGGTGTGGGTGCGAGAATTACCCTACACCATTAGTGGTATCAGAGCAGATTTGTAACCAAAGCAGAACTGAAGTCAGAGCGAGGGAAGATTTCCTATGAAAATGAGGTTGCACATAGAAAAAGGTAATGTGCATAAGTTAAATGGATGAATGATAGAGACTACGACAGAAGACTGTAAGGAGAACTTTTGAAGTTCTGGAGGATTGTAGCAGTTCCAATAGAGGCTTGAAGTAGGTAGGAACAAAGGATTCCTTGAAGGAAAGAGAAAGCAAGAATTGCTTAATACAAGTTCTAAAGGAAAAAGGACTTGAGGGACAAAACAAAGGACAATCCATTCAAGTGCAGAAGAATGGGTGAAACAAGATCATGCTGAGATCTTGAAGGTGAGGTAATATGTTCTGTTTTAAGGTGAGAATGTGTGTTTTTATACTAATGCACAGGTGACAATAAGAAAAGTTGTGAGAGGAGAACCAGATGTGTTCTTGAAGGTAGAGTAGGGAGAATAATCTAAACAAGAAGTAGCAGTGAACCTGAAGAATCCAACAAGAGATTGGATAGAGAGGACAGTTGAAATGTTCTCAAGAGGAAATGAGAGATTGCAGAAGCCTAGAAGGAGAAAAGGTGTTGCTCAAGAGGAGGTTCCAGACAGAGGACCATGCTTACCAAAAGACTGAGTGAGGAGAGCTTAGTGAGGTAAGATTACAGCGAGGAGGACTAGCTATTGCAGAGGCTTGTTGCAAAGGAGCTCATGAAGAAAGAAGAGAAGAATATGACTACTGATAGTCATAGCAGAGATTCAGAGAGAAGCCACAGCAGAGGATATAATAAAGAGGATGCCAAAGCAAATGGCAAGAGGATGAGTCAAGAGGAAATTGACCAGGAAGTTGCTGAATTAAAAGAACAACTCAATGCATTAAGGAGAATTCTTGACGAAAGCCAAAGACTAGGTTGGGTCTTGAGGAAAAAACCAATGAAGCGGCATGAGATGCAAAGAAGGCTACAACAAATGCAAGTAAAGTGGCTGATGGGAAAAATCAAGGAAGTTGAGTTAGAAATGGAAGAGTACATTTGTGAACCAAAACAAGGAGAAATTCTGGGAGAAAGTGAAGATGAAAACTTGAACATTGAAACTTCAAGTGAGGCCAAAGGGTCACATGGGTTTAAAACTGACAATTTGTGTATGTATGCAGGTGAAACATGTAAAGAAGGACAATTGGCTGATATTGTCATAAAGGAGGAAGAAGACCAACATAATCTAAATTCTGTTATGGAAAAAGATGAGATAGATAGATCTCATATGTAGTTCGGGAAAGATGTCAAGCAAACAGGTGAAGAGCTTGAGGAGATTGAAGAAGAGACTATCAAAGGATTTTTGAATCATATGAATGATTTAGAACAACAAGGAGATATGATGGATGAACCATCAAGTGAGACCATAGGGTCTTATATTTTTAAAACTGATAGTTTGTATATGATGGCAGATATTGCAGGAGAAAAGCAGCCATTTGAAGATATCTTTAGAGGAGATGAAGATCTAGAAGCAAAAGGTGACAAAGAAAACTTTTCAGAGGAGGAATTTGACTGCATACAGAAGGAAAAGTCTATGGATGAGTCTATAGAAGCTGTCATAGAAATGAGGAATTAAGATCGTATTCTGATGGAGAATGAAGGAATACTATCTGAGAAAGGTAATCAAATGAATTTGATTGATGTTATTGATGATAATGCAAATGGTGAGGCAAGGATAGCTCCCGAGGAAGATAAACAGCAAGAGATTGAAGGCAAGCTTGAAGAAGAAACTATGTTAGCTGAAAACATAGTAAAAGATCATTAATTCACCATGATAATAGGCACAGTTGAAATAGCCATGAAATTTGTTGAGACAGTCAGTAAAAAAGAAGAACATCTACTGAAAGATGTTAAGGAAGGGGAAGTCTATAGGAAAGACTTAGCAAAGGGGGAAAGAACACTAATAAAAGAGTGTTATGCAGAGGATGAGCAATATTTTGAAGCTGTCAGAAGTATGGGGAAGTATCTTTCAAAAGATAAAAACTCTAAAGTAAAGAAGGATGAATAATGTCTCTTAAATGAGAGAAGCAGTGACTTATTGTAGCAGAAAGAACTTAGGATTGGAAGTGATGATGAAATAATGGCAAAGTGTCACAGAGAAATTGCATTGTTGGAATATTTTTTGGAGAATTCAGAGTATGACAGTATGATTGCAGAAAAAGGAGTTCACAACAGTGGACAAGAGCAGGAAGATATAATTGAAGAAGATGGTATGAAAGAGAGACCAATGGATAGTCTCATGAATTCGTTTGAGAGTTCAAATCAGCATACTGATGTGTTCATAGAGGAGAAAGAAACAGTGCAGTGAATTGAATTGTTGCCAAAGGAAAACAAGGCACAACAACCTTGTGTTTTTTATTTTAACAAGTGTGTTGTGAATGCAGGTTTTGTTGCAGATGTTGAAGGAGATTTGGCACAGATGAACAACCAAATAAAAGTGAAAGAAGAGAATTCTATGGAAGAACTCAATCCATGGAATAGAGAAATTAATTTGCTGGAGAAAGTGCTGAACAATCATGATCCAATCATCAAAGAGTGTAAGGATGATAGGAAGGCAGCAAGAAAAACAAAAGTTGGAGCAAGTAAAAGAGAAGTTAGCAAAGCAACCAAGACATAAGTTGAAGCAAGCAAAGTTAAAGTAAACATAGGAGTCACAGCAAGCGTTGAAGCAAGAACAAGCAAACCAAAAGTTGAAGCAAGCAAAGCGAGAAGAACAGAACAAGAAAAAGAACAACAGATTGAAGAACTAGTGGACAACAACAACAACTTGAAACAAAGAGAAGGAGACAGAAGTAAGAACCAAAATATGGACCAGTCCAAAGATGTACTGGAGACAGAGATTGAATAAATGTGGGAGTTGATGATGAAGCAGACCAAACGGAGGAAAATGGTAGCGGCAGGAAGAAAGATTAATCAGAACTTGAATTTGATTGACAAGAAGAATAAAATGGAGCAAAAGACAACAAAAGTGCAGTAGCAACAAGGGAACAAAGCATGTGGACAGTTATAGAACAAAGTGTGGGATCCAAGAAGACAAAGATCAGAAGATACATGATCAGGAGATCATGATATTTTCTACTTTGGGAGTCTCATGCAGGAGCATTCACCCAAGGGAAAATCATTGTAAATAGTAGACATATGGGGTCATGTATTTTTAGGAAATAGTTTTCCTAAGTCTCAAGTTAATGTAAAATAGGCCTTTTAGTGATTTAATTAGATAAGAGAGGACATGGACCATCAAGCTTAATAAGGGGACAAATCTATTTTAAAACAGAGAAAAAGATGGAATGGATAAGTCTCTAGAAGACTTAATTAAATGTAATCTACCATATGTATTCTGTAGCGAGCTTTAGGGCTTTAGTTGAGTGATTTAAGGAAAGGATTGATCTGATCCCTTCAGTGATTCAATCCAATGTATTCTTATAAATAATGAACATGCGCATTCAATTAATAGGGAGCGAGACAGATAATTATATGTAAGCCTACGGGCAGGAAAAAAAGAGAGAGGTCACTAATAGTGAAAATTCAGGCCTGTGCGAGACAGAGGTGTCTCGAATGTAATATTTATTTTTACATTAATATATATATTGAAAGTTTATTCTTGACTGTGTCAAAGAGTGTGAGTCGCGTGTTTTGTGATTAATTATGGTGGAACTTGTAGGTTTTGTTATAGTAAATTGCAGACAAAGTTTTGAAGAACACGCGAAGGAGAGAATGATTAAGAGGAATCATAAGGGTTCTTAGAATCCATTGAAGAAGTTGAGAATTCACTGAGGAATCAGCTCAGAAGGGAGTTGCAGTGAAAACAGTGAAGAACGGGATCCTTTGGAAAAGCCAGAACCATGGAGAAAACTGGAGAAAAGGCGTAAAAACACAAGTAAAGTGAAGAGCAGAGGAATGGAGTGGTAATGCTCAACGTCGTTAGATCTGAAAGATCAACGGCCAGGATCAAGTCACATCGGCGAAGGCCTTTTAAAGTGACCGGAACAAGCCTTGGAGATTTTCGAAGAACGAGTAGGGATTAAACATTGACCGTTGGATCGTGGTCATATCAACAGTCACGATTTAAATCGCAATCGAAAGTCGGAGGTGCAATGGTCAGTGGTAGTGTTTAACGGATTTGTGACATCGTCGATAGCGATATATCGGCATTCGGCATTTTGGATTATCGGTGATCAGAGATATTTTCTAATCAGAGATCAACCTTAACGTAGTGTGGTACTATGTAGCGACTCAAGAAGCAGACCCGACGATGATATGAATGCGAGTCTATAAGATTTGAGATCCGATAGATTTGTTCGGAGTGGAATTTCCATGTATTCCTTCGTATTATGTTAAAGGGTTGAAACTCTTCCAATAGTCGCATATTAGAGGGGAAGGGGTGATAAGGCACATATGTAATGTGGCCTACGAAAAATCTGATAGCGAATGCCGATTGCGATGAGGTTGAACCTCGGAAACCGTGACAAGGCTATATGGTAAGCATAGGAAGGTATATTTGTAGTTAATTCCTGTGTTAATGAATTTTATAAGGAAAAGCACTATGGAAGGGTTTATGTATAATTATATATATTAACCAGGTTTTAAGAGGAATGGTTATATATATAAGCAGCTAAAGGCTTGAACTAAAGTTCTAAAGGGTTTTAATTCTCGATAGAAGGATAAGGAAGGAAGAATTTAACAAAGGCTTGACGCCTGTTTACAAGTTCTGGTAGGTGATTCAGGCGAGGTGATTGGGTTTCGATACAAAGGAAATGGTGGTGAAGGGCCTTAACCATATATAAATATAAAGTTTTGATTCCTTTGTGAGTCAACTGCCTGTGATAGTTGTGTTATGAATTCTTATGGAATCTGTGGGTATGGGTGCAGGAATTACCCTACACCAGCTATCACCTATAGGTTGCTCCACTGTGGCCTGCATTCTTCACCATCAGGTTGCTCCCTTTTACACCTACTTTGGTGCTATGAATCTGTGAAAATGATCGGGATTCCAGAAGCTTCCCATTCTAGTAGTTTCCATAAGTTGTTTTAACTACTTATATTGGCTTATTGGGGCCTGACCCAGGTTTGGAAGAGTTATTTAGCCAAAAAAAACCCGCGCTACTGGCCCTTTTAGCAACAGTCTGCGAAGTGCGGACTGAGGTCTCACCTGAGGTAGCAGGGGGGGTGCCAAAACTAGGTTTCTGCACTGTAGGGATGCCTTGATGAGAAGTTAGAAGATTCGTGATTAAGCCTGCGGCTTCGCGCCGCTCTAAGCTGCTGTCAGACCTTCGCGTAGATCCAAAACATGGCACTCATTTAACCTTTTAATGAGCTTACTATAGATCAGATCTATCCCTTAGGGTCTTTAAGCAAACATTTAACAGAATTAACCAACCCGCGCGAACCTAGAAAGCAAAAGATTCACATAAATTCAGAACATACACATACAACAAAGATTAGAACAGATGCATAAACTAGAATAATAACAGATCCACAATATCTCAGAATCAAGTTAGCTTTATTAATATCCTTAATTCAGTACAATCCTTTTCCTGCCCTGCGCACTCAGCTGTAGGGGTCTGCGCACACAGCTGCGGACTCTACTAGGCCTCTGTGCACACAGTTGCAGAGCCTATTCCACTACTATCCAACCCAACTCGAAGTTACAGACTCAGAGTTGCTCTTGCCTTCATAAACCCATACATTCAAGATTCAAAATAAGACTGACTTCTACCCTTAGAGCCTCGCTCTATTTATAAATTTCCATGGTTTGCGACCCATGGTCAGGCTGACTCAACTTCTATTACTCTATATTATTTTCTGGTGGACAACCCTTTGACTCGACCCATTACATATCGTGCTTCACACACTCCGCAGAGCCTTTACCCTACTATTACCCAAAATTTCAGACTTTAGGCCCCAAAACTGTTACGCGGGGGATCTGCTACCCAACAGGCCCCCAACACAATCATGGTGACTCCTCCTGAGTCACTCGGCTGGTGCGGCAATCTTCACCCGGAGATCACTTAGCATCGTCTGTGCTTCGCTTACACTTGCGCCAAAATCTTCCGCCATCTTCTGTACCTATTCCACGCGAGTCACTGATGCATCTATATCAGCTTCAGTTTGCCTAGGATCATATACCGCCTGCAAATGCGCCAACTTGCCCTCGATGGAGGTGGACACCGCAAAAGCTTCATCAAGCCAAGGCTAGATTCATTCTTTAAGCACTGCTTCCTTTTGGCGGGCGGCGTCCACCTGTGCCTTGAGAACTTGGGCCTCCCTCATCTTGGCCAACTGCTATGTAATGGTGACTGTTTGCACAGTCCCTCAAACTTTGTCATAAGCCTGTTGTAATTCCCATGCTTCCGTCTCTACCTGTTGTAGCATTGGGTCTTCCTGGAGAGATGTGAGTGTAACTAGGGACTGATCCAACAAGCCCGAACAATCTTGGATAGCGTGATGTATCGCTTTTAAGCCTTCTTGAATTTGTCTGCGACGCTACTCTCGAACTTCTGGGGGTGTGTGTGGCTGTGCCTTCAGTCTCAGCTCTGCAATTTGGAGATTCAATGCCCATTGAGATTTCATGGCCTCCTCTTGGGCCGTACAGAATTCGACGACCATATGTTGAATCTTGGTAATTACTGGAAGTTCTGCTGGGACGGCCAACTCTGGTACCGTGCTGCAGGGTTCTGCTACAACATGTTCCACTTTTTTACTGTGGGTGACTAAGTCATCACGCTGGAGACTGACCTTCTCTAGATCTACCTTATGTTCCATCACGATTTGGAGGGCGCGGCCTTCCCGGGCAAAAAGCTCAGCGGTTATCGCATCCTACAATTGGTATAGGGTTTCTCTAGGAACAACAGCGAAATTCAATCCCCAAATTTGCGTTTTATCTTCGGCCTCTGCTAGGACAACGTCTGTTGGAAACATTAGAGTGTGCAGTGTGTGGGCGCGCACCATCTACTCGGCTGCGGTTGTGTCAGCGGCTGGATTTGGTATCATCACTCCTGGGGTGCGCACCTGTAACGCCTGTAGCTGCGCTTTGAGCTCCCCCAACACAGTTGTCTGCTTTGTCATCAGTTCTTTTATTGCTCCCAAAATGACATCGCGCGCCGGTTTGTGGCTATCACAAAACTCTTTCTCCAAAAATTTAGCTGTTTTTAGCTTTTTGCGGGTATGTGGTGACTCCGTGATGTGCGGCCACTTGGCTTGGGTTCGTTTCATGTGTTGTTATGTCGTTGTTTCCCTTTGTACGTCTAGTGTCGAGGATATTTCTTGATCCCTGCTGACTTCCTCGACGATTATTTGCTCAGTCGCCTCCTGCTGTGATACTTCCCGCTATTCCTGATGTTTTCTTTCTGCCATCTGATTGAGTCACAACTGGATTTCCTTATTTTTCTGTTGTGCTGCCATCTTTTCTACTGCGGATATATCGGGGGTGTGCGATTCCGAATGCCAGGCTACCATTACTTCGTAAATGGCATCGTCCATTGTGATGAATGGAAGCTTTAAGCATGCTTTTTGTGGATCCTTCCGCGTCCAGAGGTACAAGTTATGCATGTCTGCTTTGAACTCGGTCGTGCTTTGCAAATTGTTATAGATGGTCAGGGATAACCTTGGTCGGCGTGCAATCCATGTTTGAATACTTACCTCCATCAATATCCAGAATATCTTGATTTCACGAACCCTCATCCTTTGTCGCCCAGAGCGAGCTATACCATGCTGCTTGCGGTAGGTTCTTCTCAATACTGGGAAACTGGCTACTCTATGGTAGTTCTCCTACAACCAGAAGGAAGGATAGTCTCAACCATGCATAATGGAAAGTGTTACCTTTCTCCTGCGCTTCCTTGCAATTGGTCAAAAATTTGTCGCATAAGAATTGTGCCCAGTTGAACTGAACCCCTTCTGCACACTGCTCCGCAAGTGCAATGACAGGGGCTAGTACCTCATCCACGCAGCATTTCCTCATGAGTTTACTGGCCAATAGTTGGGTGGTGACTCGCACCCCTCGGTATTTGATGCTTGCTATTACATACCCCCGCTTTCACTTTTCCAACTTGTATTTAGCCTTCATTGTCTCTGTAAGACCTAGCTCACTACTTGTTCCGGTTATGTTTGTAGGGTCATGTCCTTTAAAAGGCAGGTGGGTAATGTGATGCACTAAATCGGGCATGATGGGAGTCAGCTCCTCCAACCAGAGATACCCCTCATGTATCAGACATAGTAACTGGCGGATAACAACAATGGTGATGGTCGTGTGGTGATAGTGAGGTATCCACCATAGATTGAGTAATCCTGCCCTCTCCACTCCTAGTAGCCACTTTCATTGTAGTAAGTTGTTTGCGGCCAAGTGGGGGAATTTCTTGCCGTCCACGATATCCCAATATTCGAACTTGATATTCTGTATTCTTCCCAGCGGTAACCCATCAAATCTTATCTCATTCGGAAGAAGTGGGGTTTGAAGCATACTTTTGGCAGCGTCCAAGTCCTTTGGTATCTTGGCCTTCCCGTTCCATGGAGAGATATATGGTGGTAGTATTGGCATTTGGAAAGCATCCTCTTTGTCCTCATCCTGTGCTTCAACCTGATCGATCAAGTCTTGCAAATCTTCCTCATCCTCCTCTATCTCCGTGGTGACTGCTTTGCCTTTGTCAGCCATTGATCGGACTAGTCCCATAGTCTTCTTGTTTTTTCGGGGTCGCAGTGTACGTGGGGACTTTGAAACTTCGGGGCCAGCAACCGCTTCTTCCAGCTCCTCCTGGGTCGTATACAGTTCTTCTGCGAACCGTGCTCGGGTTCTAGCCATAGTACTCATCTGTTATTCCTCAAATCTTGAATATCGCAGCGTTCTCCACGGGTTTTTAGATGCATGCGTAAATTTGAATGGAAACATTCCCTCCCTTTCTAAATCATTAATATCTTCATGGTGGCAGATCTTTCCATATCCAGCTTGGGACTCCTGTCTTCATGGCCATCGCTCACTCCATTTTGCCATAACTCGAACAACTTGTCATGAATAGTATATGCAACAGTCACCTTCCATCTTTCCCATGCAACATTGCAGTTTCTAGTACGTGGACGTGTCCCCGGCTTCCTTTGGACCCTGCGCTACGACCGAATCGTGCAACCTTTCGACAGACTTGTTTATAGTCCCACTCTTTCTTCCAATTGCGTGAAGCATTGAGACTAGGCCCCCGACGGATAGTCAGGTGGTCGCACTCCTTGTGCGAGCCTTCCTCTTCCCTGCTAGCCCGGGCTGCAGGCACCTTTTGCGTACCCTTGTAGCAAGTTGCATCGCACGTCTTGCTTTCCTTCGTTTGGTAGGGTGCTTTGGAAACCATGATAGCAAGGTCACTGTGCGTTGTAGCAACATAGGCGGGCCGACGAGGTCCGATCCGCGTGTTCCTTCCTTTGCATGGCCTGTCCCATTGATTTGGTTGGTTCTGTTATCCAGTATCACACTTTCCTTCTGCAGCTGCGCTGATTCGGTAGTGATTTCACGATGCCTTATGCTGTCGCGCAAAATGGCTCTAATTAACCGTAGAGTTCCTGCATCCCTTATTACTGCACATGTTATGATCGAGGACGGTTCTCTCGTCCGATAGCCCCTTCGAACTCTTGGTACGTGTGGCTTTCCATTGGCTTGTCTTCTTGCGCGAACGCTATTTATGCTTCCACTCGTTGTCCCGATTACTTTAGCGCAAGCAGCTGGAACGCATCGCTTTTCCTGTTGTCGCAGTGGACTCCGATTCGTGATTCTTAGTTGGGTGGGCGTTCGCACAACTTTTATCCGCACCTTCAGTGGCGGGAGGAAATTGTGTCTTTTAATATGTCCGCGTGTCTGCCTTCGATATCCGTGTCCAGTCTTCTCAGTTTCCTGGTGTGTATTCCATCCTGGTGCAATTGTCGAGCGCAATGCCCTGGATGCGCGTCGTGCCCATTCTGTTCCAGTACCGCCTTCCCACAGTGATTCTTGGTCTCCTCCGTGCATGTTGTGCCCTCCTTAGTTGGCATTTCCCTTACTTCAGATGCTACACGTCATAGCATTCTAGTCATCTGATTACAATTTAGAGTTGTTACCTCATGCAATCGGTTCTGCCATCACTCTATTTATTCATTAGAGTTCGATGTGCAGGAGTTGTCGCATTCCCATGAGATTCGCCCATCTTCGGTTGGATTCACTCGGTCCTGGTCACGCATTGTTATTTGGTAGATGTAATCCAGTTTGTTATCACTGTCTTCATCGCGCACCGGTTCCGTGTAGCGCGCCCCTTCAGCTGGATCCAGCGGAATGACTACGCGTAGGAACTTCTTCTCAAATATCATCTTCTGGTTCTTTAGATTAATGAATTTGTTCATGTCCGTGGCCCAGTCTATCCCTAGTAATGCGGGGTAGGGATTGCTGTCATCCACAATTTCTATTACCTAAAAATTTGTTGTGTACTCGCACCTCCAACATCCACCGTGACACCTTATAACCTACCCATGGGCAAGATTTTCTGTTGGTTTTCCATCTACAGTTGAATAGGAGACTCTTGGGTCCCTATAATACTAGTGATTACCCCATTACTATTGTAATTATACCCCTTATTTATATTGTTGTGCCCCTATTACCCCCATATTGTTATTTCTGTGCCCCATAGAATCTCTCTATTGTTATTTTTGTGGCTTTATATTATTATTGTTAGGTCGGCTGGATTATATTGTGACTCCATAGACTCCTATATATAGAAAGGAGGTTTTGTCATTTGAATCATCAAAGAATTGTTCATTTATGTAATGTAAAGGAGGTTTCCCCCTCGAAGAGGCTGAATTCTAAGGCGTTGATCTATCTTTTCTATCTTTTCTTGAGCTGGTTTCATAACATTTGGTATCAGAGCTTTGGATTCTAGGGTTTCGCTGCTCCAAACAGGTCATCATGGAATTTTTGCTATAACTTGTTTTCTGTGACGTTTCAGAAGTCGCAAAAAAAACCCATTTGAGAAGAAATCGCGCTGAACCTTGGGTTCGAATTTCAGAGCTTTTCGCGCGATATTTGCGGAGATATGATCTGAGGAAGTTGGTCTTTTTGCAGACTCCTGAATTACATTCAAAACAGGTGACTTGGGAAAAATCTCCATAACTTTCTCTCTGGGGATCGGATTGAAATTTCATAAGAAGGTACAAAAAGAGGACGGACTGTAGTTTCTTGTGTGTGTGTTTCAGATTCAAAGGTTGAAACAGTGACTCGTGGCACGTCGTACAAGTTCCCTCTACTGAACCAGTCTAAAAGCAAGTCACTGTGGGAGATTTCACATAACTCTTCCTTGGAGAATCCAATTTGGCTCAGACTTGTGGCATTGGAAAGAGGACGCAGAAGGCTACTACAGGTAGCAATTTCAAAACTGGATGATCTGAAATCACAGAGATACATCAGATTCAATATCAGGCTTCTATAAAGTGAAAAAAGGTGTGTAGTTTTTTTTTTTTTTTTTTGTAAGCTTGGTTTAACGGAATTCAAAGGGCATAGTAAAGCATTATTATCGGTAACTGATGCCCCGAGGAAAGAAAATGCAAACACCTAGTAAGGAACCTGAAAGCTCTAGCATGACTCATGAAGAAGAGGAAGAAATGCTACATGATATATCAAAATTACAAGAACAAGTGCAACAAATGTCACGCTCACAAAAGCTAACAAAAGCTAAGATAAGTGGCGTGGAATCTAAGATAAATGGCGTGGAATCTAAGATAAAGGGCATGGAAGCTAAGATGGATGATTTGAAGACAGATTTGAAGAGAGACATGGCAGATTTGAAGATAGATTTGAAGACAGACATGGAAGAATTGAAGAAGTTGCTACAAGAAAGGGTCACTAATGGTGAAAAGGTAGTAAAGGAAACTCATGATGAGAACAAAAGAAATGTTAATCATGATTCCATAGACGCTAATGTTGGATCGAAGAATCACCATATTCCAAAAATCGATATGAGGAAGTTTGATGGCAAGGATCCCGCCACATGGATATTACAGATGGAGCAATTCTTCGATCTCAATAATGTGCAAAACGCACAAAAGGTACGTATGGCAACTGTATATTTGGAACCAAATCAGTTTGTATGGTATCAATGGCTTTGCTCTCGTAAACAATTTATCACTTGGGCAATTTTTACGGAAGAATTGATAGCACATTATGAAGATACAAAAAGCAACACTTTTTTTAGCCAATTGATAAGTCTCAAACAAAAGGGTTCAGTAATGGAGCACATTGAGGAGTTCCAAAAATTGAACATAAGGGTAAAAGATATTCCAGAGGAGCATAGGATTGATGTGTTCATAGGGTCTTTAAAGGATAATATCCAACATGATGTTCGCCTTTGGGAACCTGATTCATTAGAGAAGGCATTCAGGTTAGCAAGAAAAATGGAAAGCAAAATTATGGCAACCAGGAAGCATACCACTCACAACTATAAAGACGGAAGTGTTGTTGCCCCTAGTCTTCCACAACCTATAAGGTTGACACCACAACAATTGGAAGAAAAAAGAGCAAAAGGGCTTTGTTACAGTTGTGATAGCAAATACACTAAAGGTCATAAGTGTGCTGAGAAGAAATTATTCTACATAGATTGTGAAGAGGAAGAAGAAAAGGAGCAAGAAAGGTCAAAAGAAGAAGATATACTCCAGGAACAAAGCCTAGATGAAGAACAAATAAATCCGACCATATCTTGTAATGCATTGGTGGGAATTACCACTCCTCAAACCATCAAGATAGAAGGACAAATCAAGAAGAAAAAGGTAATAGTGTTGATTGATTCAGGAAGCACCCACAATTTTATTCATTGTAGGGTAGCAAAAGAATTGAATTGCTTCCTATATCCAGCACCAGAGTGTCAAGTGATGATTGCAAATGGAGGAACAATAAATTGCTCTGGAAAGTGCCATAATATCAAGCTATCCATGGGAGAATATGTATTGACTAGCCCAATGCTTTCCATTCCAATGGGAGGTGCTGATGTTGTACTAGGAGTCCAATGGCTACAATCCTTGGGTACAATAGCTTTTAATTTTCAAGAACTTTTCATCAAATTTTCTACGGAAGGAAAGGAAGTTGAATTAAGGGGTATTGCAGGGAAACCAGGAAAGATAATCAGCTCTAATGGCATGACAAAGCTTCTTAAAAAGGAGCAAAGAGGTGTAATTGCACAATTATGTTCGCTAGATGTTTCCACATTGGAATCATCTATTTCTCCAGATCTCCAAAAAGTCCTGGACAATCATTCCAAGGTATTTGAGACTCCCAAAGGTCTCCCACCTATGCGTGATCATGATCATGCTATTCATCTGATTCCAGGAAGTGTTCCTCCAAACATCAGGCCGTACAGATATCCCTATGTCCAAAAAAGTGAAATTGAACGTATGGTTGCAGAAATGCTAGAGGCTGGTATAATTCAACCAAGTCAAAGTTCTTTCTCAGCTCCAGTAGTATTGGTGCACAAGAAGGATGGATCATGGCGCATGTGTCCGGATTATAGGGAGCTCAACAAGCTCACTATTAAAGATAAGTTCCCCATTCCTGTCATTGATGAATTACTGGATGAATTGCATGGATCAATTTACTTCACCAAGTTGGATCTTCGTTCGGGATATCATCAAATCAGAATGAAGATTGAAGACATTCCGAAAACGGCATTTAGAACTCATGAGGGTCATTATGAATTTTTGGTCATGCCTTTTGGCCTTACCAATGCACCTTCAACATTTCAAGGTTTGATGAATTCAATTTTCAAACCATTCCTTAGAAAATTTGTGTTAGTATTTTTTGATGATATACTAATCTACAGCAAGTCTTGGAAGGATCATGTTGAACATGTTGACAGGGTGCTACAACTATTGGAGGAGAAACAATTATATGCAAAAAGATCCAAATGTTTCTTTGGAGTCCAGGAGGTGGAATATTTGGGTCATATTGTATCTCATGAAGGAGTTAAGGTAGACCCTAGCAAAATTAAAGCCATTAAGGAATGGAAAATCCCCACATCCATAAAGCATCTGCGAGGATTTCTTGGGTTGACAGGGTATTATCGCAAGTTTGTTAAGAATTATGGGAGAATAGCAGCACCTCTAACAACATTATTGAAGAAAGATTCATTTTCATGGACTCCGGAAGCAACAAAGGCCTTTGAACATCTTAAAGAGGCAATGTGCCAAGCACCGGTCTTAGCTACACCGGACTTCAAAAAACCTTTATTGTGGAATGTGATGCTTCAGGAAATGGAATTGGTGCTGTTCTAATGCAAGATGAAAGACCCATTGCTTTTGAAAGTCGTCCAATCAAGGGAAAGTTTTTAAGCAAAGCTATTTATGAGAAGGAAATGTTGGCAATACTCCATGCACTTAAGAAATGGCGACCCTACCTAATGGGAAGACACTTCAAGGTAAAAACGGATCATGATAGCCTTAAATACTTTTTAGAACAAAGATTATCCTCTGAAGAGCAACAAAAGTGGGTCACAAAGATGTTGGGTTATGACTTTGAAATCATCTACAAAAAAGGGAAGCAAAATGTGGTGGCAGATGCACTCTCAAGAAAGGATGAGGATGTGGAAGCATTGTTGTGTGCCATTTCTATTATCCAACCAGATTGGATAAACGAAGCAAGGGAGGAATGGAAGAATGACGAAGAAGTGTGGGCACTTATTCGAAAGCTACAACAAGATTCCAGTAGTTCTGATACATTTAGCTGGCAAAATGATTCGTTATGGTACAAAGATCGCTTATACCTCTGTAAGAATTCCCAGCTAAAACAAAAGATTCTTATGGAATTGCACACTTCTCCCTTAGGAGGGCACTCAGGATTTTTAAAAACTTACCACAGGGTTAAGAAGGAATTTTTTTGGGATGGCCTTAAATCAGATATTCAAAAGTTTGTGGCGGAATGTTTGGTTTGCCAACAAAATAAAGTTGAAACAATTAAGACACCGGGTCTATTACAACCTTTATCCATTCCAAGCCAACGTTGGGAGGAGGTTTCAATGGATTTTATCACAGGTTTACCCAAGTCTGAGGGAAAGAGTGTCATCATGGTGGTAGTTGACAGACTTACCAAGTATGCACACTTTTGTGCATTATCACATCCATTTAAAGCCAGTACAGTTTCTACTGCATTTATGGAAACAGTTCAAAAGCTACATGGAAACCCAAAGATTATTGTAAGTGACAGAGATCCCATTTTCACTGGAAATTTTTGGACAGAATTATTTTCTTGTCTTGGTACTCAGTTAGCTCATAGCTCATCTTATCATCCTCAATCTGATGGGCAAACTGAGATAGTAAACAAATGTTTGGAAGGATATCTTCGTTGCTTTGTATCTGATAAACAGACACAATGGGTCAAATGGTTGCCTCTGGCTGAATGGTGGTATAACACTTCCTTCCATACAACAACAAAAATGACCCCATTTATGGCACTTTATGGGTATCAACCACCATCCATCACATCATATTTAAGAGAAAATTCTAAGGTTCAAGCAGTGGAACATCACATCGAACATCAACAACAAGTCCTCCAACTCTTAAAGGATAACCTCGTGTTGGCACAAAATAGAATGAAACAACAGGCAGATCAACATCGCAGTGAAAGAAGTTTTGATGTAGGTGATTGGGTATTCCTACGGCTACAACCATATAAGCAAATGTCCCTAAAGCAAGCTAAGAAGGATAATAAATTATCACCAAAGTATTATGGTCCGTACAAGGTGTTGCAAAAGATTGGTACTATGGCATACAAATTGGAGCTTCCTGCAGCTTCTCGATTGCACCCAGTTTTCCATGTTTCATGTTTAAAGAAGGTTATAGGCGACAAGCTCCCAATTCAAACAATATTGCCAGAACTTGACGAGGAAGGAAAAATTATATTGGAACCGGAAGCAGTCACAGAAACAAGAACTCGACAGCTACGAAATCGATCAATTTCAGAGTATCTTATCAAGTGGAAGAACTTATCCACTGAAGATTCCACATGGGAGGATGAGAATTTTATGCAGAAGTATCCAGAACTACTCAAGCGTTGAGGACAACACTTTTTTGAAGGAGAGGGGCATGTTGGGTCCCTATAATACTAGTGATTACCCCATTACTATTGTAGTTATACCCCTTATTTATATTGTTGTGCCCCTATTACCCCCATATTGTTATTTCTGTGCCCCATAGAATCTCTCTATTGTTATTTTTGTGGCTTTATATTATTATTGTTAGGTCGGCTGGATTATATTGTGACTCCATAGACTCCTATATAGAAAGGAGGTTTTGTCATTTGAATCATCCAAGAATTGTTCATTTATGTAATGTAAAGGAGGTTGCCCCCTCGAAGAGGCTGAATTCTAAGGCGTTGATCTATCTTTTCTATCTTTTCTTGAGCTGGTTTCATAACAGAGACCAATGTAGTGCGGTTCTTCCAATACATTCCCAGGTCTGTTTAGGTAGCACATTCGCATCTAACCCCAAGTCCAAAATGACCTGATCCATCTCATAATCACCGATCTAGGCAGTGAGTCGCATTTCACGCCTGGTGCACAACACATGATTGCCTAGTTTTCGGACCATGCGCGCTTCCCCCGACCCTGTGCACCTAGTTATTAGTTCCTGCAGCCCCTGGATAGCTTTATGGTCCCTTAGTAGCTTTATACAGGTCTCTAAGAAGTTATTTAGTATGGAAGGGTCCATTTCCGATTCAATCTGATCCCCACTACCCGATGTAGAGGCCTCTGCGAAGCTCTTCTTAGCTTCCATGAATGTCTCCCTCACTTGTCCCAAATCAATCTCAGGTTGCTTTGTAGGGGCCTTGCGCACCCAGGTATCCTCCTCTGGCCATTTCACCTTATCCTCCCCTGTGGCGGTCCAACTTCTAAGCATCATGTTTACGTTAGGATCCCCTTCGCGCGGTTCAACCTTCATCATTTGAATATTTTGTGTTGGGTTGGTTTGAAGCACCCCCTTCTCCTGCATCTATGAAATTAGTGTAGGACAATCTACTACGTCGTGATTGAATTGGTAACAGTACGGACGGCATGTTCGGGTCGGATTCGTACAATCGCGTGTGCAATGCCTAGGCCCCCCACAATTGTATCAGATTAACTATCCACACCCCCGCCCGGGTCCCATCCCCCCTCGGCCTCATCCACGTCCCTAGAGCCCTATGTGCACTATTGCTATGGCTAGATCTAGACCTCGCACCTCGGTCTGCATCCTATAAGTCGGCGCCCGATCCATCAATAATTCATAGCTTCGCCAATTTGTTTCATCGTGGCCCATTGATCTACAAAACTTGAAAAATAGCGGTTGGGTGGGTTGCATAACATTCTGCAATAGATGACAGTTGTCCGTTGTATGCTTTTCTCCTACCTGGTAGTTCATGCACCAGAGCGCGGGTGTCGCGCTCAGCCCTACCTGAGCCTCTAGTCTTAACAGCATTGGCCCCCCTCCATCCAAATACTTTGCCAATACTGGAAAATGGTCCTTATCATGACCTTGACCTTTACATTTTACGCACCATACCTCTACGCGTGCCTTTGCCCGAGGTGCCTTCTCTTGTTTCAAACTCTACATTTCTAAGCATAGGTTTTGTAGCTGCATGTGGATTTGTTGAACTCCCAACCCAGGATCCTATATAGGAGTTTCATGTAACCTTATCGCCATTTCTAACACTTCAGCCTGGGTCAAGACCTTTTGTTGTGATAGCGTCGTCCTTAGGTGTGGTGTCAGAGACGCCACAAACCACGCACAATGCTGCGCATCCGTTAGTGTCATGTTAGCTTCATGGATCATACTTTTCAATCTCTGATCCAGATCCCACGGAGTTTCTCCTGGCAGCATCACAATTTCCTTGAACCCAATGATCGACTACGTCTCCGATTTTGGTCGACTAAACTCCTTGTTCAATGCAATCTGGATCTCTACTATTCCATTGGTTGGATGATCGTTAATGTGCTTTATATACCATGTCAACGCACGATCCTGCAACGCACTTACTAGAGTGGCCTTTTTAATGTTTTCATCCGTAATGCCTTGGGCTTCCCATACTGCCTTCGCTACGAACCAGAACTGATCTGGTGCCTCATTTCCTACGCCCCTAAACACAGGCAACTTTATTGCATTCTCCATCCCAACCCTCGACAAAGGTGGGGGCAGGGTAGATGAAGATGTGGTTGATGAAGGCAGGGTTGATGCGGGTGAAGTGGGCGATGGTGTAGGTGGATGAGGTGACAGGGGAATTCGTTGGTTTATCAATCGAATCGCACTTCTCGGGGAGAACCTGGCAAGCTCTTCTTTGCTCTCTCGCGATAGTGATATCAGGGGACTCTTTTCTAATCCTTCAATCCCTTGGTAGCCTCTTCCGCTTCGCGTTACCCTAGACATCAATGGACTCGCATAACCCGCTTTTCGCATAACAACATTTTAATCCAAGTATTTAGCGATTTGATGTACTTACCCCGCGGCCCTTGGAGAAAACGCCTTTCCGCTTCGTTGTAGCTTACAGTGGTGTCTATCACAAACTCAGTGATGAATCCTCCTATGATCCAATCCAGCCAATGGTCTACCGCCCTCGCGATCTTGTCTTCGGACGCTTCTAGTCTGCACACCAACTCTGGGGTCCACACTATAGGATGATCAAGTCTGCACCTTCCCACACTGTCAGCTAGTCTCGTGATCCACTCATACAGCTCTGTCGAGAAGGTCGCGAAAAAGATCTCGTGGATGTCCGTGTATATGTAATGATCCAGCCACCTCTCTTCTGATATTTGCGGGTTTTTATTTTCCTGTACCACGAACTCGTGCAACTTCTGATCCAACCAATCTTCAAGTTCTTTCTTTGTAGGGTTCCAGTGTTTAGACATTAGACATCCCTTAGGCAGATCCCAGTCCCAGCAACGGAACCATTTGTTGGCTTATTGGGGCCTGACCCAGGTTCAGAAGAGTTATTTAGCCAAACAAAACCCACGCTACCAGCCCTTTTGGCAACAGTTCGCGGAGCGTGAACTGAGGTCTCACCCGAGGTAGCAGGGGGGGTGCTAGAACCAGGTTTCCGCACCGTAGGGATGCCTTGATGAGAACTTGGAAGGTTTGTGATTAAGCCTGCGGCTTCGCGCCGCTCTGCACTGTTGTCAGACCTTCGCGCGGATCCAAAACAGAACACTCTTTAACCTTTTAATGAGTTTATTATAGATTAGATCTATCCCTTAGGGTCTTTAAGCAAACATTTAATAAAATTAACCAATGCACGTGAACCCAAAAAGCAAAAGATTGACATAAATTCAGAACATACGCATACAACAGAGATCAGAACAGATGCATAAATCAGAATGAAAACAAATCCACAATATCTCATAATCAACTTAGCTTTATTAATATCCTCAATTCAATACAATCCTTTTCCTGCCCTGCGCACTCAGCTACAGGGGTCCGTGCACATAGCTGCGGACTCTACCAGTCCTCTGCGCACACAGCTGCAAAGCCTATTCCACTACTATCCAACCCAACTCGGACTTACAGACTTGGAGTTTCTCATACCTTCATAAACCCATATATTCAAGATTCAAAATAAGACTGACTTCTACCCTTAGAGCCTCACTCTATTTATACATTTCCATGATCTGCGACCCATGGTTAGGCCGACTCAACTTATATTGTTCTATATTATTTTTGGGCGGACAACCCTTTGACTCGACCCATTACATATCGTGCTTCACACACTCCGTGGAGCCTTTACCCTATTACCCAAAATTTCGGACTTTAGGCCCCAAAACCGTTACGCAGGGGATCCGCTACCCAACAACTTACCTTGGATAAAACATTCAAATCCTATCCTTCCCTACTTTGGATTTCACCATTTATCCTTTGATCCTATCCCTCCATCAAAGGTGGATCTCTTACCCTAGATTGGTAATTGGATAAGAACTCCCAACTTACCCTACTTCTCTATATATTCCCAGCCTTCTATGTGGTTGGGGGTTGGCTTTTGGAGATTGATTCTGCCCTTATGTTTTTGTAGTGAGTGGTCTTCATCTCATGCATTTAGGGTGATTTGAGGCGCATATTGTGAGAAGGAAAGGACAAGTCAATAACTTGGAGGAGCTCTTCTACAAGATCCATTGCTATTTATTGTTGTAATCTCCTTCCATTTATATTAATGCAAATAATTCATTGTTTTCCTATATGTGATGTTGTTATTTCACTTATTTCAATACCATGTTGATCTATTGAATGAAGTACTTAGATGATAATGCATAGATATTGTAGTTTCTTGGCTTGTGTTATCTGACTGTGCAAGTTCTAATTTTGGCATTCAAAGATGGAATTTGAGCTTCCAAGCTAAAGAAGGAGCGAAGTGTGCGAAGGATTCTAGGTAGGCATCACTCTGTCATATATTTACTTTAAGGAAAATCATTGTGTTCCTTGTCTCTCTTTTGTTCTAGGTTAGCCACTGACCTAGGGGATATACTTTTGTCTGCAATTGTAAATCTCGTATAACACCTGCATATAAAGCTAGACCATAGTTTTCAGATTCCATGGTCTTCTTTTTCCATACCTTAGATGTTGTTTCATTTTGTTCATTCTGAGGTGTTGGTCACATTTTTCTCATGCATTCAGATTCTTTATGCCCAAAGTTATTGCAAAAGGAACATTCAATTTCATATTGAAGAGGTGAGAAAGTATTGTAAGAGAATTTATTTTCCCCAATATCATCCATTTTCTTTCTTACTTCTCTAGTCATGATAGTTTTGTAAGCAACACACTGAGCAACCTTATGACCAAAATTATGACAAGTGAAGCATTGAACATTAAAGTAGAATTTTCTGGGAGTGTAGTAGCTTCTTGTGTAGTTTTCCCTTTAATTGTAGCAAGGGAGATTTACCTAAGAAGTATTTCATCCTTTATTCTTTTGCTGATAGCTGGAGTTTTGTTGACGGCTTCCTTTTACTGCATTGAGATAGCTTCATGTACCTGTTTCAAAAAGCTTTACAGTCTTTGATGATTCTCCACTATATCCATGACCTATGTTTATGAGAGGAGAGCGTTGCAATTTGATGATTTCATCTAAGTTACAGATCCTTTAGAAAACCTAAGATTTAGACCTTTTGGTTTCTCAAGTTCCTTCCTTGGAATTACTATTTCTAGTTCTAACATTTCTTTATGCTTCTCCTTTTCTAGGATTTGTTTCTTTAAAGCTTATTTTGCTAATTTAGTTTCTTCCAAACAAATTCTAAGTTGAGTTGTTTCTTCAATGAAATTATCCTTTTCTTCTAGGGAATCCATAAAAACATCATCAGACTCATCAATACATTTATCTTAAAATGCCACAAGTAATTGATATTCTTGATCAGACTCACTTCTTCGCCATTTGAAATACCATCACTATCTTTGTGTGTAGAAAATTCTTTTGTTTTCGATATTTCCTCTAAAAAATTCTTTTGCTGAATTCTTCCCTTTCTCATGATTTTCTCTATAAGGACATTTAGCAGCATAGTGACCAACTCTTCTACAAGAAAAACATTTGAAGGGAAGCTTGCCTCTGAATCTTCCAGTACCTACTTGAAGTTTCTTCACGAAGTTTGCCTCTTCTTCATTTGATACATAACCTGTTTCCTTAAGTTCCTCCTTTTCTTTTCCTTTAGAAGTATCCTTGAATGCAACTTCTCTAATATCCGAGGGAACCCCTTTTCTCATTTCATAGGCTGTTAGAATCCCATGACGTTGTTCAACAATAAGGTTCTTCAAATTCTACATTTCTTCAATGGCAAAGACTTTTGAATCGAATTTTGGGGTTAGAGATCTTAAGATTTTCTCAACTAGAGATGATTATTTTACTTTGTCACCAAGATTTATCATTGAATTAACAATCTCATCTACTCTAAGAAAGAAACTTGCAATGCTTTCGTCATTATGCATTCTGAGATTTTCATATTGAATTATAAATGTTTGAAGTTTGGCACTCTTTACCTTGGTGTCACCTTCATAACTTTGGATGATCTTATCCCATATAGCCTTTGCGGTATTAAGCTCTATGACTTTGAAAATTTTTGATTCTGCTAAGCTTCCTAACAGAGCATTGACAACTTTTGCATTGGTATCATACTTTTTATTTTCTACTTCATCTATGGGAATGGCAGATGGATAATGATAGCCTCCTTCAATGAATCCCCATGTTGAAAATGCAACAAGATGATGGAACTTAGTGAAAAGGAGTCGCCTTCACTAAGTGGGCCCGCAGGCTATTTTTGGCGCAAAGTCTATTTTTAGACACATGGATCATGGTCTATGAGTTGCAGGATGCTATTTGTGGATGATTGGTCATTTTGGTAAAAATAGATGGACTTATATTTTTAGACATATGGGCGGAGTCTATTTTTAGACTGCCAGGCTAAAAATAGAAGAGTCGAATATTATTAGCTCTTAATAATATTTGGACTATAAACATTATCTTATCCTCTTGGAGCACTTCAGTTTGAGCTACAGATGTGGCACATGCAGCTGTCAAAAGGAAATACGCTTTTCTTGTGGGTCAGTTGAGCTATTGCATGCAGGACTTCAGTTAGAACTCATGTGGTTGAGTTTGGTGGAGTTGATGGAGTTGTGTTCAGTTTGACTTGGTTAAACTAGTTGTATTTAGTCTAACTGCATAATACACTAGTGATGAGTGATGTGAATTAATTTTTAATTAATTCACTAATTATTAACTCATAAAGCAACTAAAGAATACATCAGTTAACTCAGTGCATGGACAGTTCAGTGGAGACAGGTGTTAGAGGTTGAGATTGCTATTAGTTGTGACTATAGTTGTGCATGAGATCTTGCACAATCAGTGGGATTGAGTAATGCCAATGAGGATTGCGTGGTTCAGCCAAGGAAATACGAGTTTGCTTCAGCCATTCATCATTATTCTCATGCAGGATTGCGCAGTGGAGGCAGGTAGACAATGGAGGAGATTTGAACCTGTGATTGATTCAGATCTGAGCTAGTTTGTGTGTAACAGGTGGAGATAGTACTGAGTACTTGTGAGGAGTATTATACTATGTATTGTTACATGATCTCACTTGTGAGGAGTATTATACTATGTATTGTTACATGATCTCAATCATTATAATATACAGATAGTGTGGGGTTTTCAGCTGTATGCTTTCCCCGGGTTACATACTGTGTTAATGGGCGCATGCAATTGATGTTTCATTGTTTTTAATGCTGCTAAATTGATGATCAATGTAGAGGAGGTTATGTATTATGCATGTATTCTGCAATAGTGTATAATTGGGATAATCTCTGTGAATAAGTGTCGTATTATTCAAAATATCTACATGGTATCAGATCTGTTGATCATCAGATCTATTATTCAGAAAGTGTTTACATCTTATTTCTTCAGGCAGAGTCTGTAATCGGGCCAAGTAGCCTCTGGATTCATCCTTCCTTTGGAAGGTGAGATATCTGGTAAAAGCCCATATAGTCAATCTCTGTAGGAGAAATACTTTGTTCTCACGAATTCTAGATCAGAAGCAGTTGATTTTTGGAGCTGGTGGAATTCGATTTTGCAGCAGTGTTTTCTTGGTATCAACGTGGCAATGTTTTTCAACGGATTGCGATTGGAGTATGCTCTTGAGGGCAACTCAAACTATATTGCATGGAAGGACAGGATGGAGCTGGTGTTAGATGATAATGAGCTGAAGGAGTTCATAGAGGCTGATGTCCCAAAGCCTACTGATATTGCGCAGGTTGATGCTTGGCAAAAGAAGACAACAAAGTGTCGAAGGATTCTATTGGAGGGCGTGAAGGATCACATTGTGTCCAGCCTGCATGGAAAGGCTTCTCCATACTTGATGTGGAAAGCGTTGACAGATCTATTCCAAAGCAAGAGCGATCAGAGGAAGCTGGCGCTCAAGGATAAACTTAGAAACATTAAGTGTGAGAATGGAGACAGTATGCCCAGGTATCTCACGAAGTTCACCCAGTGCCGAGATGAGCTGGGAAGTGTGGGGGTGACTGTTGATGATGAGGACTTGGTGAGCTTGGCTCTCCTTGGTCTTCCGAAGAGTTGGCATTCCTATCAGGACTCTGTCAATGGTCGGGAGAAATTTCCAGGATGGGAGAGACTTTGGTCAGATCTTGTGCAAGAGGAGATCAGATGGAGCACCAGAGACAGTTCTTAATCCATGCATGATGAGGAGAACTGTGCCTTAGCAAGTAAGGTGAAGAAGGGGAAGGAGAAGGGTTCTCTTTCTGAATCCAGTTCTTCCAATGATGGGAAGAAGGTTGACAAGTCGAAGGTGAGATGCTTTCATTGTCATGAGTTGGGCCATTATGCTACTAATTGCCCAAAGAAGAAGTCCAAGAAGGGATCCAGGGAAGGATCTGAAGGCGAGGCACTTGCTTCACAATTTGAGTTGGATTTCACACTCTTTGCATGCATGGTTTCATCCATGGTGGGAAGTGGTTGGTTTCTTGACAGTGGAGCTTCTTTCCACATGACCGGTGACAAGAATTTGTTCAGTACTTTGGAGGAGAAAGATCTCCAAATACTCATAGCGATGGGTAATGATGAGAAGTATAGTGTCTCAGGTATAGCCACGGTTATTTTTCAGAGGGAGCATGGAGCTCGCCTTACCTTGACCGATGTCAAGTATGTACCAACACTAAAGAGAAACTTGGTGTCGATCGCGATGCTGGAAGACAGAGGCTGTGATGTAGTCTTCAATAAGGGAAAGGTTTTCCTTAGACACATCATCACTAGACAGGTGAAGCAGATTGGTTCACGGGTCAAGAACCTGTATGATCTTGAGGTTCAAGATGCATGCAAAGCCTTCAACAGCGAGGCAACTGATGGAGACTTGGTGGTTGAGAGGGAGCGTATATTACCTCTCAACATGCAGAGCCAGAAGAAGTCTCAGACGATTGTGGAGGAGCCACGATTGGTGCAGTAGCTTCAGGAGGTTGTGGAGCAACCACAACAAGGGAAGATGAGAGGAGATCGAGTAGAGACATATACTCATGCAGAGACCTCCAGTAGGGGGAAACTTCGAGCCAGGTAGGCTGAGGGATCGCATGCAGCCATACCTCCAGGTAGGAGGTGGGGTGATGTGGATTGATCGTCCCAAGGAGGAGGGGTAGGATCCTTGAGGTACCCAACCTCTTAGATGAGACCTTGCTACGGAAGCCCCGATGTGGAGTAGCAGGAAATAGCTAATTGGGTAGAGAAAGATGCAGATGGAGCGGCAGAGAGAGCGACAATGTAGGGAATCCCAGGACAACGCATAACTAGCAGGCTGCAGCAATGTGAGAGGCACAAGTGTTTTGCATAGTGCTAGGTGGCACAAAGAAGTGTGCAATGGTGCGATATGCATGGAGATGTTGCTGTAGCGTAGATGTCAAAGAAGAAGCACTTGTCAGCATCAGTTAGAGCTTCAGCATCAGAGTATGTTCCTAGCCCAACAGAGTGGTCAGTTGGGAGTGTTTTTGTTCCAAGTGTTGTTCGAGCAAGTGGATCGAGCAAATGTGTTGCATGCAGAACATTCCAGAGTTGCAGGATATGGGTTGAAGATAATCCATATCTTGTTGAGAGGGAGTGTTGAAAATGCAACAAGATGATGGAACTTAGTGAAAAGGAGTCGCCTTCATTAAGTGGGCCCGCAGGCTATTTTTGGCGCAAAGTCTGTTTTTAGACTATGTCTATTTTTAGACATATGGATCATGGTCTATGAGTTGCAGGATGCTATTTTTGGATGATTGGTCATGTTGGTAAAAATAGACGGACTTCTATTTTTAGACATATGGGCGGAGTCTATTTTTAGACTTCCAAGCTAAAAATAGAACAATCGAATATTATTAGCTCTTAATAATATTTGGACTATAAACATTATCTTATCCTCTTGGAGCACTTCAGTTTGAGCTACAGATGTGGCACATGTAGCTATCAGAAGGAAATACACTTTTCTTGTGGGTCAGTTGAGCTATTGCATGCAGGACTTCAGTTAGAACTCATGTGGTTGAATTTGGTGGAGTTGATGGAGTTGTGTTCAGTTTGACTTGGTTAAACTAGTTGTATTTAGTCTAACTGCAGAATACACTAGTGATGAGTGATGTGAATTAATTGTTAATTAATTCACTAATTATTAACTCATAAAGCAACTGAAGAATACATCAGTTAACTCAATGCATGGAAAGTTCGGTGGAGACAGGTGTTAGAGGTTGAGATTGCTATCAGTTTTGACTATAGTTGTGGATGAGATCTTGCACAATCAGTGGGATTGAGTAATTCCAATGAGGATTGCGTGGTTCAGACAAGGAAATATGAGTTTGCTTCAGCCTTTCATCATTATTCTCATGCAGGATTGTGCAGTGGAGGCAGGCAGACAGTGGAGGAGATTTGAACCTGTGATTGATTCAGATCTGAGCTAGTTTGTGTGTAACAGGTGGAGATAATATTGTGTACTTGTGAGGAGTATTGTACTATGTATTGTTACATGTTCTAAATCATTATAATATACAGATAGTGTGGGGTTTTTAGCTGTATGATTTCCCCGGGTTACATACTGTGTTAATGGGCGCATGCAATTGATGTTTCATTGTTTTTAATGCTGCTAAATTGATGATCAATGTAGAGGAGGTTATGTATTATGCATGTATTCTGAAATAGTGTATAATCGAGATAATCTCTGTGAATAAGTGTCATATTATTCAAAATTTCTACACCCCAAACATCAGCTCCAAGTGACTGTAGGTAAGCTCTTGTTCTGACCTTCCAAAAAACTAGATTGGATCCATTAAAAAATGGTGGTTAGATGGATGTTTCTCCCACTTGGTTTATCATATTGATGAATCTTCCTTCAAGAGATCAAGCTTCTTTTGAAGAGCCTGCTCTAAAACCAATTGTTAGGAAAAATACTGAGAAGGGGGGGGGGGGGGGTGTGAATCAATATTTTAAAAACTTACTTGACCTTCTCATTTTATATTCAGATTTATGTACGTGAATTTAATGAAGTAATTTTTATATGTACGCTAATATTATGCAGACAACAAATGTATATCCAGTTAACTATATTTTCAATTAATTATTCATTATTTTAACTTAAACTAGTGTATCAATCTATCATTAGGAAATAATTAAACAATAATCAAGTGCAGTAGGAATAGAATAAATCATCACACATAATCAACACATATGAACACCAAAATTTTAGGTGGAAATCCAATGTGGGAAAAAATCACCATTGTTGTCATTTGTGTCTTCTTCTTAAAAATATATTATTTACAATCTTGTACTAGCACAGACTCATACTAGTGCATGAGAACCCTACCTATAGAAGGCTACAACCTTCTCTCGTTCTCCAACACCTACTGGAAGGGAGCTACAACTCCCTTATCTTCAATTCCTTGTGGACCACTTTTCAAAATGTTTCAAACTAGATCCACTTGATCAAAACATTACAACCTGTATGCCACCTTTCATCAAATTTTCATACTGGACCCACTACCATCATCAAATCACTGAATCAACTAAAAAAATCAATCACTGAATCTCATTGCAACCAATAAAACTAAACCATAACAGATCATATGAATGTACTATCAATCATCAAGTCGTACATTGTTATCTATCATTGAAACCAACTGCTACCACTGTAAACCCTGATCAACAATATGTCAAAATGTATACACTATTGTTATGAATAATACCCGCATATACACACATTTTTCCTTAATCGAACCAACGTACAAATCTCAAAAACACTGATCCCTTAGACTGAATTACTGCATTGGTGAAATCAATCACAGACACATATATCCTGCATCACATATCTCTGAGCTACTTACAGATCATTACATACTAGCATCAATACAGTTCAATATTTCATTCACAAACCATTCAACTCCACCAGAATTGACATACATATTATTATGAAGAAGACATCATCAAGAGACAACAAAAATCGTAGCAAGACTGATCAGACATCATTAACTGCTCATACTTCAGAAACCCTAGCATATGTATGCAACCCTTACAAAATACTTATGTGTGTGTACGCACCTTTCAAGAAGCATACCCACATACAGATCTGTCCATACCGCATAATCGACGCATCACCAGCTAGAGGCAGACCCACGTATGTATGCACTTTTTCTGAGACAAACTTGCATAGATATATGTAATTATTGACTCATTCCTTCATTGCACAACAAAACTTCATTCAAACCCAAATCTCGACAAACCCAGTAACAAACATACGTTAGAACATTATTATCACAAATCAACCCATAAGAAAATCATGTAGTCATTTCAGATCTAAAATATCTGATCCCACATCACATTCCTTGTGCAACCTTATTTTAGATCAAAAAATTCATCAATAGCCCATTACTTGCACACAAAACACTTTGATCTTCATCTCCTTATATAGCTTAGGCCTTATCCAATACCACGGGACAAATCCTTAGTAATGTCGATGGTATTCCTGGATGAGATCAAATATCCATTGTTGCACTCATTACTATGGGCCAATACCATGGTAAAGATCCCTAGTATTTATGATACCATGGTGCGGAAACTGTACGCACTTTCTCTTCTCCATACCCGCGTGTGTACGCGGATTTGCTTCACAAAACCCACGTGTATTTCTCAAAACATCACTTCATCATTCTTCTATCTCTGGACTATTATGCCTTTATCCAAACTCTCTGTCACATGTGTACTAGCTTGTAAAATCATCCTATTATCATCATGTTGACAATCTTCATCAAGTAGGTTTCCATCAAGGACAACACATTTTTCATAATGCCAACACCCTTCTCTTTGCCCCAGTAGCCAACTGTACCAACTAGGGATTTTTAAATTTATAAGTTTGTAAATGAAACATTTTTGTTATCTTGGGACTAACATAACTTAACCTTGCCCCTGGATCAATCAAAATAGGTACAAAATGGTTAAATAATTTACCTTCAAACTCGATCATAGTATGTTGGTATTCTGCTTGGTGATCCTCCAGGGTAGCATTGATTTTAGGTATGCTCCTAGCCACCTCGCCAACTATAGAAGCTTCCTGAATATTGGTAGTTTTCTCTACTCTGGTGTGATGGGGACAATTTTTGTAGTAATGGGGCTCTCCACAACCCCAACACTGCAATGGGGGTCATTGTGATTGACTAGCCTCTAGTTTACTTTACACTTCTACTTGCTTAGGTGCACTATGTAATTTGAATTTTTGCTGATTTTTCTGAGGTAATCTATTTTGCTGATTTTTGTGTGGATTTCTAGTGTTTCCATTTTTTCACTTTTAGTGTTCTAGGAATTTTTTGTTCCCTTCTTACTTAAACATCCCTTACTTCCTTATCCCTTTTTCTTCATCCGTTGATTGCATATTTGTGCCTTCTGAATGGCCTCATCCATGGTCTTGGGATTATGAAATTCCAAATGTTCCTTCATAAATTCTAGTAAATTGCTCATAAAACGCTACACCTTGGCATTTTGCTCACATGTATAAGGAATGTACCTTAGAAGGGATGTAAATTTAGTCATGAATTCATCCATAGAAAGTTTCCCTAATCATAGATCGTGAAATTCCTTCACCTTCTCATCGTAGAAGCATTCAGTCAAGTACTTCTCTTTGAAATATTTATGGAAATCTCCCCAAGTCACCCCTTGCTCATCAACTGCATGAACAACCTTGACCTCTTCCCACCATAGGATGGATTTTCCCTAAAGTTGATAGATAGCTATTCCTACCTTCATAAATATGGAAATACTTGTTCATATTAATTAGCCAAGCTTCAACATATTCCTCTATTTCTCTGTCAAATGTCAAGGGTTTAATTTTCTTGAAATCACCTTTCAATTTGGTTTTCTACTTCTTGATTTTCCTATGGCTGAAAGAATTACTATATTCCTCTCCATTTTCTCCTATGTCAACCTATATTCTATGAGTATGGCTCCATGTTGGCATGTCTTCACCTCCCTGTCTTTGCACCGCATCCTTGTCTTCCCGACCAGTGCTTGGTATGGAGTTCCTATGGTTTTTCCAATCAGAGAGGCTTTTCAAAATTCATTCTTGGTCTCACATCAACCTCTCATTGTTAGCCCGTAAATGAGTCATCTCAACTCTTAGCTGTTGAACTATTTCCAATAGCATAGTGGTAGGATTTTGGCGTTCTCCCCCCAGTTGGACCCACATTTCTGGATTAGCCCCTGAAATTAGTGTAGATCCAGATTCCACAATTGGACTTAATGGTGTTGTACTTCCAACTGCTCTCTTCATTGTGCTTCCTCCATGAACATACATGTACATACATTATTCAGTTTCCCAATAGATCACAATTTTTCAACCTAGGCTCTGATACCACCTGTCACATGCTCCACAAGTACAATAAAAAAAAACACAATCACATAATTTTATAGCCCCATTATTAAGTTAATTTCTTTGCAAATTTTATGTTATATTTCCAAATTGTTTGAACTTATGACTTGGGGTGTGAATGTGATTAGTTTTTATAATAATCCAACATCCCTTAATGTATGTAATAAGTTATAAACTATACCAAGGAATTTCAATATAATGTCTCGTTCAGAAGTAGGCATACATTATATTCCCTAACACCTAGAACTATAGAACTTAATTAAATTATTGGGGGTTATTTAGAAGTCTCTCAATCTGTCATAGTACTTGCTTCATTAATTTCTCACTGGTCAATTCAGGCACTTGGCTTTGGATCTGCCCTTCGTTCTCCCACCGCTTGATCCTACATCCCATAATTCAACTAAGTGATTAAGGAACTAACCCTCTCTTCGCCAAGCTACCCGACCACTCATTCTATTGTGACTCAAAGGGTTTTGGGGTTTTGCAACTGGGCTGAGGATGCTAGGGTTTGAATTTACCTTTCCTCCATCGGAGACTACAGGTATTCACCCTTCTCAGTTTATTTAGAAACTTCTCACATTCTGTAGTTTCATTATCTCATGCATGTTTAGTGATTCTACAAGTAGCGACAGGGTTTCTCCTCTCTTCTCGTTAGCTGAGACAAGGAACGACGACCATGCCAAGGTAAAAGAACTCTTCTATTAACTTAAGTACCTCTATTTTCTCAATAGGTCTACCTAATTACTGATGGGAATAACATTTTGTTCCCAACATGTTGGTGGCAAGTACACTCTGATTTTATCAGGTATTGACCCTCTATGCTAACTCTCTTTTTCTTCTCTTTTTTCTTTCTTGTTTTCTTTGTGTAAGGAATAAATAACTTGCGTTTTTGTTGGCTCATTGCAGGTTAAGTAATTCTATCCAAAAAAATTTCGCTTCTTCTTCTTGAAATTTTGGTTACACTTACACAACCCTTTCATTCCTCCACGTTCTATCTACAACCTATCTAGCTTCAGCACAAGGTTTCAAGAATTATGTGCACATTTCTAGCCATGATTCTTAGTCTAAGGTTGTTGTTTTGTACTAGGGTTTTTGTGGTAGTATGTTGTTAAAAGAGTGATATGCTTGACTTATGCCAAGTCAAGGGTTTTATGTTAATTTTATTGCTATATGTAGTAAAAATGGCCAAGATTCCCTTGTAAACTTGAACATGGTTCTATACAGTATATTCTTGAATTTTGATGATAATTTCTGGTCGATTACCTCCTTAATTATGGCATTAAAAAATTATATTGATTCTTTTTAAGTGGCATATTTATTTTTGTTCTCTTGTGGTTATTGTTCCTATTTATGATGTATTTTCTTGGAAGGAAGGATCAGAAGGCTCTCTCTTTTCTGCCTCCTGTTATTGGTCACTGTTATATACACAGAGTTTCAAATAAATTTAGATCTTGTTACGAATATTTAAATATTTGGTTCTTTTAAGCATGTTTGTTCTGTGTTATTAAGTTTTGGGTTCTATAGTCACATGATTCACTTATAGGTTGTGTTCTTTATAAGATTCTAGTATTATCACCCATTATGCGAGATAATTCCACACAAAATTCTTTTTCTTTGCCTTTTGTAATATATCTATTGTGCCCGATAGGAAGTGGGACATGAGGTCCTCAGGACCTTCTTCTTGCCCTTGTAGTATCGTTTCATGTCCTTTTAAGGTTCTGGAAATACTTCACGAACGAATCTTGTTCACATGGGGTTCAACTAGTTCCCTATTCTTGTTATTGGTAGATATATTTTCTGATTGTTATTTATTGGTTGCTAAATGCCCTAAGTCTCATCATTTTCCTGATGTTTAAGCAATATTCTTCTATTTCAAAGATAAAACAAAACAAAACAAAAAAAGGAAAGAATAATAATAAAGATATATTGGAACCCATAAGGCACACCTCTCCTTAAACATTTTATAACTAGGAAGACTATCTCAATAAGAAAAACAGACTTGTGTAGGAATCCCTGCTTTCCACAGTTAACAATATCCATTTCAAAAAGAGAAATATTTAACCTATAACATTCATTTATCTAAAATGACTTTTGCAAAATTAATGCATTTATCTGCAAATAGTTCAACTAGTCAAGGAATTAATATGGAAAGAGGACTCCACCACTCAACCAAAGTGATTTGGCAATTATGTCCAAGTCTCCCCTCGAGCCTCCTTAATTTCCAGAGTAGTTGACAAACAATAGTCAAGTTCTTGGGCCTCAAGGCTCCTAGTCCAACCAAGAACTTCCAGACTTCAGGGTTTCCACTGGCTCTTGTTCAACTCAAGAATACACGCATCAGCGTCCTGCTTTACCTTGGAATCATAATGCTCAACGTTATTTTTCCCCCTTTCACTTGCCTCGAGCATCTTCTTTTTACTCTTGCCTCTCTCTCTCTCTCTAGGCTTCCCTTCTCAAATTGAGATGTTTTAATCTCTGAGGGAGGAGGAAGAAGTAACTCTCTCAACTACTTAGAAATGAAATTTTTTCCTTTTGAAATCTTTTCCCCGTAATTCCTTAACTTGCTACACATTTTAAAGAAATAAAAATAAAAATAAAATTTTAATCATCTAAAATTCCTTACTTAGACTTTCACCAGCCCAGGATTTATCAAGTCATGCATTATAAAAGTAAATAACAAATATTTACATAGCCAGGGGGTGTTACGTGGATATTTTGATCTAGACATGCAAATAAATATTGTAGAGAAGAAAGAAAAATTCAAACGGTTAAAATCCAATGGTAATTTAATAATCAAATATCAATATCTATTAAACTTCTATAACATCTAATAACTAGTTAAATTTTAAATAAAATTGTTTTTAATTAAGAAAGAATTTTAAGTGTAATACCCCTCAATGAATAGTAAATATTCTAATTTACTAAGTTATCTAGAAAACAGTAGACCATGCCTAGGTATGAATAAGATAAACATAAATGTTTATATTTTTAAGTTTAGTTAATAAATATTAACTATGGTCAGCTATAAACTTATGGGGAAAGTAATGCTATAGTGAGTTTCATATTCCACAATAGTTGAAGACAGTTATAGGCAGAGATCGTTGTCTGCCCAAACTCCTCTCCCTAGAGATAAAATATCTCAAATGGGAAAATGAAGCCAAGATGCGAAATAATTATCTAAGACAACCTGGGAGGAGTGAGACTATAACAAAATTGAACCTTTGACAGGACGTTGTAGAGGAAGGTAGGACATTTCCAAACATAGAGTTCTTGAGTTGGTAGGCTAGTGGAACTCTATTTGGAACCCTAGACTGGAGCTAGTTGGGATCAAGTGTTCTTGGGTGAACCTTTGAAGGTTCTCAATATGAAATTGTTCTGAATTTTAAGTTGACTTGGGGTGAGTTCCAGTGGTGTTACTTGTTCTCATAGGTTGGGAGGAACATTCCTTTCCCTTATGGTTTTATAGCTGGATGGAAGAAGGAACAAATAAGTATTGAGGAATCATGTTTTCTCTAATAGTTTATTATTTTCATAAAATTAAGTTATTGTTTGTTTGTGAGAAATGAAAACTATGAGATGTGTTTGAATGGATGATTTATTGTAACAAGAAATTTGTCATACACTAAAAGCTTGGCGAAACTACTGTGTCTTTATGTAAAGTAGAGTTTTAAATTTGAACTAAGGTATAATCTGTAAAAAAATCCTAAATAAAAACGACAACAACAGTGACAGATAAGGGCAATAGGAAACCCGAGGCCAAAATTGTACCCTAGTAGGAAATTTGGGTTAGTTCCTGGGCCCAGCTAAAGTCAATAGCAACCTAGGAACATTCCCTACTTCTAAGGGGTATGAATTGTAACAATATTATATAAATAAGTTGTAAACGAAAAGATAGTAATGGTGCCCTGTAAATAAGTATCGATGTGTCCAAGATAAAGAAAGGAAACTGGAATAGGAATCATTACAGAGTTTTTCTAAAATAAATCTACAGGCTATGGAAAAACTGTACAAGTCATAACACATTCTAAGTTCCTACATGTTTTCAATTCAATGAAATTCATGTTTTATAACAGTGAATGAAAACTATTCAAGAGCTTATATAGTGTTAGTAAAAAATAACTAACATAATTTATACATAAAGTGAAAGGCGTAATCACAATCCTTTACTTTGGAAGCCAAAAAGAAAAGAGAAATACAAACACCTTGCACCACCAAGAAATATATCACATAGTCGATTATTGGACCCAGGAAATCAACGAACAATAAGACCAAAAGTGAAAACGAGTTTAAGCGTACCCTAATGCTAGGGATGGTGCACACAAATACAAGCAAAATTTCTCAGAAATGACTATTTCAGAATAAAAATTTCAAAACATCGTGAAACAAGGATAAGCAACAATGATTGATTTTAAATCAAATCTTAAATGGTGTCATAATTATAATGATCCTTTGAGTACAATAAAAGTCAATCATTGTCTTTGTAGTACTTCCAAAAAACTGGTAAGAACAAACCCTAGCATGAGGGCTGGTCGTATCCTATCAAAAACAGTAGAGAGTCGGTCCTTTAAAATTCATTATTCGAAATCAGAGACTATCTATATGCTTCCTGGGTGCTTGAGCGAACATAAACCCTAGATGGAGGTTTCGCCATGACACCTAGAGAAAAGGACGAGGAGTTAATGTTAAAAAGGAACCTGGATAGCAACCTCACGTGGTTGACATAATTGTGGATGGTCGCGGCGACGATATCTCACTGCAAAAAAAAGGGGCAAGATGTCACAACAAGAAGTTTAGGATAAATCCTTAAGGGTTACATTTAGATAAAATTTATATAATGTGAGCATTAAAGGAAGGAGAGTTACTTGTGCAGGTGCCCCTTTCAACGCAATCTCCAACAACACCTTGAGGAAAGTAAACCTAACCCCACATATACATTATAAGAAGAATATGAAACAAAACTCTATAATGTTACATGTAGAATATTAAATTGAAAGTTTGAGTCTCACCAATATCAGAATGATTAACCTCGACATCCTTGTATTCCCATATCCAAGCAACTCCATGGAAATTGGTGTAGAAAGTACGATCAACATCCTTAGATTCCAAGCCCAAGGGCTTCTACAAGACAGGGAAATTGTTTAAACATTCTACAATGGAGAAACTTAGCAAAAAATTTAAACTAGAAGGGAAGGGACTTTGGCCTTCCGACCCTACAATCACCTCATAGAGTGAACAATGGAAGTACTAGACAGACATTCCAAGCCGATATAATTTTTTCCTCATCGAAATCTGCAGAGCCAAATGGACTGAGGTGCAACACAACTGAGCGGCATGATGCACGGGTGGGATCGGTGGTTACCCTCTAACCACCACTCCTCCAATCCACCGTTGACAGAAACCCTATCATACAAGAGTTGTAGATCGAAGCCCTCATGCACATCGAAGCATTGATTCTTTCAAGGAAGGACAGTTGGACATGTTTCAAGATTTTTCGATGTCCAATCCCCACATACATTAATCCCATATAAAAATTGAACTATGCAGAACATTACAATTATCATATGCCATTCAAAAACATAATATCACCAAAGATTAGGTTAATACCAAGTTGTAAGTGTTATCAATTCCAAACTTAAACCAATAACATATAATAAATTGGACAAAATTACTTGTGTTTGAAGTATCAAATCTAACAAGAAAGTCCCATGGTGTAAATAAACAATGCACATTTAAAAATAATAAATGAGGTATGTTACATTAAGAGGAGAAAGTTTAGGGAGGCTATTGAGATTGAGAAAAGATCAAGTACTTTAAACAAAGAGTTAAATGAGGTATGTCACATTAAGAGGAGAAAGTTTAGGGAGACTATTGAGATTGAGAAAAGATCAAGTACTTTAAACAAAGAGGATGGGTGGAAAATGAAGAGGATGTGTGGAAAATGATTTGTGCCCTTTCTTAAGGGTCTTCTTTTTCCTTCCCTCTTCTCCTTGGTTTTTCTTTTCTTCTCATTTTTTGTTTAGGTTGCTTTTGCTTTATCCTTCATATTTATTTTGTTCCATTTTTCTCTTATCCTCTTAATTTAAATGGTCCATCCTTTATTCTTGGGTTATATAATTATTTGTGTATATTAATCCCGTTTTTCTTTCTTCTTCTTCCTTTTTTTTTTGATATTATACATTTTCAAAGTATATGTTCTTATTTTCTTGTTAATTTATTATTTGTTAGTTTCTAAATTTACTTATTTATTTTCTTGACTTTGAATTATTTAATAATTTTTATTCATTTACCTTTTAATTTTTGTTTTGTTCTTTTGTAATTTTATTTCCTCCTTCTCTCTCATATATATATATATATATATATTCTAATTTGACTTTATATATATCACTTATTTTCTAATTTGAATTTTTAGATTTTATAAATAAATTTTTTATTTCTTTAATGAGTTTTCAAATTTTGATCATGTGTTTTGATATTAATTTATTTTTACACATTTATGATATTCTTTATTTGACTTTTTTAATTCTTAACTTTTATTTTTTTTATTGCAATATATTTTTTTTAATTGTTTTTAATCAATTTTTTTATTATTTAATAATGAACCAAATATTAAACATAAGGGACGCTCTTTTTCACTTTAATTTATTTGTATTAGTTTTATTTATTTCCTTAAAAAAAAATTATATATATATATATATATATATATATAACTTTTTATTCAAATAAATTTATGATTAATTTCATTCATATATATATAACTTTTTATTCAAATAAATTTATGATTAATTTTCTGTAATTATAACTCTTTTATTTTTTGGAATGAACTTTCAAAAAATTTGATCTTGTTTTTTTCAGTTAATTTTTATATTATTATAATATATTTTTTGTTTGACTCTTTTTGGTTCCTGATTTTTATATATTTTTTTAGAACTTTTTTTTCCATGTAATATTTTTTTTTAATTGTTCTTAATTAAAAAAAGTTTATTAATAATTAACCAGGTATTTGAAATAAAAGATGCTAGTTTTTAAGTTATTTGTATTAGTTTTATACATTTCCAAAAAAATGTTCCTATTTATTTATGGTTATATATATATTTATTTTTTTATTTATTAATAATTGTTAATATTTTATATTTATAAATAAAAGTTATCTTTTTATTTGATTTTTTTAATTTTTAAATAGATTTTATGATTAATATTCTATAATTATATTTTTTTTTCATTTCTTTGAATAAATTATCATTTCATGATATTTCTTGTTTGACTTCTTTTAGTTTTTAAATTTTAATTTTTTTTTTTAATTTTAATTTTTGATCCTTTATTTTTTTCTTGCAATATTTTCTCGTTTAAATTTGTTTCTTGATTAAAAAAATTTATTTAATATTTAAGAGAAGTTATAAAAATTTAATAAAGATTGATATTTCATTATTAAATTACGGTTGGGTTTTAACTATTGGATATTAATTATTTGAATTTTTCTTTCCTTTCTACGGTTTTTATTTGCATAGCTAGATCTAAATCTCCATCTCACTCTTGATGATAACCACAATTGAGAGTTCAAAACTGGTTAAGGAAGTTTTTTTGTATATAATCTTACGAAAAATCTTGAAAAAATATTTAAAACATTAAAAATCAACTCTATATTAAAAGTTAAATGAATTACAAATCTTTTTAACAAAAATAAAATCATTTAGCATTTTATATTAAAATACTAATACATTTAATTATATTTAGAATAGAAAATATATATTAATAAGACTCTATATATATATAATTATTTATGATTCATATTCTACACATTTATATATTAATACATGCCCTAACCATATTTAATATATAATTAAAATACTAATACATACATAGACAATTATAAATTTATATTTAATTTTTATAACCTTAACTCATCCCTATTTAATATATAATTAAAATATTAATACATACTCTAACTACATTTAATATATAATCTTATTAGAGAGTTACATATTTATATTTAATTTCTATAACTTTCGCTCATCCCTATTTATACTTTCACTTCTGCTAATTCTCTTCACCATCCCATCCTTATTTCTAGAATTCCCATCCTTATTTCTAGAATTTTTTTAGGTCGATATAATGGTTACTTCGAAGCTCGTATTGGTGCTGGGTATCTGCATGTTCCCCTTTTCCTGCTTTCTCATGTAACAGCTATAGACAATGATGGTGACATACCACTGACTCACTTAAAGCTCTTTTATGCGAAGTAGAGTCTTTTGGTTAAGCAATATTCAAAAGGAATTGCTTGCTTATGTCAATAGTGTTGTGTAATTTTGTTGTCTTCTTAATTTTTTTTTAATTATTTATTATTTTATATTATAATTTATGTTATAAAATAATTTTAATATATTTTAAATGTTGTTAGGTAATATTATTTAGTCATTTATAATTTTTTGATTTTTTAACAAAATCTACTCACTACTTAAAAAATAATAATAATAAATAGAACTTGTAAAATGGTTAGTAATAATTTGTTACTAATTGTAAAAATAATTTGATGCGTGGGTATCGTTGTCGTTTTTTATCATGGACGGTGCATTGGATGTTGTTCCAGAACAGATTAGTTATATGTCAGGTTGCAGGGTTGCAGTCATAAGATGTCTAATAATGCTAGGAGTCCTCTAACGAGGCGGAGGAATTGCCCAGATGGCCAAAAGTGGCCGGAATCTGGGTAAAAAAATTTCAAAAAATCTTGTAGAAGCAGTGTTTGAATCGTGTTTTTGATGGTAGAAATGGATTCAGCACCATCAAAAACTTCAGCTAAAATTTTGAAGTTTAACAACTATAACTTGGATTTACAAAAATCCTTGCCAAATTTTCTCTAAATATAACCGGAATTTGTAATGTCCCTTAATAATAAATAATAAATATTAATAAATATTAAATATTAAATAATAAACAATAAATAATAATAAATTAATAAATTAATTACATGCTTTAAATAAATATAAATAAAAGAAATAAAACAAGACATCTTGCAAGGCTGGCCCACTCCCTCACAGCCCCAGGCATCGAAGTCCTTACACCCCCACCAGACTTTGGCATCCTAATCCAATAACGGGCACCTAGCCTAGAACATCAGGCACTTGGCCTCCTCAAGATGGTCCCATAGCCCTTCAAGAGCTATCCATCAAGAGCTACACAAAACAAAGAAACCACTGGCATATGTAGTGTTGATTGAGTTTGTCCCCAACCCATATGGTGTTACTTATTCTCCTTCGTGCGTATGGGCTCGCACGAGATCATCAAATAAATTGGCCCTCTCAGCCCATTTGTGGAGTCCTGTGAATCATCACACCTCAACATGCAACCAATGCATTAGCCATACCATCATAGTATCATAGAAAATAATCCACATGCCAAGTCTTGCATGTCATCATGAGAACATTCATCATTGTTAATCGCAACATTATGAATAATAACGAATTGCATGCTCATGCATGTCATAAATTTGTATGCAACTATCACATGCTTCACCTTATGAAATACCCTCATAAGTTATAACATCAACATATTTGCATCAAGACATATCATGACTTCACATAATAAATGAATCACATGTCAAGAAACCTCATATTATAGCATCATAATTCCTATGCTACATTATGCATATCATATCCATCATGAGTATTTAACATTAAATACCTATCATGGTCCCAAACTTCTACATGCATGTTTAAGTTGAAGTCTCGTGAGCAACTTGCCATATCATCTTCTTCCTAAGGATACATCATCACTATTGTAACAACTATATAAATATGAAGCACATGTGCATGATTACCCTTATACCATCATATCTTCAATATGAGAAACATCTCAATACTTATCAAATATAAAATTATACTTTATAAGCATTTTTTTTTTTAATCATGATTCATCAGAAAAAATTATTTTCATTTACTTTACAGACCTTCAACTGTGAACTAAGATTATTCATCATCCATCTAGAATCTATGTTATCTCATCAGGGTTATTAGTGTTATGATTTCATCAAGATACCAATTACTTTTCAATAATCATTTCTACTTCTTTCAACTAGCAAGTTGACCATTTACACCATAGGTATAATCATCTAAGTACATCGTTAAATTTCACATGAGCCTCATCATCTTGAGTCTTAATCAATCATTATTTAAATCTTCTATCTCAAAATTAAAATCCCTTGGTTTTACATCCATTTACCCTTTGGCTTACCGATTCCAATACCGCTATATGTAATTGTATATAAACACTAGGTCATCATGGTTTAATTTTATATCATGCTTAATTTACTTGCATGAGGGTTTGTTGATCCATGTTGACTTATACCTACTTCACTTAACAATTATCATTTTCATCCACAAAAATATTTTCTTATCTCGTGAAGTTCCTATCTCAATACTACTTGATTGCTTTATCGTAAATTCACCCTTCATCAAGTTGGACAAAAGACTCTTTCTCATTAAATAGTATCATTATTTTAGATTTTGAAATAGTTGGAAACACTACTACCATCATTGTCCATGAAAAATTTAAATGTGTGGTGTTATGTGGAAACAACCTCTTTTAACGCTATGGGAACAAAACTTCTTCACATTTTTGAACTATGTAGATCATCACTATGACCATTACCAATCATGTTTCTCGGTCCACTCATCAATACCCTTAAAAGAACTTTCTTCTTGATAGAACATCCCTTCATTTCCTCCTACCAGATATTCATAGATATATTTTTATTTTTCTCCTAGTCTTAATTTCCTAATATTCCATGTCTACTAGCTTCAAAAATGGAAACTTCTTCACTTCATTCTATTTTATTAACTTGACTTTAATTTCTCACCTCCAATCATTGTGGTTTCTTTTCCTCTTTTCTTAAAAACTTATTACTGATATACTTTGGAAATGTTGTTACTATTTCCCAACTTGGTTAATACCTGATAAATAAATTCGTTAAGATGGCTACCAAATGTAATCCGCTTATCATTTCATGTTTTAAGACATCAACATAATAAAATTACCTGATCACACATCTTGTTATCCATAATTCATTCATATAGTTAGTCACCTATGGAGAACTTTACAATGTGGCTCTCCCATTAGAGGGAAAATTGTTATAGATGTTGTCATGCACACAACTTATCTTCTCCAATCATTATATTTTATCATACCTTATAGGTTCCTTAAAAATGACCTTCATTATTACCATGATTATTCAACTTCGTAATTTATTGCCAATATTTTCTTCTTTATGTGCATCATCCCTAGATAGACCTTATAGTGATACCTTTAGAGTCCCAAGTTATGATTATACCAACCTCTTCCATTATGTTCTAAAATAGGTTGCCTCTTCTTACTGATTTCTTACCCTTGTTGTGATACTTCCTTTCAACCACCATAAGTATCTATCTAGCACCAAGTTGGCCATAATCACATGATCTATCTTTAGTTATTATCCTTAGAAAATTTGCAAGTTTTTCCTTTCCACTTCTCCTTAGACAACTTTATCCAATATATGCAATTAACCTTGAATCATGAAACCTCATGTAACATTATACTCAACATTTAATTAAACTAAACTGAAATCATAGTGTACGATTTAGATGTATCATAAAGTTTAAACAATAAAACATGATTTAGATGCTCCATAAAAAAGTATCTGTCTTAGCTAAGTAAGCACTCCTACTTAGTTCATCACATCTTAATCATCAAGGATTTGTTGTCATCGTTAGAAGATCATATTCAGATAGTTGTGTTCTTGCAATAATAGACCAGAGAAATGCCAAGCAAACTGCTATCCCTAAAGGACAATGAGAACAGTAATCCAACCCAAATAATTAGTGAATAATATGATCAGCATTCAAGGAATGTTATCTCTGTGTTTTTAGATCAGATTGAAACCATAAAATAATGAACAGATGCAAGTGAACAACGATCATCTAAAGGTAATAAGATATCAGTGTTTATACCATTGTGAATTGGAACAGATTTCACTATTTTAGAGCACTTCAAATGGTGACGATATTACAAATGTCAACATCAATTATCCAAATACTTCAAGCACTATGTAAACTATGTTGTAAAATGAACCGGTGGGGAGTAGTTAAGAAAATACACCAGTATTAAAGATTTGTTCCTCCACAAAACATGTCAGTATCAATAGTGCTAAATTTTTTTAGGGAAAATGCCATCCAATGTGGATCAAATCATGTCAGTTGGCGTATTGTTCAATCACAAGAAATGAATGTTTAGGATGTGAAATTCAGTTGTTTACAATGTTCAGAAATGACCATCATTCAAGATATGTTTAACATCATAGCATGGTATCACAGGATTCTCAAGGCAAAATTCATGTGAAAATAAGCTGATAGACAGAAAAAGGTGTCATCACTATACGGAGGAAATACTAATTAACAGTTGCAGAAGAAGAGATTTTTGTAAAACACAGGCGCAAAAGACTCAACATAAAAAAACTATAATAATAATAATTTAGTATACTGGCATTTTAATCTAGAAGTAAACAATGGAAAATTTCAGATATTAGATTAAAAATTTTAGTTTTCAGAACATTAATAAATAACAATCAAGTAATTTATATTCAACATGCAATTATCAATAATCACTAATTTTATAGTATTATACCATGGAAAACATGAGTTGGAAGGTAATAATGATGTCTGAATAAAACTTAGAGAGTTGTCTCAACATAAAATCAAAATTCGAATGAATAAAGCTTAAGAATATTGGTGGCATTATTGTTTTAAGAAGGTACTTGAATTCTGAAAGAAAATTTATTCACCACTGACTTTTGAAATTATATGTCACACCAAGATTAAGTCTACAGATTCATGACCTTGAAATTATATGTCACACCAATATTATGTCTACAGATTCATGACCTTTATGTGCTAGGATAACTTGAAATTCTACGTTGTAGAGTGAAATATTTTGAGTATCTATTTAAGAAATCATAACTTATGTTAGAAGAAATATGTTATAATAATTAAATGGATTGTTTTTAACAAAATAAATCGTTAAACAAATTTATTGAATGTATCTTGAGATTCTTATGGCCATTAAATGATTACTCTAAGGGGCTTTAAGAAATCAAACAACCAAAGAAATATTCCAACAAAAACACGCCATAAACAAGAAGAGACACCGCTACCCGACCCAAAACCGGATCGGATGACTGAGAAGGTTATCCCTCCCAAAACAAAAAATAAAATCATTTTGTTAATAAGATGGCCCGTCTACAAGCGCACCCACGAAGGCAACACCATATCAAACCATTAACAAAGCTTTAATAGCTACCGGGTTTTACATTCATTAATTACAATATAAAGATCAAAACAAAACCAGGAAACTCTGAACAAACCTATTAGATATAACACATTTTAGCTATAATGATTTGCGCTTTGAATTCTTGATGAGAGAAGGAGCTTCTTTTGGTGCTTGGACTTTGAACAGATATGCACTTCATTTGAGGTAACCTTGTGGATCATATTTATATGCAAATGGCTATAACCTGAATGCTCCACAAAGAGATTACACAAACCTAAATTCCAGCAGTGTTAGTATGATTTTTTTGTTAGCAATTTAGCAGGCTTGCTTAGGCTTTAGGGTTTGGTTCCCATGTCTAACAATAGACTAATATTTGTTATAAAGTTAATAGGGTGCAGAGTTGTTATACTGTTTTTTTTCATCTTCAACATATAGTCAATATATCCATCCCTTGATGAATGACAATAATTAATTTCTGCTTCTGTAATAACGTATGAGGAAAACAACTTGAGTGTGTCTCAAGTATGAATCTGTCAACGTGAACCTGAGTACAATCTATTATCATTTAAGCAGGTAGTAAAAATCATTTATCTTCAATAAAATTGTATTACTAATTTGTATGCTTTTATAGCTCTTATTTAAGGATAAATGTTTAATTAGTCATTCATTAGCTAAATCATCATCTATTTATCTAGCATAAGTATTCTTGTCTGATAGTATGCATTGGATTTTCTCTAATTGTATTTGATATTGGTATTTTATGGGCTGACATATATTGGAAGACAAGCTATAGCTTGATTGGCAATGGTACGGTGAAGTTCTGATGCATATTTGGTAAGATATTCATTGGTTTTTGAACAACGGATTGATATAAAATTGACATTTTCTTATTGGTTTAGTTTTTGTTAAGGAAAACCTTTGGATGTCCTCACTAACTGCATTTCCACACTTTCACAATAAAAAATCTACATGCATTTCATAGTTGAGTTGCATAGCCGTGTCTTTCTTGTTATCCAAGTCTAGTTTATGTTTGAACTGGATTTTCAAATCACTGTTAGTAGTCTCTGTTGTGCTTGGATACTATCAAAAGATTCACTGGTTTCTAACTGTCATATGACAAAGTGAAATCCTCAACAAAGGTATATAGTATTGTTGTGATTCGTTGATTCATCATTGGAAGAAGTTTTTTTTGTTATCCTGTCATTCAACAACTTGTCTATAAATGTGTTTGAGTGAAGCAGCCTGACAATATCTTTTAGTTTGTATTCTCCAAAGGATTGCTGCTTGGTCCTATTTCATTCGGACATTATTGGTGAATCTAAGTTGACATCTCATTTACCATTTTCCAAGTTTTGTTTTACTAAAAGATCTTTCCTTATCTCAAATTTTTAAGTAAGAGAAAGGACACTATTGGCATTATGAGATATTGTTCTAAAACATTGTCATTATTTTATGGTTTCAATCTGATCTAAAAAAACACAGAGATAACATTCCTTGAATGCTGATCATTCACTATTTATTTGGGATTGTTGTTCTCATTGTCCTTTAGCGATAGCAGTTTGCTTGGCATTTCTCTGGTCTATTATTGCAAGAACACAACTCTCTGAATATGATCTTCTAACGATGACAACAAATCCTTGAGGATTAAGATGCGGTGAACTAATTAGGAGTACTTAGCTAAGACAGATACTTTTATGGAGCATCTAAATCATGTTTTATTCTTTAAACTTATGGTACATCTAAATCGTACATTATGATTTCAGTTTAGTTTAATTAACTGTTATGATGTTGAGTATAATGTTACATGAGGTTTCGTGATTCAAGGTTAATTGCATATAGTGGATAAAGTTGTCTAAGGAGAAATGGAAAGGAGAAACTTGCAAATTTTCTAATGATGATAACTAATGATAGCTCATGTGATTATGGCCAACTTGGATCAGATGCTTAAGGTGGTTGAGAGGAAGTGTCACAAAAAGGGTAAGAAATCAATAAGAGGAGGCAACCTATTTTACAACATAATGGAAGAGTTTGGTATAATCATAACTTGAGGTATCACTATAAGGTCTATCTAAGGATGATGCGCATAAAGAAGAAAATATTGGCAATCAACTAATGAAGTTGAATAATCATGGTAATAATGAAGATCAGTTTGAAGGAACCTGGAAGGTATAATGACATAGATAGATAAGTTGTGTGCATGACAACATCTATAATAGTTTTTCCCTCTAATGGGAGAGCCACATTGTAAGTTTTCCATAGGTGACTAACTATATGCATGAATTATGGATAACAAGATGTATGATCAGGCAATTTTATTAGGTTGATGTCTTAAAACAGGAAATGATAAGCGGAGTACATTTGGTAGCCATCTTAATGAATTTATTTATAGGGTATTACCCAAGTTGGGGAATAGTAACAACATTTCCAAAGTGTATCAATGCTATGCTTTTAAGATAGGAGGAAAAGAAACCACAATGACTGGAGGTGAGAAATTAAAGTCAATTTAATAAAATAGAATGAAGTGAAGAAGTTTCCATTTTTTAAGCTAGTAGACATGGAATATTAGGAAATTAAGACTAGGAGAAAAATATATATAAGAATATCTGGTAGGAGGAAATGAAGGGATGTTCTATCAAGAAGAAAGTTCTTTAAGGGTATTGATGAGTGGACCGAGAAACCTGATTGGTAATGATCATAGTGATGATCTACATAGTTTAAAAGTATGAAGATATGAAGTTGAGAATTTTCATAATGACCAGTAAAAAAAAAAAATAGTTGAAGTATAGGAAGGAATGTTGCTAGAAATTTTATAAGGATACCTTGAGAAGGATTGTATACATATTGACAAAAGAAGTGATAGTTTTCACTTGACTGATTTGCACTCATTGTTTCATGAGTAGGACTTCACATAGAAAAACTTATCAAGTTTTGTTCCCATAGCGTTAAAAGAGGTTGTTTCCACATAACACCACACATTTAAATTTTTCATGGGCAATGATGGTAGTAGTGTTTCCAACGGTTTCAAAATCTAAAATAAAGATACTTTTAATGTGCAAGAATCTCTTGTCCAAATTGAAGAAGGGTGAATTTACGATAAAGCAATCAAATGATATTGAGATAGGAACTTGACGAGATAAGAAAATATTTTGTGGATGAAAATGATATAAGTCAACATGGATCAACAAACCCTCATGCAAGTAAATTAAGCACGCTATAAAATTAAATCATGATGACCTAGTGTTTATATGCAATTGCATATAGCGATATTGGAATCGGTAAGCCAAAGGGTAAATGGATGTAAAACCAAGGGATTTTGATTGTACAACTAGAGAAGGAAGAATATATGATGAGAGATTAAGACTCAAGATGATGAGGCTCATGTGAAAAATTAACAATGTACTTAGATGATTATACCTATGGTGTAAAGGGTCAACTCCCTAGTGAAAGAAGTGGAAATTATTATTGAAAAAGTAATTGTATCTTGATGAAAACATAACACTAATAACACTGATGAGATAACATAGATCCTAGATGGATGTTGATTAATCTTAGTTCATAGTGGAATGGGTGTAAAGTAATTGAAATTGATTTTTATGATGAATCATGATAGAGTATTATTCTATATTTGATAAGTATTGAGATGTTTCTCATATTGATGATGTTTCATGATATGATGGTATGAGGGTGATCATGCACATGTGGTTCATATTTATAGTTGTTACAATAGTGATAATGTATCCTTATGATGATGATGATATGCATAGGCTTGGCATAGGAATTATGATGCTATGAGGTTCATTGACATGTGGTTCATTTATTATGTGAAGTCATGATATGTCTTTGATGCAAATATGTTGATGTTATAACTTATGATGGTATTTCATGAGGTGAAGCATGTGATAGTTGCGTACAAATTTATGACATGCATGAGCATGCAGTTCGTTATTATTCATAATGTTGCGATAAACAATGATGAATGTCACATGATGACATGCAAGACTTGGCATGTGGATTATTTTCTATGATGGTATAACTAATGCATTGGTTGCATGTTGAGGTGTGATGATTGACAGGACTCCACAAATGGGCCGAGAGGGCTGGTTTATTTGATGATCTCATGCGAGCCCATATGCACGAGGGAGAATAAGTAACACCATATGGGCTGGGTACAAACTCAATCAACACTACATATGCCAGTGGTTTCTTTATCTTGTATAGCTCTTGATTGATAGCTCTTGAAGGGCTATGGGACCATCTTGACGAGGCTAAGTGCCTAATGTTCTAGGCTAGGTGCCTAGTATTGTATTGGGATGCCAAAGTTTGGTGGGGGTGTAAGGACTTGGATGCCTAGGGTTGTGCGCCTTAGTGATTTGTGGAGGGAGTGGGCCAACCTTGCGAGATGCCGGTGACATTGAGCACTATATCGGATGCCTGCCTTGGGGCAGATGAGGTCTGAGTCAAGCTCAAGCCTTGGGGCCAGCCTTGGACTAGGATATAGACCAAGGAGGCTTATGCCTAATTTTAAAAATGGAAGACTTATGCCTAATTCCGAAAGTGGGAAAAAGGACAGAGATTCCTTGGGATTTCCCAGGTGTTGTGAGACTTTCGATGCCTACTGGTTATACTAGTTCCGCAGAGGGTGCCGAGACTGTTACATGATGTAATAAATAACAAAATAAATGTAATGTCCCTTAATAATAAATAATAAATAATAAATAATAAACAATAAATAAAATAATAATTAATAATTAATTAATTACATGCTTTAAATAAATATAAATAAAAGAAATAAAACAAGAAAAATAGTAAAAATCAGTAAAACTATCAAAAAGTAAAAACAAAAGAAATAAAACAAGAAAAATAGTAAAAATCAGTAAAACTATCAAAAAGTAAAAACAAAAGAATAAAACAAGAAAGCAGTAAGTTGCATGTTGACACATGGAGTGTGTGCATGTGGTTCCCCTTCTAATGTTTGCTCTATTTAATAGATGGTGAGGAAGATGAGAGGTATTCCATCATTCCATGATTCCACCATCCATTCTCTTGGGAGAATAGTGTTCTAAGACAAAGGATTCCTTGGAAGTAGTACGTTGATTGAGGGCTCGGGGGTGGCCAGTTGTAGCAAGTTTTTGTGCAACTAAGCCTACGGTTGGGTGGAGAGCCATCCCCAAAACCTTGTTGCAATTAGAAGACTTCAACTAGAAATCAACCCGGAAAACACAAGTAAGTATCTCTACTTATAGTTTTGAATTTTGATGTTAATTAGTTGATAATTGCATGTTGATTATAAATTGCTAGATTAATCTAATTAATTATGTGTTGATATTTCGGGGCTATTACAGAATTTCCATAACTTTCCGGGCAACTCCTCTACATCGTTAAACTAGCGATAATGCTATAGGGATTTAATCATGACTTGCCTCCCTTGGCTATATTGATGATTGATTTGTTAAATGTTTTAATGTCTATTTTTATGTGTTTATAGAAAGTCTGGGTAATTTTGATGACAGGTTTATCAAAGGTTTTGTGTTTAAAATAAATTTTGGTCACTTTAATGATTAGTTTGTTAATTGTTTGAATGTTTAATTTGTGATTTATTAATTATTTGAATGTTTATTTGTGTGTTCTTCACACAAATGGAAGAATGCCAAGTAAGATTAAAAAATGGTATAAATTCTTATTATAAAAGAGATATAGATGTCATGATTTCAAAAATCTTATTTTTGGTTTGCAATTGTTAGATATTGAAACATTTGTTATATATTTGGTACAATTATATTTGTTTGAAATATTTGTTTAGTGGCCTTAATTTTGACATGCTTTGCTTACTTTGATCACAGGATTGTTAAATGTTTTAGTATTTAATTTTATGTCATTATGTCAAGCCTTGGCCATTTTGATGACTAGTTTATTAAATGTTTCAATGTGTTTGTGTATGTGTGTTCTCTCCAAATAATTCTAAATATTTTATTCTAGTTATTGTTACCTGGTATCCAGTGGAAAGAATGTCAAGTGATATTAGTAAATGATATAAATTCTCATTATATTGAAGAGATATATAATTCATAATTTGAAAATTCTTATTTTTTATTTGCAATTATTTCATGTTGAAATATTTGTTATATATATATATATATATATATATATATATATATATATATATATATATATATATATATATATATATATATTACTTAATATTTTTTAAATGTCATGTATTAATTCAATATTAAGAAATATATAAATTATACTTGTACAACACATTAAGAATTAGAAAATAAAATTTTGTTCTCTATAAAAGATATATAATTGATATATATATATATATATATATATATATATATATATATATATATATATATATATATATATATATATATATATATATATATATATATATATATGAAATAAGACTTGTGTGATCCATATCAAGTTTATGAGAAAAGTCGTCAGCAAAATTTTCGCTGAATGTAGAATTTCCCACTGTAGATCAACAGATTATGCAATAAACTAAAGCAAAATACAAGATCTACTTCTACAACCAACTTTGCGGAAGCTTAATCGAATATGAGCAAGATCAATAGAACACATATAACTGATGAAGAGAAAGCATACACATGAAAAATAGAAGAATAATCCTAGGGAAAGCCTCAACCTAAAACCCCAATCTTTGTATTATCATACAAGTGGAAATATGGTCCGGATTACACAAAGCCTTAGCTCGGAAGCTATCTAGCTCTCAGTACAATCCCTCTGTTGATCATAGACAGTCAAAGGCTTCCCACAAACCTTCTCCTCTGCCCTCTAAGCCTCCTATTTCCTTGCACAGTTTTTCCTGGGGTCTAGTGCTTCCACTTGTGTGAATTCCCACCTCACATTGCTCACTTGGATCAGTAGTAACTACGCAATCCTGAAGGAGATAATTCCTTCTGCATGGATGAGTTTCTTATATAGGAAAAATCCTCCAACTGATAGTACATTGTCCCTTCCTTCGATCTCAACTGGGTCTCTAACTGAATTGATATGCATGAGTTATTTATGAGAGAATATTCAGTTATCTGAAGTGCAACAGTTACATGCATGCAAGCATTAACTAACTGAACTCACAATTAATTCTATAAACTGTTAGAACTAATCTAATTGGACTTAACTCAGTTAACTGAGCTAACTAATTACAACTCAAAGTACAACTCACTCTCATCTCCTTAACTAAGGGATAAATTCCTCAATCAATGGAGAAATTGTTGCATGTCTTCACATAGACTTCATGTTTGATTTTCTCCAGCTAATTAACTCAAGATGAATTAATTAATTATTAATCAAACAACTGTTAAGAACAAATTCGAATTTTACTTCTCAATTTTAGTTCAGGGACTAACTAAAATTGGAATCCATCCCAAAATGCTATTTATAGCAATGCTATTTTTAGCACTTCCATTTTTCATTCCTTGTTGTTATGTCCAACACTGGTACCCGAACTGCTATTTATAGCATTTCTATTTTTAGCATTTATTGTTGCCATTTTCAACACTGAAGATTCTTCTCATAAAATTATTTTATTTAAGATAAACATTGAATATTTTATTTAGTGCCAACATTGAAATATTTTATTTTTATATTTAAAGATATATATGAAGTTGACATTGAAATTTCGTAAATAACATAAGTAGTCAAATATTTTATTTAAAGCCCATATTGAAATATTTTTAAACAATAAAGAAATTATATATTTGTCTTATAATAAAAAATGAAAATACAAGAAAAAAATTATTTTCAATTGTTTTATTTTCAGTTGATATAAAATTATTTTACTATGGACATTGAAATATTATATTTATGGCTAACACTTTTTGGTTATTAATATTTCTTTTTTAAATATTACATGTCAACTCCATGTTTAGCATGGAATGAACTACACATTTCCTTCATACTATGGTGTAATATTGAGCATGTCAACTCCATATTGAGTAGTGGAGGAATTATACATCTCCCTCATACTAAAAATGAGGAAAAAGGAGGAGGAAATTATAGAGGAAATTAGCACTCTAAATTACTTTATGTTTATTTATAAATATGATGTAAAATTAAGGTTGGCATTGAAGCTCCCCAGATGGGGTGGTGGAAAGGGCATAATGCCACCACCTCAACATGCATTAATAGATGGGACGTGGCATTATGCCCCACCAATATTATTTAACATGATCCAACCTTACTATGAGTAGGTGTTGGAGATAGCACACAACAATTTCATTTCAAGGTATTGGGTTAAATGCTTGTTTCAAGTGGAGGTAAGGCTCATCCATGGCCTAAAATATTGAGGATCCATGGTTGTTGAATGACCCTATTCTTATTGCATAGTGAATGACCTAATTTCACCTCAGACGATGAATAGGAGAAATTTGGTTTCATGATCTCACATGACACCAGAGAGGTGATCTCCTAACAATCAATACTCCTTGCTTGATCGCATTATTATTCTTTATGGTGCAAGAGTTCTCTGAAAATAACGACTATGAGCAGGTATTTTCTCCCATGGTATATTTAGTGTGGTTTCTCAATTTTTTCACTCACCTATTGTTTGGGTTAGCATGGAGGCTTTGTCTTAGTAGATTTCTCTCTGGTTCTTCTCCTCAAAAGGTTATATCTCTCCTAGCCTTTTCTTCTTATGTCCCTTTTTTTTCTTCTTACTAATTTAAATATTATAAATGTGCATGCAGGTTCCTTCATTTTCTCAATTTTCCACTCTTACCCCTACACATCATTCGCCATCATTTATTGTTCGCCCATCACTTTTCCATCATTATTGTCACGTCACATTTCCCTAATGTTTGGCATCTAGCTTACCTCAACTAGGGAACTTCCATCATCAGTATAACCCATGGGTGTTGATCATCAACTGCCTCCATCACCTTTGAGATTCCATCCACCTACAAATGTTGCATCCATATACCATTAGGTAGCCCCCTCTCCACCCCCCACAATATTTTTTACTACCATTGTTCCATCTCAAGTGGTTTATCCATATAGTCCCCATGTAGTCCCATAACCATCAACCCACAATGGTAGTTTAGTTGATGCAACAATAGATGTTTCCTTTGAGAAAGTTGTGTAGTCAACTACTCCACTCGTCAATGAATCTCCATCATGGGTGAGACATTCACGATGAGATCATTCATTGATGATTTCTTTTCTTTATAATGAATTGAAGTGATTCTAGGCATTTTTGTCTAAATTCTATGTTGTAACTCTTATATCTATTGAAGAGTGGTATAGTAGAGAGATTAAGGGCATGGTGGAGGGAAACACCCTCATGATTGATTAGAGCATCTTCGATAAGTTTTATGGGCTTGAATTATAATGTATTATTTTGTAAGTGCATAATTTATTGTGGAAAAATTCTAATGATATTGTCGATTCTTTGTGCAGTCATGAGAGAGAAGAAGCATGCCCCAAAAGAAAAAAAAAAGTTGAGATCCTTCTTCTAGTAAGAGGAGAAAGGTTGGCTTCTAAGATGCAAATGATGGTGGTGATGGTGGAAGTGGTCAAGAGACCCATTTTGTATATACAACATCATATACGAAATGACCATGTTTGGGCATGAGATTTTGTTCATATATTATAATCATTTTCTATATAGGTCACCACATGCCATAATTCCATGTTTAGCATGAGGTGTTGTTTTGCATATTGAACACATTATGCCATTTCATTAAATATGTACATTTGAGACAATTTTTAGTGTGTGTGTGTGTTTATCTATGTGTGTGTGTATGTATATGTATATGTTTATTTATGTATGTATGAACTGAAGTGTTTTTTTTTTTTTTGATGTTGAAGTGTTATATTGTTAGGTTGAATTTGCATCTATGTCGTGATGATGTGATATTACCTATTGTGAAGTGAACACTCTGACATAATGTATTTTTAAAGGTGTTTGGATTGGGTTTTTAACAACATGCTAGTTCGGCATATTCCTAGTGATATAGTAGTTGATGATCCCAAACAAATTGCAACAAGTTTTATCACTTAGGGAACACTTCTCCAAGTGCATACCAAATCTAAAAATCACTTTATTACAATAATTTATGTAATAGAAATATCTTTTTATCTTCAAGTTCTATATTAAATCACTTAAAAATTTCAACCCTATGTCATATCAAATCAACATGAATGAAAAATCTTGAAAATTACTTAATCATGAAGAGAATGCAAGAAGAAAAATCAAATTTGCAATCACATAATTTTGGATAGAAAGATACTTTATACATATATATAAGAAATGAAATACATGTGAAAAAATTTATCACAAAATTGGTACAATATCTAGCTCTCCAAACTATAGCAAGGTAAAATCAAGAAAACCCTAGCCACCATCAAAGATCCACAACAAGCTAGCATCAACAACAAAAGGTCCTCCCTTGGCTTCAACAAGCTTTTATCACATTTTTTTCTTCACACTAACATTATTTTCTTCCTTAGGGTTTATGAACCCTAGCCATGTTTCATCACATAAAGTGCATGGAAAGATATATATTCCTAAGGCTCCATTTATACTTTTCCATCCTATGGTTTGTGTACTCAAATCCTTGGCCTTAAACTCTTACATCAACATAAACAACAACACTTACATGGAACATCATGAAAGATATAGTAACCAACTTTTCTTCTAAGAAAGGAATCACACCATGCTCAAGAGTCAACAATTTCATCTCACGATGATCTTTTTCCTAATTTCACATCCCATAAGAACAAGGTTTTATAATCATTCAAGGTGTTAGCTCCATTGTCCATGTCTTCTAATGAGTAAGGAAAAATAGTAGTACAACAAGATCTGCCTTACTCATCATCATGGATCACATCAACTCCATGTTCTTCTCTAGGGTCTACATGCATAGCATAAATGCTAGCATGAAATGAGAAAATCTAAAATTCATAAAAAGGAAATCTCTCCATGAAACATACAAGACATCTCTCTCTCTCCAATTTTCTTATTTTGGGGAACTTTTTTCATGCACCTTAAGGTCATGCTACTATGGCTTCCTAATGAACCTACCCTCTTTCTCCCTATAGGCTCTAAGAAAATACAATGAATATAGTACAATGGTGACAAAATATACAATAGTTCTATTTTCCCTTATATATAAATAAGTGAGGGAGGCTAATATAATAAGGACATAATTCGACACAAGTGAAACAATCTCCAAACATTATCCTCCTTGGGATCAACACCCTTCCTCTAATATGGTGCACTCTTTAAAAAGTTATTCCAAATCTTAGTCTTCCATGTTTTACTATCAAAGTGTCCTCATGAAATATGATTCTCCTCTAACTATGTGGTACATGTCCCAATATTATGTTGATTTGATTAATAGACTTAGAACCACACTTGGGCACAATAAGAAGACCCCGGTTGTATTGGGCAGCTAAGTTATTTTACTAGATGCTTATATTTTCACATTACATTGTCATCCACATCATAAAAAAACCATTTTCATGCATTAGCTATATTTGTCAACAGTTACCCAAATAAATGTAAAATAAATACTTAGTGTCAGGGATGGGGAGGTTTACACTAGTCATCCCTCCCATCTAATAATGGATTTCTTATTATTCTTTCTCAAATATGATCATTAATGTACCACCATAATGTGATAAGAAGTTACATAACAATACACCATTTTATATATTTGAACAAAGGATCCTATTATTGTTATCTTATGTTTGTAATATATTTCACATTATTTGTTAATGGTATTTGTGCCATATACGACTTGCACTTGGGTACTCACATATTCATACCTATGCAAGGTATCTTCTACAATTTACCCCTATGTCATGTTAATGCATGACCCATATAATGATGATACCATATAACTCAACTACTATAGTAATGCCATCTAGTATCTCCCTCGAGCAACTTTCACTTTAACCTAGATTTGGGACCTCACTTGGATGTCTAGTATTTTAGTGGATTCCTTAGGCATCATCCCCCACTAGCATCTAGTTCTTGGCACTTTTTGTTCTTTTATGGCCAATTGCATCTCACTTTCTTGATACATTCAAACATGTAACGTGAATTTTTTCAGTGGGTACAGTAACCAAACCAAGTAGCAAAATTGAGTTCCCTAATTTATGGAACTTTTGTTTTTCCAAACCCATGCAAGAACACTACTCACAATTGCTTGAGTGAGTGTTTTGTAAAATCCACCCCTTTGTGAAAAACTTATACTAGCCTTTACTGAACAAATCCCTAGCTTCAAATATCCTCAATAAATCATTTTATAGCCTATGAAATCCTAGGAGGTGGGCGCCCCTCGTTATAACCTTGTGTCAAGATTCCAACAAAATTGAGGGATTTCCCATCCGAGTCTCAACTTGTATTTTATATCCAATTGCATCTCACTTGCTAGATTCATTTAGGGATATATTGTGAATTTTTCCTATGTATAAAAACAAGCTACAAAAATGACTTCTATAAGTTTTGTAAATGTGTTTATCAAAGGCCCATGTGAGCACACTACCCACAACACTCTAGAGCATTTTGCAAAATCCAACCCCTTATGAAAAATTTGCATTGATCATTACTGGAAAAAATGATAGCTCTAAATTTCCTCAAATAAATCAATTTTTGACCTATGGATTCATAGTAGGGGGATTTCCCTAGTTGTAGCTCGATGTTGGGAATTCGAAGGAACCAACAATTGTCCCATACGAGTCTTGGTTTGAATTTTATGGCGAGTTACAAATTGCTTCCAAGAGCCATTTAAGGTCATGCAAATTTTGTCCATGGGCATAAATATCAAAGCAAGAAGTAGAAACAACTTTCATAAGCTTAATAATTTGTGTTTAGTCAAGGTCGATGAAAGCATAGTAGCCATGATTGCTAAAGCAAGCATTTTTCAAATTCCATCTCCTTGTGCAAATTTTGCATTGATCTTTACTGGACAAAACCCTGTGACTAAAGATCCTCAAATAAATCAATTTTCAGCCTATGGATTCATTGGGGGGGTAAGTGGTGTTTATAGTTGTAACTTGGTTCCAGGATTATAATGAAACCAACAGTTTTCCCATCCGAGTCTTGATTTGAATTTTATGGTAAGATGCAACTCACTTCCAAGAGACATTTAAGGACATATTATGATTTTTTTCTAGGGGTATAAAAACCTAGCCAAGCAACATAAACATTTTTTGTAAGCTCAAGTTTTGTGTTTGGTCGAGGCCCATGCAAGAAAACTACCCATGATTTCTTCATAAATAATTTTGAAAATTCCAATGCCTTATTAAAATTTTGCATTGATATTTATTCAACAAAACCATAGATCTAAAGATCCTCAAAAATATCAATTTTTTGATGCATGCAGTCAATGGAGAAGGGTGTTGAAAATAGCAACAAGAAATTCTATAAATAGCATTTCAGGTACCAGTGTTGGAAATAGCAACAAGGAATGATAAAATAGAAATTCTAAAAATAGAATTGCTATAAATAGAATTTCGGGATACATTCCAATTTTAGTTAGTCCCTGAACTAAAATTGAGAATTAAAATTTGAATTTGATTTTAGCAGCTATTTGAAAAATAATTAATTAATTCATCTTGAGTTAATTAGTTGGAGAAAATCAAACATGAAGTCTATGTGAAGACATGTAACAGTTTTCCCTTTGATTGAGGAAGTTATCCCTTAATTAAAGTGATCAGGATGAGTTGTACTTTGAGTTGTAATTAGTTAGCTCAGTTAACTGAGTTAAGTCCAATTAGATTAGTTCCAACAATTTGTGGAATTGATTGTGAGTTTAGTTAGTTAATTCATGCATGTATGTAACTACTGTACTTCAGATAACTTAATATTATCTCATAAATAACTCATGCATGTTAGTTCAGTCAAAGACCCAGTTGAGATCAAAGGAAGGGACAGTGTACTGTCAGTTGGAGGAATTTTCCTATATAGGAAACTCATCCATGCAGAAGGAATTATCTCCTTCGGGATTGCGTAGTTATTTCAAAGGTCAGTGTTGTGTGTGAGGTGAGAATCACACAGGTTGCAGCTAGAGGACCCAGGAGAAACTGCGCAAGGAAATAGGAGGCTTGGAGGACTGAAGGAAGGCATATGTGTTGTTTATTCTATCTATGAGCAATAGTGAGGGATTGTACTGAGAGCTAGATAGCTTGTGAGATAAATCTTTTTGTAATCTTGAGATATTTCCACTTGTATGATAATATAGATAGCGGGGTTTTTAGCTGAGGCTTTCCCCAAAGTATTCTTCTGTGTTTCATGTGTGATTGAATCTTCTTCTCTGTTATATGTGTTATATTTGATCTTGCTCAAAATCAATTAATCTTTCGCAAGTTTGATTGTAGAAGTAGATTAAGTATTTTGCTTTAGTACATTGCATAATTAGTTTAATCTACGATGAAATTTTTACATGGTCTCAGAGCTAGCTGATCTATAGAGAAATTTCTACATGGTATCAAAGCTGAGTTTATCAGAGCAATGAACAATATACTAGAGGAGATTTCGAAGTTTTGAGTTTTGGGCCGCGAGTTTTCAGAGCAGATCTGAAAATTTTTGTGCAAAATTTTCAGAAACAAATAGCAGATCTAGATTCCTTGCAGAAAAAGAAATTCAAAAAAAATATCGGTTGAATCAGAATTCGGATGAGGGAGATATCTTTGATTTAAAATCAACTCTTTTTCCTGAAAATTTCGTGACGGTGGGAAAGATGAAACAGATTGGTGTGCTAGCCAAGAACCTGTATACACTTGAGGTACATGATGCATGCAAAGCCTTGAGGAGCAAGGAAAATGTTGGAGACTTGGTGGTTGAGAGGGAGAGTACATTACCTCTCAACATGCAGCGCCAGAATAAGTCTCATACAATTGTGGAGGAGCCACAATTGGTGAAGCAGCTTTAGGAGGTTGTGGAGCAACCACAATTGGAGAAGCCGAGAGGACACTGAGTGGAGACATCCACTCATGCAGAGACCTCCAGTAGGGGGAATTTCGAGCCAAGTGGGCAGAGGGATTGTTATAGACATATTTGGGCATTGCAACCCAAATCGCATGTCCATAAAACCAAGGGCTTCTAAGTCCCTAAAAGTGTTGTTTCATACCCTAAAGAAGCAAGGTCAGCTGATTACATCATCTCCGAGAAATTCTCCATGAAAAACTACTCAGAACTGGTCAAAACTGGACCATACAAACTACTAAGTGCTAAGGGTGCAATGCATCTCACCTGCCACATGCAAAAATTGCGATGCATACTGAAAGGCCTTCTGTAGGGTGTGATGAGTGAAATCAGACCAATGGCAGAGGCAGTTGGCTAGGTGGAAACCCAAAGAATCTTCTAAAACTGCCCATTTGACACTTGCCTCTCTGAATTCGCCCAGGGATGAGTAAAAGATCATGAAATCTCCAAGTGGAGCCAAGAACTATTAGAGATATGACACTAATCAAAATCCCAGAAGCTGACTCACCTACCTGCAAACATCTAAATATGGATCCCTCATCCTAGAGATCTAGAGGCTGGAATTTTGTATTTTGTAAGGAAGTTCTGTTGGTTTCTCTGTGCAACATTGTATTTTTGGGTGATCTAAGCTTTTCATGAGGTGAAGAGGGCTTTCATGCTGGGAGGATGGCATTGGGTCAGACCAATGGGTTGTAATCATCTCTTCTACTACTTCTATCAATAAATCTATTTGAGTTGTCCTCCATATTCTTGTATATCTCTGAATCTTGTATTGATATATGCATTTGAATGGTAAAAGCATATGTTCTTGATCAGCTGCTAGCTGAATGGTTTATTAAGTCATTATTACCTTCTATTACAGAAGATTTGGCTAAGGGGGGGGGGGGTCACTGAAGAGCAAGTCATTTCTCGTGCGCAATATCTAGACTTGATCTATACTCAGTCTGGCATGCTCTATAACAAAATCCTAGATGCTCCTAGACCAGAATTTTTCGTTCCTCCTCCTCTTAAATCGAACAAGGACTCTCATGCCGGCGATGGCGTGATAGGTACAACTAGCACGAAAACCGAAAAGGCTACATCTAAGAAAGCCTGTACGGTTTCTGGTCAAAATGCAAATGAAGAACTTCTTGCCTCGAAGGTTAACGCCGTATCGACTGACAAAGGCAAAGAACCGAAGCAACCAGGGGGAAAGAAGAAAGGGAAAAGCAAAAAGAAGAAACAAGATGATTCGTCTCCTGAAAAATCTTCTGCAAACCCTTCTAGGAAAAAGAAACCCGGTCATCCATGCTTTATATGCGATGAGGATCATTGGATGAGAGATTGTCCACATAAAGCTGAGATTAAGAAATTCTTCAAGAACTCAAAAGCCTCAGCGATATTGACCGATCCGTTTCCAAACCCAGAAACCAATCTGGTTGCTAGCAACAATGCTTCCCCATCCCAAGTGATTATGTTGTCCATTTCGAAACAGCAAAATGATGCTTTGATATCGACAAGGAATAAAGATTACGAGAATCCACAGCTATCGAACAACAAGGCTACTGATCAACCTAGTAGTTCGACAACAACTTCGACCGAAGTTGTGCCACTCATCATTTCTGAGCTAACGATAAAGCCGCCAAAGGGAGTAGTACAAAAATCGACATTTAATCATCGTGCCAAAGTAGCACATAATTATAATATAGTAGAGGACCTGGCCCAATCACCGTCCGCTATGTCGACACTTGAAGTATTGCAAAATTTCCCCTCCCAAAAGCAGGCTCTATTATCAGCAATAGGTGGGATTGACCCAGCAGATTCCAATCTTGTGGCCTTTAATCATAAAGGATATGAACCCTAGTTACTAGTTCAACTCACTTTCCTCATCCAAGTGAAAGCCCTCAACAAAACTGTTCATCGAACAATCATTGATGAGGGGGCATCTACATGCATTATGTCAATGAGTTGCTACAAAACATTAGGCTCACCACCCTTGTCGCGATCGTCAACGACATTAAAAGCATTCGATGGACAAACATACACCCTGTACGGGATTTTAAGTAACTTGCAAGATGAACTGGGGGGTAAAACAGTAGAAATTGATGTCAAAGTTATCGACGGAAACCTCAATTACAACATCCTACTGGGAAGGCCCTGGATTTATGCTATGGCTACTGTTGTGTCAACATACTTTAGAAAGATTGCATTTCCTTTTCAAGGAGGAATTACAATCGTCGATCAAAAAACCTTCCTCCCCAACAGTTCACAAGTTACGGGAAGCATTCCAATGATCCATGGAAGCTCTCATTCGCTTCAAAATATCGGAGTAGGCCTCCTAAAAGACCCTACTTTAATGGGTACTTTTTCCCTACCGCCTCCGAGTAATCTGGCGGAAGTGGCCACGGTGGAAACCTACAATATGATATCTTCTATATCTAAAAGATTCAGAATATTCCCAAACATTTTGTCAGAATGGATCATCGCCAGGTATTGCCCCCAAGCCCAATAGAAATATTGTAGCAATCAATTTTCTTGGCCTGGAGGGAAAACCCAAATCAACACTGATCGAGTGTTTGGATAGATAAGTCTAAGGAATATGGCACCTCTTCAGATCCTTGCTCGCATGTACATTCTACAGGCGAAGGAATCATTCAGTCAATGATGATAGGAGAGGCACCATGGGAATATTACCACCATCGTTCCCATCTTCCGGATTACCACGAAGATTATTCCAGCGACCTTAATCATCCTTCATTTTTTGATTTTCTATCAAATACTGTAAATACGGTGGATTCTGGGGACGGTTCTATCTTGTGTCAACCTCATTAAAAAATGAAACAACTCCCTTTCCAAATCAAGTCTTTGATTACAGTCTCGTAAAATCCAAGTCAAGTCTTTCAAAGATCTCGAAGGTAAACCTTCATTCCAACCACCGCATTGAATGCAATGAAGCTTGGGGGGCATGCACCTCAATTTGCGTCATTATGCTGGGGGCATGCGAACTTATAACAAGCATAGTTTTTCATTTTAAGCTTGTGTAAACATGAAACCGAACACAAGTAGTTTTACGCGAAGTTCAAGCTCGTTAAAAAATAAACCTAGCAATGAGCATATGTTCCACCAGAGTTTAAGCTTATTAAAAAATGAACCCACCTTCGGTGAATAACCATTGCGATCGCATAATTATCAGCTTTTGAACCTTGGTCGTGTTCTTACCATCACCTCCACTATTTTTTAGCTGATCATACGCCTCCATCTGATTGTTTACCCCTTTTGAGGAACAGCTGCGACGAGTAATTCTATTAGCCGCCTTCTTTACACTGCTGTGATTGAAAAGTTCCAAACCTTACCTAGAACCAGTTGCTATCCGAAAATTTCACTCGTTCCTCAGAAAACGAGTCTCCTTTAAGCTCTTTTCATATGACTCGTAAAATATGAAAAGATTGTCGAGCAATTGGCCTCTCCAGCTCATTAAAGTGATTGGAAGTGCCATCCCTCTAAATTTTAATCTTTTTGGACCTGAGGGATTATTACACAAAAAGATTAAGCATTTGTCTTGTTCGGCTTGTTAAAACTATTGAAAAGTCATCCCTTTCGTATTGTTTTATACTTCTTTGGACTTAAGGGATTATATTACGAAAAAGGAATGCTGGAGTTTCCTTTCCGTCTCTTTTCAGTCTCTCTAAAATTGAAAAGGACCGAGTTATCTTTGTCGTTAAACTTGTTAAAACAATAGCGACAAACTTGTCCATGCAGACAAGAGCAAGTTTCACTGTCGCTTGGCTCATTAAAACATAGCAACGAGTTTTCCCGAAGGGTAAATTATGAACAAACATATGTTATCCTCCTCAAGCTTGACAAAAATAAAGAGGTACTAGTCAGAAATGACTGGGGAAAAATTGGGAAGAAAACTTGAAGAAACTTTATTGGTAGCAGGTTGCTCTTGAACATGACACTTTCACTCCATCACCATGATTGAGTCGGGTTGGGTTATTCCATTCACCGGTCATATCACCATTGGTCCTTCGTACCATCCATTTTTGGGGTTAATGCTACCAATCCATTTCAGTGTCGCCGATATGTTCAAGAGAAGTCGCTCAGAGAATTCACCAACCCAGCTTATGTCTCATCCGCTGCAATACCTTCATGCTTCATTCTTTCATGACCGTCACCCTGAACCTTGTATCATCAGATCGTTTTCACCTCCACAAAATCATTTGCTCTGTTTCGTGTCATAGATGTGGGATTCATTAAGGCCCTCCTGTGACGGGTCACTTCTTTTCGACATCATCTCATCATCCAAGAAGTTGACCTAGGAACAACCCTTTCAGTACTTTGAAGCTTGCATGCCTCAATGGCAAGTTTCTCACTTACGGTGACAGGTTTACATTAATGGTCTTCGACTGAAAGATTTTGCGTGGTGTTCGACATTGACTCATGTATTCACACCATGGGAATTGTACTGCAGTACCTTGAGGGTCATTATCATTATCGGTGATTCATCTCGCGCATGTTAACAGATTACATCATTGGCTGGTAATCAGGCGATGTCTTTCCATGTTTGACGCCATAACATCTTTTCACATGGATCGACTTGTACTTTGGGCGAAGATTGAACGAGTTTTGAAGACCTTGGATCTAGTTTCATCCATCCAGGCTACGATATATTCAGGAAAATAAAGACATCAAATGTACATCATAGCTGCACAAATAATCATCCAAGCTAAGGGATGATGGCTCTACCAGAATCATCAGTCTACCACACAGATGGTTGTCTGTCCCATGTACATGAAAATGAATTTATAAAGCTGAGCATGGGAATGCCCACCTCAGCTAGATCATGAAAATATGATGAAGATAATGTATTGTATTGTATCTTATTACAGGTCACCTTCCAGTTCGAAAAACATCGGATCCTCATGAAAAAGCATTTCACCCGACATCAGAAGATTTACGACCTCATGCTTTAGGGGGCAACTGTTATAGACATATTTGGGCACTGCAACCCCAATCGCATATGTCCATAAAACCAAAGGCTTCTAAGTCCCTAAAGGTGTTGTTTCATACCCTAAATAAGCAAGGTTAGCTGATTACATCATCTCCCAGAAATTCTCCATGAAAAACTACTCAAAACTGGTCAAAACTGGACCATACAGTCTGCTTAGTGCTAAGGGTGCGATGCATCTCATCTGATACATGCAAAAAGTGTGATGCATACTGAAAATCCCTTCAATAGGGTGAGATAAGTGAGAGAAGACAAATGGAAGAGGCAGTTGGCTAGGTGGAAACCCAGAGAATATTCTAGAAACTGCCCATTTGACACTTGCCTCTCTGAATTCGCCCAGGGATGAGTAAGAGATCATGAAATCTCTAAGTGGAACCAAGAACTATCAGAGAGATGACACTAATCAAAATCCCAGAAGCTGACTCACCCACCTGCAAACATCTATATATGGATCCCTCATCCTAGAGATCTAGAGGCTGGAATTTTGTATTTTGTAAGGGAGTTTTGTTGGTTTCTTTGTGCAACATTGTATTGTTGGGTGATCTAAGCTTTTCATGAGGTGAAGAGGGCTTTCATGCTAGGAGGATGGTGCTTGGTCATACCAATGGGTTGTAATCCTCTCTTCTACTACTTCTATCAATAAATATATTTGAGTTTTCCTCCATATTCTTGTATATCTCTGAATCTTGTATTGATATATGCATTTGTATGATTAATATACATCTGATCCTATATTGTTTATGGTTATAGATCTCTATGCTTTGATGGTATTAAGCTTCTTTGACTCTACAGGTGTTCTTTGAAGCGGGACAAGTAAGGAAGGAGTGGCGAAGTTCTATCGAAGGAGGGAGGAAATAAGCAAGGAGCCAAGCGAAAGACTGAGGTTGGTACTCTCTGCTTCTCTCTCATCTATCTCTCATAAAGGAAAACACAAGTGACTTTAGTTTGTTTGTTTATAAGATAGCTACCCATCTTAGTGGGACTAGCAGCTTTGAATGGACACTAGTTTTCCCGATAACAGGGATCACATGTAGCCATACCTCTAGGTGTGAGGTGGGGTGATGTGAAGTGATAGTCCCAAGAAGGCTGAAATAGGGGTAGGATCCTTGAGGTACCCAGCCTCTTTTATTAGACCTTGCTATAGGAGCCCCGACAAGGAGTAGCAGGACTGGCTGAGTGGGTAGAGATGTGTTGAAAATGCAACAAGATGATGGAGCTTAGTGAAAAGAAGTCTCCTTCACTAAGTGGGCCCGCAGGCTATTTTTGGCGCAAAGTCTATTTTTAGACTATGTCTATTTTTAGACATATGTATCATGGTCTATCAGTTGCAAGATGTTGTTTATGGATGATTGGTCATGTTGGTAAAAATAGATGGACCTCTATTTTTAGACATATGGGCGGAGTCTATTTTTAGACTGCCAGGCTAAAAATAGAACAGTCGAATATTATTAGCTTCTTAATAATATTTGGACTATAAACATTATCTTATCCTCTTGGAGCACTTCAGTTCGAGCTACGGATGTGGCATATGCAACTGCCAGAAGGAAATACGCTTTTCTTATGGGTCAGTTGAGCTATTGCATGATGGACTTCAGTCAAAACTCAAGTGATTGAGTTTGGTGGAGTTGATTGAGGAGTTGATGGAGTTGTGTTCAGTTTGACTTAGTTGAACTAGTTGTATTTAGTCTAACTGCAGAATACACTAGTGATGAGTGATGTGAATTAATTATTAATTAATTCACTATTTATTAACTCATAAATCAACTAAAGAATACATCAGTTAACTCAGTCCATGGAGAGTTCAGTGGAGACAGGTGTTAGAGGTGGAGACTACTATCAGTTGTGACTATAGTTGTGCATGAGATTTGCACAATCAATGGATTGAGTATTGCCAATGAGGATTACGTGGTTCAGTCAAGGGAAATACGAGTTTGGATCAGCCATTCTCATCTATTCTCATGCAGGATTGCGTAGTGGAGGCAGGCAAGCAGTAGAGGAGATTGGAACTTGTGATTGATTCAGATCTGAGCTAGTTTGTGTGTAACAGGTGGAGATAGTACTGAGTACTTGTGAGGAGTATTGTACTATGTATTGTTACATGTTCTCAATCAATATAATATACAGATAGTTGGGGGTTTTCAGCTGTATGCTTTCCCCGAGTACATACAGTGTTAATGTGCGCATGCGATTGATGTTTCATTGTTTTTAATTCTGCAAAATTGATGATCAACATAGAGGAGGTTATGTATTATGCATGCATTCCGCAATAGTGTATAATCAGGATAATATCTGTGAATAAGTGTTATATTATTCAAAATTTCTACATGGTGTCATAGCAGAGTTGATCATCAGATCTATTATTCAAAAAGTGGTTACATTTTATTTCTTCAGGCAGAGTCTGTAATCGGGCCAGGGAGCCTCTGGATTCATCCTTCTTTTGGAAGGTGAGATATCCGGTGAATGCCCATACAGTCAATCTATGTACGAGAAATACTTTGTTCTCACGAATTTTATATCAAAAGTGGTTGAGTTTTGAGCTGGTGGAATTCGAATTTTCAACAGTGTTTTCTTGGTGTCAAAATTGAAATGTCTTTCAACGTATTGCGATTGGAATATGCTCTTGAAGGCAGCTCGAATTATATTGCATGGAAAGATAGGATGGAGGCGGTGTTAGATGACAATGGGCTGAAGGAGTTCATAGATGTTGATGTCCCAAAGCCTACTGATGTTGCTCACGTTGAGGCTTGGCAAAAGAAGACAGCAAAGTGTCAAAGGATTCTGTTGGAGGGCGTGAAGGATCACATTGTATCCAGCCTGCATGGAAAGGCTTCTCCATACTTGATTTGGAAAGCATTGACAGATCTATTCCAAAGCAAGAGCGACTAGAGGAAGTTGGCGCTCAAGGATAAACTCAGAAACATTAAGTGTGAGAAGGGAGACAGTATGCCCAAGTATCTCACGAAGTTCACCCAATGCCGGGATGAGCTGGGAAGTTTGGGGGTGACTGTCGATGATGAGGACTTGGTGAGCTTGGCTCTTCTTGGTCTTCCAAAGAGTTGGCATTCCTATCAGGACTCTGTCAATGGTCGGGAGAAATTGCCATGATGGGAGATACTTTGGTCCGATCTTGTGCAAGAGGAGATCAGGCGGAATACTAGGGACGGATCTTCAACAAAGGCACGTGATGAAGAAAATTGCGCTTTGGCTACCAAAGCAAAGAAGGGGAAGAACAAGAAAGCTTCTCTTTCCGGTGTGAAAGGCAAGAAGCAGGACATGTCCAAGGTGAAGTGCTTTCACTGTCACCAGCACGGACATTATGCCACAAATTGTCCGCAAAAGAAGAAAAATAAGCAAGTTGCTAGATTTGCAGCGGGAGAGGCCTTAGCCTCGCAATTTGAGCTTGATTTTTCGTTGATCACATGCTTGGTATCAAGTATGATGGGATCGGTATGGTTCTTGGACACTGGTGCATCTTTTCACATGACAGGAGATCGATATTTGTTTTCTGATTTGGATGAGAAAGATCTTGGAGTGCACATCGAGATGGGCGATGGTGGTAGATACAGTGCGACCGGTATCGGTACCATTTCCTTTGAGAGGGATTCTGGTAAACCCTTCGTATTGAAGGAAGTGATGCATGTTCTAGGATTGAAGAAGAATCTTATCTCTGTGGCGATGTTAGAAGACAAGGGATATGATGTTGTTTTCAGCGAGGGAAAGGCTTTCCTGCACAGTAAGACAACTAGAGAAACCCGGAAGATAGGGGTTCGAGTCAGGAACCTTTATCAATTGCATGTAGATGGCTGCGCAGCAATGGCATGCAAGGCAGAAGGATTGGTGAGTCGGGATGATGGCGAGCTGTGGCACAGGAGATTGGGCCACCTTCACCATGGAGCCTTGAAGATACTGCAGCAGATTTCTACTGGGCTTCCTAAAGGCACTCTTGCGCAGTCAGATCAGTGCAAGGGGTGTACTTTGGGAAAATTTGTGAAAGCCACCTTTCACGAGAAGGATAGTCGCGCCACGACGATCCTTGAGAGAATTCACATAGACGTGTGTGGACCTTTCTCTGTAGCTTCGACAGCAAAGCACAGGTACTATGTGATCTTTGTTGATGATTTCTCTCGGAAGTGCTGGATCTTCTTCATGCAGAAGAAGAGTGAGACATACTCAAAGTTCTGAATTCATCTCTAGAGAGTTCAAGGACTTCTATAGCGCAGAAGGGATTCGAAGAGAGCTCATAGCTCCCCATAACCCACAGCAGAACGAGGTTGCTGAGCGGAAGAACAGAATGATCATGGGTGTTGCACGGGCGATGTTGCATGATCAGGTCCTACCCCTTCACTTATGGGCTGAAGCATGCAATACTGCAGTATATGTGCAGAACCATTGTCCTCACAGGATACTTGGCATGAGTACACCCGAGGAGGCTTATTCTGGTAAGAGGCTTGATCTTTCTCATTTGAGGATTTTTGGTTCTAACGTTTACATGCATGTGACGAAGGATGCCAAGAAGAAGCTGGAGCTAACCGTAGAGGTTGGGATATTTGTGGGGTACACTGATACACCCCACAACTATCGTGTGTATGTGCCAGACAGTCACAAGACTGTTGTGCGATGGGATATCAAATTTTAGGAGGAGAAAGCCATGAAGTGTTCGCTTGAGAGGGAGCCACACTTGCACACAGATGAGGAGCTATTAGTTCCTAAGGATGAGCTTCAAGACGTGGATCAGCCACAAGATGAAGTTCATGGAGTGGAAGAGACCACTCATGCAGTGCCAACCATCAGAGGGAGGAAGCGCACTATAGAAGCTGAGCGACTGGCTCAAGATGCAGAGAAGGTTGTAGGACCACCTACGGCTCAACACAGATAGAGACAGTCACCTGATCAGTACACTGGATACATGGCTCTTGTGAGCAAATGTGTCGTGACTGAGCCATCCTCTTTCGAGGAAGTTGTGGAGGATCTTGCATGGGTAGATGCCATGGTGGAAGAGTATGATTCGATTGTCAAAAACAGTGCATGGGAGATTGTCCCAAGACCAGAGGGGAAATCAGCGGTGGGTTCGATATGGATCTAGAAAGTGAAGCAGGGAGCTGACGGGAGTGTGGAGAAGTACAAGGCAAGATTTGTTGCCCGAGGCTTCTCACAGATAGAGGGGATCGATTATGAGGAGACCTTTGCACCTGTCGCAAGGTATTCTTCCATATGAACGATTCTTGTTGTCTCAGCGCAGATGGGGTGGCACATTCATCAGATGGATGTGAAGACTGCGTTCCTCAACAGAGTCATTAAGGAGGAGGTGTACATAGAGCAGCCCGAAGGTTTCGAGATCTTCAGCAGCGAGTCACATGTGTGCAGGCTCAAGAGAGCGTTGTATGGGTTGAAACAAGCACCACGTGATTGGTACACACGAATAGACAGTTATTTCACTGGACTTGGATTCTCCAAGAGTGAGGCGGATCCTAACCTATACCAGATTGTGGTGGAGGGTAAGTTGCTTATCATTGTACTTTATGTAGATGATTTGATTTTGACGGGAGATGAGCTGTTGATACTTTCATGCAAGGAGGATCTTGCTAGAGAGTTTGAGATGAAGGACTTGGGCCTCCTTCATTATTTCCTGGAATTGGAAATTTGGCAGCGCAGTGATGGACTATTTGTTTCTCAGGGTAAGTATGCCTGGGAGATACTAGAGAAGTTCAACATGCATGGCTGCAAGCCTGTTGATACTCCTCTTCCTGGAGGTTGGAGGAAGGAGGATGCTACTTCAGCGGAGGTAGTGGATGCCACTGTTTATTGACCGTTGGTGGGGTCGCTTATATATCTGGTCAATACACGACTCGATATATGCTATGCTGTTAACTAGCTTTCACAAGCTATGGTTAAGCCAACCAAGCTATTTTGGAAGGCAGGCAAGCATGTATTACGTTATCTCAGAGGCACATCAGGATATCGATTGTGGTACAGACAGGAGGATGAGGTGAAGCTATGTGGCTTTACGGATGCAGATTGGGCAGGGAGCCCAATGATAGAAAGAGCACATTTGGAGGGATCTCCAGTATCGGGTTGACAGTAGTTTCTTGGTACGACAGGAAGCAGAGATCCGTGGCACTCAGTTCAGTAGAGGCCGAGTATATGGCAGCAAGTTTGGTTGCATGCGAGGCTATATGGATGAGGAAGATCCTAGTCGGGTTGTTTGGGTCACACTTGGAGCCTACAGTGATTTATTGTGATAACCAGAGTTGCATTAAACTCTCGGCTAATCCAGTATTTCATGATAGATCCAAGCACATCGACATCAGGTACCATCATATCAGAGATTGTGTGCAGCGGAGAATCATGTTACTTTCATACATTCCAACGGAGGATCAGGATGCTAATATCTTGACGAAGGCGCTCACCAGGAGCAAATTCGAATACCACCGAGGAAGGATAGGGGTTGCAGATAATCCATATCTTGTTGAGAGGGAGTTTTGAAAATGCAACAAGATGATGGAGCTTAGTGAAAAGAAGTCGCCTTCACTAAGTGGGCTCACAGGCTATTTTTGGCGCAAAGTCTATTTTTAGACTATGTCTATTTTTAGACATATGGATCATGGTCTATGAGTTGCAGGATGTTGTTTATGGATGATTGGTCATGTTGGTAAAAATAGATGGACCTCTATTTTTAGACATATGAGCGGAGTCTATTTTTAGACTACCAGGCTAAAAATAGAACAGTCGAATATTATTAGCTTCTTAATAATATTTGGACTATAAACATTATCTTATCCTCTTGGAGCACTTCAGTTCGAGCTATGGATGTGTCACATGCAACTGCCAGAAGGAAATACGCTTTTCTTATGGGTCAGTTGAGCTATTTCATGATGGACTTCAGTCAGAACTCAAGTGATTGAGTTTGGTGGAGTTGATTGAGGAGTTGATGGAGTTGTGTTCAGTTTGACTTAGTTGAACTAGTTGTATTTAGTCTAACTGCAGAATACACTAGTGATGAGTGATGTGAATTAATTATTAATTAATTCACTATTTATTAACTCATAAATCAACTAAAGAATACATCAGTTAACTCAGTGCATGGACAATTCAATGGAGACAAGTGTTAGAGGTGGAGACTACTATCAAATGTGACTATAGTTGTGCATGAGATTTGCACAATCAATGGATTGAGTATTGCCAACGAGGATTGCGTGGTTCAGCCAAGGGAAATACGAGTTTGGATCAGCCATTCTCATCTATTCTCATGCAGGATTGCGTAGTGGAGGCAGGCAAGCAGTAGAAGAGATTTGAACCTGTGATTGATTCAGATCTGAGCTAGTTTGTGTGTAACAGGTGGAGATAGTACTAAGTACTTGTGAGGAGTATTGTACTATGTATTGTTACATGTTCTCAATCAATATAATATATAGATAGTTGGGGGTTTTCAGCTGTATGCTTTCCCCGGGTACATACTGTGTTAATGTGCGCATGCGATTGATGTTTCATTATTTTTAATTCTACAAAATTGACGATCAATGTAGAGGAGGTTATGTATTATGCATGCATTCCGCAATAGTGTATAATCAGGATAATCTCTGTGAATAAGTGTTATATTATTCAAAATTTCTACAAGATGGATGTGGATGGAGCGACAGAGAGAGCTGTAGTGTAGGAGTCCCAAGACAACGCAGAGCTAGCATGCTGCAACAATGTGAGAGGCACGGGAGTGTTGCACCAGTGCAGGATGGCACAGAGAGGTGTGCAACGATGCGAGATGCAGGGAGTTGTTGCAACAACACAGAGGTCAGAGAGGGAGCACTTGTCAGCGACAGAGGGAGCTTCAGCATCAAAGGGTGTTTCTAGCCCAATAAGGAGGTCAGTTGGGAGATCAGTTACTTACTTCTCAGTAACTGAGTTGTAGTGCAGCAGTGGGCAACGTAATGCAACATGATGAGAGGAGGTGCAGTGCAGATGCAGTGTTGGGAGATAGGACCAGCAGCAGCACGGATGCAACGAGAGTGACAGAGGCTAGAGCAGTCAGATACTGAAGGGCACAGAGGTGCAGAGTTTTTAGTCGAAAGAGGCAATAGTAGTCAGAGACTTTGATGACAGAGGCATCATTCTGATTCAGGTTGTATATTTTTTGTTTCTGGAGTTGTTGGAGCAACAACACTTGAGAGAAGTGTTGCATGCAGAACATTCCATAGGTTTAGCATCGGGTTCGAGTTGAATGCCTTTCTTGTTGAGAGGGAGTGTTGAAAATAGCAACAAGAAATGCTAAAAATAGAAATTCTATAAATTTCATTGCTATAAATAGCATTTCAGGATACATTCCAATTTTAGTTAGTCCCTAAACTAAAATTGAGAATTAAAATTCGAATTTGATTTTAGCAGTTGTTTGAAAAATAATTAATTAATTCATCTTGAGTTAATTAGATGGAGAAAATCAAACATGAAGTCTATGTGAAGACATGTAACAATTTTCCCTTTGATTGAGGAAGTTATCCCTTAATTAAAGTGATCAGGATGAGTTGTACTTTGATCTGTAGTTAGTTAGCTCAGTTAACAAAGTTAAGTCCAGTTAGATTAGTTCCAATAGTTTGTGGAACTGATTGTGAGTTCAGTTAGTTAATGCATGCATGCATGTAACTACTGTACTTCAGATAACTGAATATTCTCTCATAAATAACTCATGCATGTCAGTTCAGTCAGAGACCCAGTTGAGATCAGAGGAAGGGACAGTGTACTGTCAGTTGGAGGAATTTTCCTATATAGGAAACTCATCCATGCAGAAGGAATTATCTCCTTCAGGATTGCGCAGTTATTTCAGAGTTCAGTGAGGAAACTCATCCATGCAGAAGGAATTATCTCCTTCAGGATTGCGTAGTTATTTCAGAGTTCAGTGTTGTGTGTGAGGTGAGAATCACACAGGTTGCAACTGGAGGACCCATGAGAAATTGCACAAGGAAATAGGAGGCTTGGAGAATTGAAGGAAGGCATATGTGTTGTCTATTCTGTCTATGAGCAGCAGTGAGGGATTGTACTGAGAGTTGGATAGCTTGTGAGCTAATGCTTTGTATAATCCTAAGATATTTCCACTTGTATGATAATACAGATAGTGGGGTTTTTAGCTGAGGCTTTCCCCAGAGTATTCTTCTGTGTTTCATGTGTGATTGAATCTTCTTCTTTGATATATGTGTTCTATTTGATCTTGCTCAAAATCGATTAAGCTTCCGCAAGTTTGATTGTAGAAGTAGATTAAGTATTTTTCTTTAGTACAATGCATAATCAGTTTAATCTATGGTGAAATTTTTACATGGTATCAAAGCTAGCTGATCTATAGAGAAATTTCTACAGAGGGGTGTTGATAGTTGTAATGGAACCAATAGTTTTTCCATCTAAGTTGCAATTTGAATTTTATGGAAATTTAAAGCCTACTTCCAAGAGTCGTTTAGGTACATATTGTGAATTTTATCTGGGGGTATAAAAACCAAACTGAGTGGGAAAAATGAGTTTCGTAAAATCAAGCATTTGTGTTTGAATAAGGCCCATTAAAGTAAACTAGTCATGATTGTTTGAGTAAGAATTTTGAAAAATCTAACTGATCCAAATTGGATCAATATATTATCTTTAATCATTCTTGTTTCTTTTAGAATGGAAATAATGGAGGAAACAACTTGCAAGGTCATTTTTAGCGGCAGTCTCTGTTTGGAAAATTTTGGGTGAAAAACTTCAGGAGCCATTTTGAGGCCTTAAATAACAACTTTTATGGTACATATCATGCTATGGATGTAGATTCCATAATTTAGACATTGATACCTTAGCAATGGTGAAACAATCACCTTAATCAAATTTTGTATGAGAAAGTTACTCCTCCGGGAAGTTGACATATCAAAATTGAAAACCATAATTCGAGAGGATGCCACATGTACCCTTGTTACTCATGGAAAAGAGGATAGCCAAATGGGAAATCTGAAGAAGAATCTAGAAGGTTCAACTCATATTGAGGATTGAATGGGTCAAATTTAAATCCTTGTTGGCTATTGGGCTATGTTATAATCGAGCCACTAGGAGGAAAACATGTTTCATTCTATTAGAGTGCATTTTGTTCCATGGAAGAGAAGAGAAGTTGAGAGTAGATAGAAAGAGATCAAACATAGAGGGTTTGTGAATTTTAGTAGACCATGGGCTATAAGTCCCACTGCTTTTTACTTGCATCCATTTACATTCAAAGAAAGACAGAGTAGATCAGCGCCACCTTCCAACCGGGTTTTTTCCCGTAAGGGTTTCCCAAATCAGATATTATGTCCTTATGGTTGTGAGTGATTTTATTTTTGTATGTTCTCTATTTATATATTTCATTCATAAGAATAACACAATAATTAAAAAATCCATAAATCTAAGGAAAACTTAACCCTCATAGTGTATATTTTATATTTTTACGTATATTTTAGTAGATTTGTTGTGATGAACTGTCTAGTGGAATTTCCACACTAGTTTATGGATCATGTTAGTAACATAACATATTTCTTTGGGTATGTTATGGGGAGTTTCAAGGGATCTATATATGTTAATTTGAAAGTCATAAAACCCTAGCCATGACCAATGAATATATTAATAATGCTCAAGGTCTTGCAGAGTAGAGGTTTGTGTGGCTAGAAGCACAAGTTTTAGATATAAACCATAATGTGAGCCTCCTAATGGTGACCCTAACTAATAAAATTGGGATATTTGGAGAAAATGGAGGTTCTAATGCAAAGTTCAAATAAGAGGGGAGATCAAGAGACTAGGAAGAACCAGAGAGGAAGTCTAAGAAAGAACCTAAAAAAGATAAACCCAGTTCAAATGTCATGAACCACTCAGACTCTTTGTTCAAGATATAAATAAAGGTTGACATCAAGGCATATCAAGGTGAAATTGATGCTTTGAAGTTAAATCACTAGTTGCAATATTTAGAGGTTTATTTTAGTGTTTAACATATAGAGGAAGAGCAAAAAAAATTGTTTGCTCAGTTGATATTAAAGGGTCATGTCCCAACCTAGTGGGAAAGACACATAAAAACCCTGAGGTTGGAGGGAGATACTTTAGTGACTAAGTGGGAGGATTTAAAAACTCTTATAAAGTCATAATTTTACCATATCATGTATGTGGACAACTACTAGATCTGGTAGGATTACTTTAGGAAGAAGTAGGAGAAAAATACGTAGTACACTACATAATTTAGAAAAATGGCCATAATGTTGGGTATTTCCCCATAGAACCTAAACATACTCCTTAAGTATCTATGGGATCTACATAGACAACTATAGAAGCAATTCATGTTGTTCAAACCCGTTATGTGGACGAGGATTGTGTACAAGCACAATACCTGGAGGACATAGGCTACAAGAAAAGGAAATCAAGAGGGTCAAAGAAAAAGGAGCACCAAGAAGGTTCCAAGGAGGGGAAGAAGAAGCGAAAAGGGGAAAAGATAAAAATAAAATACCCACAATACACCAGTGAAAAGATCACGACAATCACTATAGAATTGATGGTTGTACAGGGGAGAAGTGCTCAAATTTTCATCCAGAGCTCAATCGAAAGAAAAAAGAAAAAAGAAAAATAAAAAATAAAATAAAATAAAAAATACTAAGGAAAAAATATCATGGCCATTGATTCGAGTATCTAGGTGAAAATAAACTAAGATGTGGATGAGAATATGTTTTATGCATCAGTGAAGAAGGGGTTGTATTTGAGTATCCTTTAATCACATTAAGAGAAGGAAATGAATAGACTCTTCCATATAAAGATAAAGGCCATAAAGACAAAATTGATGCTCCTTTCAACTGAGAATCACAGGTGAATCTCATAGCAACATATGTGGTCAAGAAACTAGAACTGGAGACTCATAAAAATCCTAGCCCATATCCATTGGGATGGTTCAACAAGGAGGTAGATATGAAGGTTAAAAAACTATACAAAATTAATAGTGTTTTTGGCTTATGACAATAGTGTTGTGTAATCGTAATGTCCTATGAATCGTTTTCTAACTATTCATTATTTTATGTTATATAACACCTAAATTACGTTATAGAACTTGTAAAATGGTTTGTTTAATTGTTTGTTACTAATTTTAAAATGGTTTGATGTGTGGGTATCGTACATGTCCCAAAGGCATATATGCCCGTAGGTTTTCAACAGTGCTGCTATTTTGATCATGGACTATGCATCAGATGTTGCTCCGGAAGACGCTAGTTATATGTCAAGTTGTAGGGTTAGAACAATAAGACATGGAATAACGCTGCAGGGCTTTAATTATGACTCGTATGCTTTAGCAACATTACAGGGCTTTAAACATGACTAGTCTCCCTTGCCTACATTGATGACTGATTTGTTAAATGTTTCAATGTCTATTTTTATTTGTTTGTAGAAAGCCTTGGCCACTTTGATGACTAGTTTATCAAATGTTTTTGTGTTTAAAATAAGATGTGTCCACTTTAATTATTGGTTTATTAATTTTTTGAACGTTTAAGTTGATATTTTTTAATTATTTGAATGTTTATTTGTGTGTTCTCCATGCAACTTAGCATAATTAGTTCTCATTTAGATTCAAGGGTATCTAGTGGAAGAATGCCAAGTGAGATTAAAAAATGGTATAAATTCCTATTATGAAGGAGAGATATAGAGGTCATGATTTCAAAAATCTTATTTTGGTTTGCAATTGTTTGATATTGAAATATTTTATATATTTGGTACAATTATATTTGTTTGAAATATTTGTTTTATGGCCTTAATTTTGACATGCATTGCTTACTTTGATGACATGATTGTTAAATGTTTTAGTATTTAATTTTATGTCATTATCTCAAGATATTGCCATTTTGATGACTAATGTTGTTGTGTATATGTGTTTTCTCCATGTAATTCCAAATATTTTATTCTAGTTATGGTTACTTGTATCTAGTGGAAATAATGTCAAGTGATATTAAAAAATGGTATAAATTCTCATTATAAAGGACAGATATATAACTCATAATTTGATGACATGATTGTTAAATGTTTTAGTATTTAATTTTATGTCATTATCTCAAGCTATTGCCATTTTGATGACTAATATTTTTGTGTATATGTGTTTTCTCCATGTAATTCTAAATATTTTATTCTAGTTATGGTTACTTGTATCTAGTGGAAATAATGTCAGGTGATATTAAAAAATGGTATAAATTCTCATTATAAAGGAGAGATATATAACTCATAATTTGAAAATTCTTGTTAATATAAGAAGAATTTTCGGAAAAAATCACATGGAAAATATTTGGTCGACGCGTTTCTTTTATATGGAATTTTCGTCTATGGATAAACACATTTTCCCTAGGTGGGTGACTACACCTAGAACAACAAAAAGAAAGTAGTTTAACATTTTCTTATAGAAGATAGATGAGATGGAGGAACTTACTTGTAGCCTTTCACTTCCTTGATCTCTTTTGAATCGCTCTCGGCGCTCCCACTTGAACTCAATCTGCTTAAAAGGTAATTGCATCAAGAGAAACAGAAACAAGAAATGATCAAAGCATGCATAATCTCTCTACTATAAAACAATGGAATCGAAGACCTTGAAACACATCATCATCATAGATATGAACAATAATATGAGAAAAGGAATAAGCTATTTATTAATGTAGAAGGAAGAGTATTACCCAATATAGTTTGATCCTGTGTCACTCCTCCAGCTTTAGTCCAACCCTCGCCACATCAAAAGCACACTACTCCAGCAGCATAACATTGCTTAACATAAACTCAATTCTCAAACCAACAAAATTTCCTTACAAACTTTAGATTCTAGCCCCCCTTGATCACTATGATGAGTGCTTAATTTATAGGAAATGGAGGTGGTTTTGTCATAAATGAGGGTATTGAATGGCCTTCCAAACTTGGAGTTAATTTCCATGGAGCAATGGATGAGAGGATAGGAGGTTAATGGATCCTTAGCCTATCCAATTTCAAGCTCGTAGGAGGAGATAAGAGATGGGATCCTTCTAGAATAATCTAGAATCAAGGAATATTCTCAAAACCCTATGCAACTTTCACTCAATCTCGCCCAGTGCAGGTCAAAAAGGGCCTAAGTGCACTGCAGTATAGGCCAAAATGGGTCTGCCTGCTCTGCAGCGCATTTACCCCTGACCAAGGCTACGCTAGTGTCCCAAGGAGGCATTTCAGCAAGGCTTCAATCCAGGGAACTTTCAGGGAAGGAAGCATTCAATGTGATGACTTGTCTAGGGCATGTAACAACTGAATTAGGGTTTGATGAGCCCTAATTGTACTGATCTGAATGTTGGGAGTGATGTGCCCAAATAGACCTGTAACAGTTTCCCCCTAAAGCATGAAGTCGAAAATGATAATGTCGAGTGATATGCTTTACGATGTGACGGAGAGGATCTGAAGTGGACGGTGACCTGCATCGATTACAATACATAACATCATGATATTTTGAATTTTTTCATGAATTGCTGAGGGAAGGCACACCCGCACTTAGCATATAAACTTTCATTACATGTACATGGATAGTCATCTACAGATATAGACCCATGATAGGATGCCCATCCGTGTAAATCCATTGTTCAGATGATTTAGTACTCTCCTAAAATCGTAGCCCGGATGGATGAAACTAGATCCAGCGTCTTCTATCTCGTCCAATTGTTCATTCAAGTACGAGTCTAACCATGTGAATATGTGATATGAAGTCGAACATGGGAAGGCACCATCTGATTATCATCCAATGATGTAAGTCGTTAACAGACGCGAGAGACATCACCGATAATGATAATGATTCTCAAGTTATTGCAGTACATTCTACATGGTGTGAATAAAAATTTTAATGTCGAACACCATACAAAGTCTTTCAGTCGAAGTTCAGTGATGTCAACCTATCGCCGGAAGCGAGAAACTTGGCATTGATGTATGCAAGCCTCAAGGTACTGGGAGGGTGTTTCTAAGTCAACTCCTTGGATAATGTGTTGATGTCGACAAGAAGTGACTCATCGCAGGAGGGCCTTGATGTATCCCACATCAACAACACGAAACGAGTGTAATGATTTTGGAGATAGAATGTGACCAACAACACAAGGTTCAGGAACGGCGGTCATGAAAATGAAGGTACTCTTGAACATGTCAGCGACACTGAATGAATTCGAAGCATTGACCCAAACCAAAGTAATGGATGATGTGATAGACCATAGGTATAATAACCATCAAGCAGATAACCCAACCCAAATAGTCACAGAGATGAAGTGAAAGTGCCATGTTCAAGAACGACTTGCCACCATAAAGTGATTTATCCCTTTTGCCATTTTCCCTAGTCATTGCTGACCAATACCTCTTTATTTTTTAACAAGATTGAGGAGGATAACATATGCTTGTAGTATAATTCCACCCTTCGGTTGAATCCATCGCTATATGATGTTTTAATGAGCCTAGTGAAGGTGAAACTCAGTCTTTTCATGATGGACAAGTTTGTCGCTATTTGATGTTTTAACGAGTTTAACGACAATGAGAACTCAATCATTTTCATGTTTAGAGAGTTTAAAAAGGGACAAAAAGAAAACTCCACAAGTTATTTTTTGTAAGTTTGTCTCTCAAGTCCAAAAAAATGTAAAATAATACAAGAGAGAACCTATTGAACATGTTCGATCAACGTATTCCTTTTTCATAAATAATCTATCGCAGTCTAGAAAAGTCTTAAACTTATACTAAGTAGATGTTGTTTCCAATCCACTAACGAGCTCAAAAGGAAAAGCGCTCGATAATCTTTTCATATTTCGAGAGTCTGAAAAGAGCTTAAAGGGGACTCCAGGGGGGTTCCTTTTTCGATGTTTAACAAAGCTTGAAAAAGAGATAAAAGTATGCTCTGTGGTCAAAAGTACAATCCACGATCGTGCACGTCAAATTCACTGTATCAGCTGTAAATCTATTCAAAGAATTGCCAAATGGATTAAACATACATGTTTCACTGGTAAAAATGGGTAAAAAACTATATTTTATTCATTAAATGACATGAAATAACCATAAAACAAGAATTTACCAAGTCATTTTCACCATTTGATATTTACTATTCAGTTTTGTACTCTGAACTAGTTTTTACCTCGAACTTCAGTAGCTGATTGCGAGAGATTTTGTGGATCATTTTTCGCGCCGTTAGGACCAGGTAGGAGATCTACCTTTTCTCTTCAATTTAAGTTCATTCTTTTGCAATTTCAGGCAAGTTTTTTAGGGTTTTGGGGTCCCTAGGGTAAATGTACTTCGCCTTGGGATCAGCGCAGCCTATCACATCGAAAATTGTGCTACAATGCACCCAAACAGAAGGGTACCCACTCTGCAATGCATTGTCTCAAAGCCCGGGCTGCGCTAGGTGCATTTGATGAATTTGGTTCTCTTGTTTTACCCAAAAATCCTTCAATTTTTTGCATGAAATGGATCCTATCGAAGCTTATGGTTTGATTGCAGGTTTTGATATGATCAGGATGACTATTACATGGTGAGAAAGAGAGCATGAAGAACAGGATATGGTTGCCCTTAATGATCCGGGTACTGTTGAGGCCCTCAGAGACTGTGGGTTACTCAAATACTTCAAGTTGTCTGGGATGAGGCAACAACTAGAACTATTGCATTTCCTTGTTCATTCATGGGATCCAATGGATCAGGCTTTTCACATAGTGGGAAAGTGCTCCCTATATTGATCGATGATTTTTACTTCCTTACAGGATTTTCGAGACGTGGTGCCCCCAGATCTCTTTCAGGTTTTGGCCGTGGGGGTGAATCAGTGAGAGACTACATTCGATAGTTCTATCGGACACATACACAACCTAGTAAGGATGGGAAGATCAACATTAGGGATGTTCGTGATTTGCCTTTGTGAACAATCCTTTTCACTATCACAAAGCTGGTGGGTAGTGCAACACTTCACCTTGCGAACAGATCATATATGCAGTTTGCGCTTGAGTGCCTTGAGCCAACTACATTCAATTGGTGTGAGGTAGTTCTCTCTTCGATGAAAGAGTAGCCGACCAAGCTAAAGAGCAGTAAGACAAAGAATTTTAGCTATGCTTCGATCTTGATTGCCTTTACCTTAGAGAGAATTCCATTAATGCAACCTCAGTATGTATCATTGAGTTTGGCTAGTCCTAGAGATCCACAGATGCAGAGATGGGTTGAGTTGATGGCTCGACATGATGGTCAATCATCAATCTCATTTCCTCCTACATTCTTAGTTGGCTCAATTGAAAACACCTTGTCATCAAGGAGCATCCGTATGCGGGGATGGACTTTCGTGGAGATCTAGATTTGAGGTTACCAATGGGTGCCTATAAGTAAATTGTTTTGACCAAGTGTTTTTAATTTTTAAGTTTCTACATGTTTTTGTGTTTTTAATGTTTCCAAGACAAAACTAAAAATGTACTCATGCATGCAGATGTTGGTACTGTTCAACCTATGGGACATCAACAAGAAGCGGGTGAACCAGCGCGGAGAAATGTCGAAAGAGAAGTTCTCTAGGTTTTGGATTTGACAAAGACACTAGCAGAGTTGCAAGATCATATAGAGGGGTTAACTCTCGGTATTCTGGATGTCTAGATCGAGGAGTTGTCGATGAGGCTGCAGCTCCATACTATTGGTGTACCTAGCCATTGGATGAGGCTATTGGACATGATCACTCAGGTTGTGACCTGTTATCATGAGCATCATTAGGTCTATTTAGAATGTTTTTCTATATGCATTTTGAGTTTTGAGGTCAAATGACCAACATGTCTTGGACACAAATTTTGTAAAAACTTTTAAACATCTATCTATTTTTTACTTTTAGTGTTTTTATATATGGTTATGTGCAATCCTATTCAACTATTGATGTGAATTGAAAAAATTACTTTTACATGTGTCGTAAATGTCTGTTTAACACATAGTTCGCTAATGAATTAGTTAATGTGTTAATGTTCCTGGAAATGTGTTGATATTGCATATAATCAAAATGTCTTTCCAAGAGACGAACTCCAAGGAACATACGATACATTGTTGGATTTCGGATGGTATAAACATTTGTTAGTTGCAGTACAAAAAGTTGTGAGTCCAACCTAATGATAATTCAGCGAATGCTAAGCAAAATGGCATCATAGAATGATCGATACAAATCCCTTGAAAACTCACTAACTCACCACTTAGAGCCAATATGGCCCATGCTGCAGAAGATAGGTTCTGCATACTACGACTAGCACCATCGGCATAACCAACAAATGATTCCAAAGATTCCGACATCTACAACAAATGAAAATCAGATTACTTTACCACATAAAACCTCTAAAAGTCACACTATAACACACACACACAATCAAAGTATATATACAGTGCTTATTACTACGCAAAATCAGGCATACTAATGTTTCTAATACAACCCGTTACGGGACTGCGACAATGGAATTCTATCATAATCAACTAACTCATAAGCACCTTTTTCCAAAACACGCTTTACAATATAGGGGCCCATCCATAACGGTTCAAATTTCCCTTCTCCTAGTTTTATCATCTTCCTGATCATAAAGCAAGACCAGGTCTCCTTCTAAGAAAATGCGAGGCTTGACATTCGGTCATATTGCTCCTTTATTCGCTTCTTATGTGCTTCATTAGCCAATGTGGCTTCACGACGAATTTCATATAGATGGATGAGTCTAAGAAACGTGCTTCTTCTTCAGAAGTGTCAGGTAACAGGTCAATCGCAAGTTTTAATGACGAAATTTCACATTGTACAAGCAAGATTGCCTCTAGACCATACACCAATTGAAAAGGTGTGAATCCAATTGCATTTCTCACCGAGGTTCGGTAAGCCCACAAAGCCAAGTACAGGATTAAATGCTAGTTTCATTTATGAACTCCTATCATTCGTTGGAGCATTCACTTAAGGATTTTGTTGATGGCCTCAACTTGTCCATTAGCTTGCAGATAATAAGGAGTAGAACTATCATGTGAAAGTCCTAACTTGGCAGTCAATTCAGTCATCATATGGTTGCGAAAATGCAACCCATGATCCATAACTATAGCATGTGGTACACAAAATTGTGCAACCACATGGTTGAAGAAAAAAATAGCAACCGTCTCACCGTTGTTGTTTAATGTAGGCATGGCCTCGACCCATTTCATAAAATAGTCCACGGCAACAATAATATACCCATGCCCCCCGGCTGAGGTAGGGTTACATGTCATAAAATCGATGCCCCATTTTGCAAATGGTCCAACAACGACGATATGATGCAGTGGTGCTGGTGGTAATCATGTTTTCCAGTCAAAAATCTGACATGCATGACAAATTCTGACAGAAATAATTAGATCATTGAATATAGTTGGCTAGAAGTAACCAACACGGAGAATATTCTGTGCTTGCAGTATAACCAGATAAATATCCACCACAAGCACCAAAATGGAAATCATTCAAAACTTTCTCGGCTTGCTCATGAGTGAGGCACCTCTATAAAATCGTATCTATACCACGACAGTAAAGGGTGTCGTCAATGATCAAATAATCTTTGGCTTGGTAATGAATACGTCGTTGTTGCGAGCGAGAGGTATCAGGCCGGAAAGTTTGGTTCTAGGGATAGATCAATATATCTCCATACCATGGGTTAGATAATGAAATAAAAAATAGAGACTCATCTGGAATTGATGGTTCCTTTGTTGAATCGATATCATTAGAGGGAAGGTCACAAAGAAGCTCGGTGAAGACTAGAGATTTCTTTGATTTGGATTTGATGAATTCCAAATCAAATTCCTGCAAAATGACTATCCATTTTGAGTATTTTCCCCCCAATAATTGACATGAAAAAATTATTTCATAGGGTTGCAATCCAAAATGACAGTGGTCTTCGGAGTAGGATATAGTGGCGAAATATCTGTACAGCTTGAATAGTAGCCAAAGCTAACTTTTCGACATAAGAGTACTTAACTTCCATATCATTGAGATTGCGACTCGAATAACAGATCGGATGTTTAGCCCCATCTTCTGCTTGGACTAAAACCATAGCAATGGTTGTATCTACAGTGACGAGATACATGAAGTAGTCGTTTTGATAATTAGGGGCACACATTAATGATGCTTGAATCAGGGTATCTTTGAGAGCATCAAAGGAAGCTTGCACAACCTGATCCCAATGGAAGGGTATCCCCTTTTTCAAAATATGAGTAAATCCTTTAGCCATTTCAACATATTTGGGAATGAACCTCCTTAGAAAGTTAGCCTTCCCTTGCAGTATCTGTAACTACAGTAAATTGGAAGGTTGAGGCAGATCAAGAATTGCCTTAACCTTCAAAGGGTCGAGTCAAATTCCTTCTTTAGACACTACGAAACCAAGCAAATGAATAGAACCAAACTAAAACACACAATTATGTGGATTGAGTCGAATTTTGTAGTGTTGGCACCGTAAAAATATAACTCTCAGATGTTGCGGGTGATCATGCCGTTTCCATGAATGAGCAAGTAAATCATCTAGATAAGGTTGAACAATGTGTTTGATGTCATGGAAGACATAATTCATTGCCCTTTGAAACTTTCCCCAACGTTCTTCAATCCAAAAGGGAGTTTCCTATATGCGAATGTGCCCCAGGGACAAATAAAATCAATTTTATATTGGTCTTTTGGGCAGATATTGATCTTATTATAGCCAGAAAAACCATCCATAAATGATAATATTTCACATCCGGCACAGTCATCAATTATCTGGTCGATAAAGGAGTGGGATAGTTGTCTTTTAGACAAGCGTTATTAACATCCCTATAATCAACACACACTCATATTGTTCCTTGTTTCTTCATGACAGAAACAAGATTGGAAACCCAATTGGTAAGAGGAACAGGGTAAATGTAACCACCATGCAAAAGTTTTTCAATTTCTGCTTTGATGGCAGCAACCTTCTTTGGATGAATAGGACAAAGGTGTTGTTGTACTGGTTTGACACCAGGATACATTTTAATTTCATGTTCAATAATACTAGAATCAATTCCTAGCATTTCCTCATATGACCAGGCAAATATGTCGCAGAATTCACGGAAAAGAGCACGGTAAATTTCAAGTTCCGATGGAGAAAAATATTTGCCAACATGGATGTTCTCTACAATTCTAGGTTTGGTCAAAATGTTGATAGAAATGGTTTCTTCAATATTTGACAAGTTTTGTTTGGAATCGACTATGTCTATAAATACAAAATTCGAAAGCAAATCAACAATTGAAAGGGACTTGGTTCTTTTGAAACATCTTCTATGTGATCTGGAAGATGGGATCGATAATGATAATCTTCCCATGGTTCTTTTGTCATCATTGATTGGGTGATTCCTTCATCAATAGAAAATGTACGTGAAAAAGGATCAGAGGAAGTACCATATTCTAATAAATGATCAACCCACACAATTGGTGATAATGGATCTGGGTTTGCTGCACAAACCAAAAATATTGATTGCTATGCAAGCTCAATGGGGCTTAGCAGCATGGTTTCATTATGCATATTATCTTCGGAACTATTGGGAATCTTCCATGAATCAGATGAAGTGGAAGATATCATGTTGCAAGTCTCAACTTTTGCAACTTCCTCCATTTGTGATGGTGAAGGTAACGAAAAAGTACCCATCAGGCAAGGATCTTTGAAGAGACCTACTCCAATTTTCTGAAGAGATATCAAGGGTCCTTGAACTAATAGAATGCTTCCAGTAGCTTGTGAACTAGAGGAAAATATATCGAGTTGATCAATTTCTATGATTCCACCTTTATGAGGGAAAGTGATCACACGAAAGTATGTCAAAACCACAATAGCCATAGCATAAACCCAAGGTCTTCCTAGCAAAATTTTGTAGTCAAGGGGTCTGTCAATGACCTAAACTTCAACAGTTACAGTTTTTCCACCTAGTTCTATCTGCAGGTTACTTAAAATTCCATAACGCGTATAAGTGCAATCGTTAAAAGCCTTTAAAGTTGTAGATGACTGTGACAAAAGCAGGGAGCGAAGTGTTTTCCAGCAACTCATCAACATGATACAAGTAGATGCACCCTCGTCAATAATGGTTTGGTGAACGAGTTTATTCAAAGCCTTTACTTGGATCAGGAAAGCTAATTGAGCTGGTAATTGTGGCATATATCCCGCATGGTTAAAAACCACAAGATTAGAATCCATTGGATCAATTCCACCAATTGCTGACAATAAAGCCTGCTTTTGGGAGGGACAGTTTTGAAGCACCTCAAGCGTCGACATAGCAGAAGGTGACTGAGCCAAATCTTCTACTATGTTATAGTTTTGCACTGCTCGAGCTCGAGGGTTGAATGTAGACTTATGTACAACTCCTTTAGGCGGTTTTATTGTTAACTCTGGTGCAATGGGTGGTGGAATAGGATCAGATGAAGTTGAAGTCGAAGGATTTGGTTGATCTGAAGCCTGGTTATTCAATGATGACGATGGATTACCATAATCTTTACTTCGTGTAGACACCAAAACATCAATTTTAGGCTTAGAGGCAGATAGCATAAGCACTTGTGAAGTGGAAGCATGATCTGTAGCAACCAAATGAGTCTCTGGATTTGGAAAAGGATCTATCAACACAGCGGATGCACTAGAAGTCTTAAGAAGTTTTGAGACTTCAGAGCGATGAGGAAAGTCTCGCGTAAAATGCTCCTCGTTACAGATCAAACATGGATAATGAGGTTTCCTATCCAGAGAATAGGAATCAGATGATTTCTCTTGAGGGGGAGGATTTTGTTTCTTTTTAGCTTTCCCCTTCTTCTTGCTTCTAGGTTGCTTTTCATTCTTACCTTTGTCATATGACATAGAATTTATTTCGGAAGCAGGAGTATTATCAGATGCAGTAAAAGTTTGATTGGAAATAGCAAGTGTTTGACCGGATGGTCTACCTGCTATTTGTGTGCTTGAATAACCAAACACACTATCATCGGCATGAGAGTCCTTACTCGATGGGGGTGGAGGAACAGTAAAAGTTGGTCTGGGTGCATTTGGAATTTTGTCATAGAGCATGCCAAACTGGGTGTAAATCAAGTCTAAGTATTGGGCACAAGAAATTACTTGCTCTTCAGTGACAACTCCTCCTTTAGCCACATCCTCGGTGATAGATGGAAACAAGGATTTTATAAACCACTTAGCTAAAATCTGATCGGGAACATAAGTTTTGACCATTCGATGACAACGATGCCACTCATGAATATGATCAAAGATGTGAGTAGCAATAGTCTGTTTAAAGTTGGTCAATAGTTCCGTTCCAGTTTCATATCGGATGGGTAACTGGAAGTGGGTTAAAAACGTGGTAGCTAAGGATGTAAAGTTATCAAATGAAGCTCGTGGTAATTCAATATACCACTTTGCAGCTGGACCAGTAAGTGTTCGCTGGAAAAGACGTAGTCTAACTGAATCATCATTTAGGGAGTTGGATGAACACCATAAATGAAAAGTCATAACATGGTTGGATGGGTCTTCTCTAGGGTTTCCATTGAATTTCGGAATATCGGAAGGCAATTTATGAGGAATCACCAGCCACCAAGGTGCATAAAGAATTGGATCATTGGTAAGCCGATTTAAATCCGGTAATTCAAGTGTTGCGACAAAAGGAAATTGTCTATTGAGGTCAGGTTGAGCATAACTAGGGTAAGATGGAATTGCCTGGGCAATAGGTCTTTGCATACCAGCATAAGGAATTTGTTGTTGGTAACCTTGATAGGGGTAAGTTTGTTGAGAAAATCCGGTATAAGGTGGTTGTTGAGCACCAAGATAAATTTGTTGTTGTCCAAACCCAGCATAGGCTTGTTGACCAAGACCTGGATTAACTTTCTATTGACCAAAGCCACCATAGGATTGTTGACCAAGTCTAGGATAAATTTGGTATTGCTGGAATTGCTATTGTTGATACTGTGGCTGCCATGGTTGTTGATTTAACGGTTGTTGCCCACCAATGTAAGTTTGACCAGGTTGTGAATATATTAAACTAGTGTAAGTCTGAGTCATTCCAGTAAATGGTAAACTGGCCTGAGGTTGTTGGATTCCAGGCATAAACGGTTTTTGTAAAACGACCTGAGAAGAAAGAATCTGTAAAATTGAAACTTGGGGATTAGAGGTTGAAGGACCATCTTGAAAAGGTTGAGATACAACTAACTGAGCTTGTGATTATGGTAAATTCGTAACGATAGGCGTAGTAGGTATGGATGAAACATATTGCATTGGTTGTGATGGATACACAAGCCTTGGTTGAACGGGCATTGTTGGCTGCCACTGACAAACAGTCATTCTGGGCTGACCTAAAGACGATGGCATATTGCCATATGGTTTCCCCCTAGAAAATGGAGGATAAGGAGATTGTGCATATTTTTCTCCGTATGGGGGTAATCCAGTGTAAAGTGGATACATTGGATAGTAACTAGATGAACCAGCTTGATATTGACTTGATGGATCAAGCTGTTCAGTATCCGTAAGTGAAGAACCAGGTAAAATTCCTGTGGAGGACATGGGTGAAGACCATGGACTAGAAGCAACACCTGAGTGGGTTCCAGATAAAGATTGGTAACCCAATGGGATGGACAGAACACCATACCATTGTGACTCGCGTGTTGTGGTAAACATCGAAGAGGTAGCGACATTAGATTTTGCTGCAGCTGTAACATATGGTACAGTATGGGATGTTGATTCTGTCATAGTAAAATGTCCTAACGAATCAACGGGAGTCTGAAAGTAATCAGGATCAAAAGGAGCAATGAAATGAGGAGTATGAGGATAAAGATAAAGCTCGAGTCCAAAGCGAATTGGAGTTCTAGGTGTTTCTTCTTCAGGTTCCTCTTCAATCGAAATCAAACTAGGTGGAAGGATTTCACCGTCAGGTCCGTAATAGATTTCAGGTATATGACTCTGTGGTACAGGGGAAGTTTCAATAGTTACATATGTCTGAGGATAAAACGATGGATCATCTTCTGGTATGAGAACAACTTCTGATTGTTCAACTTCAAGATCCAAGTATTTTGGTAAAAGAACGACAGGTTCAGGTTGAGCTTCTTGAACAACTTCTTGTTTAGAAGTAACTTCTGATTGAACTGTGATAGGTTCAGGATCAACCTATGGTTGAACAAATTCAGGTTCAGAAGTAATTTCTTGTTGAACAACTTTGGGTTGAGAATCAACTTCTTGTTGGACAACTTGGGTTACCATTTCACTAAGTTCATTTTTAGTGTCCTCGGGTAACTGTAAAGGTTCCACTTTAGTAACAAATGTACCAGTAATTGTAGGAGTAACTGGAGTCACAGTACTTACCGGTATAGGTGACTCTGGTAATTCAGATGAAGAACCAGAAGTTTGTGATGTACTGGATTTAGTTAAATGAGACCGCTTTTTCCGGCTAGGTGTAGCTTCAGGGGGTAAAGGTGGTTTAATCGCTATCCTCCACGAACGACGGGGTAAGGGTTGATGTTCCTCCATGATTGCTGATTGATTTTATTACAAAAAGAAATAAACAAAAAGAGGGTAATCTAGGCAAAAGGATTACCAAGCAACTGTGAACTGCAATATACTGCCTCAGTAAACCAAGGACTTAACATACGTGCAGGAAATCTCCCCGAATGCTGTGTTCGGTGTATCACAGTGTACAAGGTAGCTGACTTAGTTACCTAAGGATGGATAGCAACCTAATGTAGTCCTCCCATATATACCCGAAAGTACGTGGAGGCCCAATCCGTGTTAGTGTTGTCTAATGTGAAACCACATAGTGAGAGCATTCCTTTATACTTTTCGTACTATAACACCACCCTATATACCCGAAGGTACATGGATGAGCTATGATATACTTACGTACGTGGAATGAGGTATCACACTCTGAATGTATCGCAGATAGTTAACGAAAACCGCTATTTTTTACAATGTCGAAACACGTCTCTAGCCTAGAACCTCTAAATGTTATTCGTTAGGTGACAATGCTCCATTAGGTTAATTGAGATAAATTTTAAGTTGATCTTGATTAAGAGTTTGTCTTTCAGGTTCACCACGTGATGTCTTTGAAATTCCTAGAATGAAACTATGATGAGAAACATTCTTTCATTTTATTGAACAATGAAAACCTTAACTACAAGGGATAGAGCAATCATAATGTTTAATCAAAGAGAAAAGAGCACATCTAATGAAATTTCCCTATACTATTCCTACAAGCACACACAAACATCTAGATGCATAATGCAAGTTTTTATTTTCAATTTCCTTAATGTTTAGATGAACAAAAGAGAACTAAATTCACATATAATCAATCAATCTTTTTTCAAGAAACGAAGACTTTACGACAGTTCCTTTTTGAAAGAAATGAAGACTTTACGACACTTCCTTTTTAGAAAAGATTAATCGACCATAAGCTAACTTTGACAATGGATTGATAATGATAAAGAAATAATTTAAGAAACACTAAACAATCACGGCCAAAGTACAGCTAGGAGAAGAAATACAACTTGATTTCAGAACCACAAGAATCATTGATCTTTCAGCAAACAACAATAGAAGCAACTTTGGAAAAATCAAGCGAAAGGTAGGTTTTTAGCCTAAGAGGAATCAGCGTAGGACAGAGCAGGAGACAGTGCACTGTAATGCACAGTCTCTAAGGCGGGGGATGCTCTGCAGCACACTGTGTCAAGACCAACACTGCGCTGGTGCGAGAGAGTCAAATCAAGAGACATTCAAGCAAAAATTTTAACTGAAAACACTTCACAAAGACTGAAATAAGATCAATAAAGTCAAGAAAAGTCTACTAGGGTGTAATATGATAAGGGTAAGCCACCAAGAATGACATTCATTTCCAAATATGGTCACCAATTTGTTATATGGAATTTGCATCTACGGATAAACACATTTTCCCTAGGTGGGTGACTACACCTAGAACAACAAAAATAAAGTAGTTTAACCTTTTCGTATAGAAGATAGATGAGATGGAGGAACTTACTTGTAGCCTTTCACTTCCTTGATCTCTTTTGAATCGCTCTCATCGCTCCCACTAGAGCTCAATCTACTCAAAAGTTACCTGCATCAAGAGAAACAAAAAAAAGAAACGATCAAAGCATACATAATCTATTTACTATAAAACAATGGAATCGAAGACATTGAAACACATAATCATCACAAATATGAAAAATCATATGAGAAAAGGAATAAGCTATTTATTAATGTAGAAGGAAGAGTATCATCCAATACAGTTCAATCCTATGCCACTCCTCCAACTTCAGTCCAACCCTCGCCACATTAAAAGAACACTACTCTAGCAGCATAACATTGCTTAAAATAAACTCAATTCTCAAACCAACAGAATTTCCATACAAACTTCATATTCTAGCCCCCCTTGATCACTATAATGAGTGCTCAATTTATAGGAAATGAAGGTGGTTTTGTCATAAATGAGGGTATTGAATGGCTTTCCAAACTTGGATTTTGTTTCCATAGAGCAAGGGATGAGAGGATAGGAGGTTAATGGATCCTTAGCCTATCCAATTTCGAGCTCATAGGAGGAGATAAGAGATGGGATCCTTCTAGAATCATCTAGAATCAAGGAATATTCCCAGAACCCTATGCAAATTTCGCTCAATCTCGCCCAACGCAGGTCAAAGAGGGCCTAAGTGCACTGCAGTGCAGGCCAGAATGGGCCTGCTTGCTCTGCAGCGCATTTACCCCTGACCAAGGCTGTGCTGGTGTCCCAAGGAGGCATTTCAACAAGGCTTCAGGCCAGGAAACTTTCATGGAAGGAAGCATTCAATGTGATGACTTGTCTAGGGCATGTAACAACTGAATTAGGGTTTGATGAGCCCTAATTGTACTGATCTGAATGTCGGGAGTGATGTGCCCAAATAGACCTATAACAGTTTCGAACCAGCGAGTGTGGTTCATCTTCAGGACAAGATGAAGAAGCAAATTTGAGAAGAAGGCTAAATAAGAAGATGGACCATCCTAACGACGAGAAGAAAAAGACTATATTTGACTAGGGAGGGAAAATTGTATTGTTTATTTATTTATTTATATTATTATTATAATTTAACTAAATGGCTATATTTGACTAGGGGAGGGAAATATTTAAATTGTTTAAATAATTAATAATTATTTATTTAATTTATTTATTTATTGACTTATATATTTACTTATTGTTATTATTTATTTAATTATTTATTTATCCGACTTGGAAAAAATATAACAAGGATTATAAATTATTACAAAAAAAAGATCAAATAAATATATAGAAAAAGGATAATGAGTAAATAAATAATAATAATAATAATAATAAATTAAAATAAATAAATATTAAAAATGAATTAATGATACCAATAAGAATTATTAAAAATAAAAGGAGAGGGGGATTCTTCTCTTACAAAAAAAAATGATAATAATAATAGTACTAAATAAATGAATATTGATATTGAAAAAATAAATGATTACTAATAAAAATTAATAAAATAAATATAAAGAGAGGGTAATCCTATCTAATGAAAAATAAATAAAAGGAAGAATAAAGAGGGAATATAACATAAAACAAATAAGAAACGGGATAAAAAGCACAGACAAAGAGGAGAACAACTAAGAAGAGAGGGTGGGAATCCAACAACTACTAATTTTTTAAATGCCACGTATCAATTCAATATTAAGAAATATATAAATTATACTTGTAAAATATATTAAGAATTTGAAAATAATATTTTGCTCTCTATATAAGATATGTAAGTGATATAAAAATATTTTATTTAAGATAAACATCAAATATTTTATTTTTATATTTAAAGATAGATATGAAGTCGATATTGAAATTTTTTAAATAACATAAGTATTCAAATATTTTATTTAAAGTTGATATTGAAATATTTTTAAACAATAAAGAAATTATGTATTTGTGTTATAATAAAAAAATGAAAATATAAGAATTTGTTTATTTTCAATTGCTTTATTTTCAGTTGATATAAAATTATGTTACTATGGACATTGAAATAATTTATTTATGGCTAACATTTTTTTGTTATTAATATTTCTTTTTTAAATATTACATGTCAACTCTATATTTAGCATGGAATGAATTACACATTTCCTTCATACTATGGTGTAAGATTGTGCATGCCAACTCAAGACACCACATGCCCAAAAGGGTCTTCCATACATGACAATGACTCAATTGACTTGTTGACTCAATGAAAGCCCTAGAAGCACTCAATGGGTGCTTGAACTATAAATAAATTTACCTTGAGCATGAAATCCACGCATCAAGAATGATAATAATAAATTTATTTTTCTCTTTACATCATATACATAAAATCATGATTACATATGTCATTATGAAGACCAGACATAGTTACATATTTCAACACTCCCTCTTAACTAGGGAGGTATTCCTAATCTATATAAGGTACTTGGACATTCTCATACTGAAGAATTCTCATAAGAAGAGTCAGATTGGTAATTCATATCATAAGTTATTATTTCATCTTATCTCATTGCATCTCACCATATCAACCCGCATTGTCACATAGCAAGGCCTTAACTAACAACTCTATCTCTCCACAAGATTAGAGCACAATGTTGGTGAGACAATTACTAATAGACACCACCATCATTGTCTCTTAAGGAACATACCCCACTTGTATGTTCACAAGGTATGTCCTTCTAGGACAATTCTTGTCTTGGAATAATAGATCCTCAAGGAATTTCCTCTTCGACTACTCTTACCTATTGGATGCCCTACCACATCCTAAAAGAGTATCAGAAACTAGATGCTTACCCAATCCTCCATTCTTTCTTCATAACATGAAGACAAGAATGATGTGTCTGTATCTCCCTCTCAACTAGTTAGGATCAACTCATTCCTATAAAAGGAATATACCCAGGCTCCCTTTTAACAAGGGACTTTCCCAAGCTCCTTCTCAACTAGGGAATTATTTCCAACATCAGCTCTTTGCTCTTTGGTGGAGATCATGGTACTATCAACTACTTGTAGGGATCATCTTTCTCCTTCATGTCATGAATTTCATCTTCTTCATTATGGAGCCTTATTCATCCTAACTTCTTCATAGGTGTTTCCGGGAAAACTAGTGTCTTTTCGATCTGCTAGTCCCACTAAGATGGGTAGCTATCTTAGAAACAAACAATCAAAGCAATTTGTGATTTCCTTTATGTATAATAGATAAGAGAGAAGAAAAGAGGACCAACCTGGATCTTTCGCTTGGCTCCTTGCTTGATTTCTCTCTCCCTTGATAGAGCTTGCAACTCCTCTCCTACTTGTCCCGCTTTAGAGAATACCTATAGAGACAAAGCAATAAAACACCATCAAAGCATTTCGATTTATAATATCATAAACAACGCGGAATTAGAAATACATTGAACATACAATTGCATTCACAAATAGCAAGATTCACAAATACATTATTGTATGGAGGAAAACTCAAGGAACTTTATTAATAATAGAAGAGAGGATTACAACCCAGCTGTCTGATCCAGCATCATCCTCCCAGCATCAAAGCCCTCTTCACCTCATGAAAATCAAGATCACCCAACAATACAATGTCTCTTCTCAAAGATAAACCAACAGCACTTCCTTACAAATTACAAAATTCCAGCCTCCTAGATCTCTCAGATGAGGGATCCATTTATAGATGTTTGCAAAGGTGTGAGTCAGCTCTGGGATTTTGATTAGTGTCATTCCACTGATAGTTCTTAGTTCCACTTGGAGATTTCATTGATCTCTTACTCATCCCTAGGCGAATTCAGAGAGGCAAGTGTCATAGGAGAAGTTTCTAGAAGATTCCATGAGCATCCACTTAGCAAACTGTCTCAGCCATTTGTCCATTCTCGCTCATCGCACCCTACAGAAGGCCTCTTCAGTATGCATCGCACCTGGCTAGTGTAGCAATCAGTATGCATCACACCTTGACCAAGGAGCAGTTAGTATGGTCTAGTTTTGGCCAGTTCTGAGTGGTTTTTCAGGTGGAACTTCTAGGAAATGATGTAATCAGTTGACCATGATCCTTCAGGGTATGAAAAAACACTTTTAGGGGTTAAAGAGACCTTGGTTTATCGACATATATGATTGGGGTTGCATTTCCCAAATATGTCTATAACAATAGGGCATAGACCATCTTCTACATCACTTTATTTTCAACGATACCAATAGTCATGTCATTCTTCTCTTCATTGGAAAGTGATATTCTAGTCCACATTTGGTTATCCTTCATACAACTACCTCTTCTAAGTCATGTTTCTCTTAGGATCTTCCATCCAATATCATAATTACTAGTTGTAGGTGACTTCTACAACCCACTTTCATTAGCCCTACATTAACCTAACTAGATGTTTTCAGAAAAAAATCAAAATGAACATCAAATAAAAGTTACCTTTTTATGATGGCCTTTCATCATGACATCATCTTCTTGCAACATCAACATCCTGCACATGTATGAACCCATCTCCAAGACATTCATTACCAAGATTCTTCTTTTGCAGTATACATATCAGGGTCTTCATACCTTCTTCTTCCATGGAGATGTCATAGCTAATTCTTTTAGTTATCATATGTTGATCACTTATCTTATCTTACATTACTATAGTTGCATCTTTCACAAACTCTTCTTCCTTTCTTCACATATTGCTTCCCCGGGAACTTTTATGCATAGTTCCTAAATTTATAGGAAACATAATTGTCAACCACCTCATCTTCCATATGAGGTCATATTATGTTGATTTCATCTTAGAATAGTTCAAGGCACATTGTTTACATGCCTTCATGTATCATTGTAATGGAAGAGATCCTTTGATCAGAACTTAAACAGGAACGCAACAACTTACAGATATAATCATAAATATAGAGATGCAACAGAAAAACACTTCATTTCATTAATATAAAAATATTGAATTATGCTTACAATCAGAATGGAAATAAGATAGCTTAGGCGATGGTAGCTTATCTCTGAGAAGATATGTGGTGGCTACATGCCTTTGACCTGTGTTACAATGAGCCTCAAATGCCTATTTATTATGGTGAAACAATGGAAAACCCTAAACATCCAGAAATCTAACCCTAGGAGATGAAGCGCCAAAATTGTGGGCCATGTTTGGGTAAATTGGCACATCAACTTCTCGGGGTTGTAATTTTGGCATACGATCTCCGTTTGGCTACCATAATACCTCATTTCAAAGATCTTAAAGAGAAGGCCAAAAACAAAATGGTAGAATAGTTTGAGAAGTTCAAGATCCGAAAAACTGCCAAAAATAGTAAATTGTGATGCAATTAAGGGAACTGAAAAAATGAAAGAAACAGTGTTGGGGGTCCAAGTGGAATAAGCAGGTGGCCACCAATATCCACCGAGATCATTCCTCCCTCCTTAATAAGAAATGGTCCCCTGTTCCATGTAGTCTGGGTTTAGCTCTGTTGGTGTGAGTTGTTCTGCAACATCAGATGTGTCCAACAATGGTGGAAAGTATGGCCGAAGGCGTCTATATTGAGCACTAGGTGCAAACCAAGGAATGGTGGAATGTTAAGCTTGAAGGCATTATCCCCTATAGGCTTGGTGATGGTGTATGGCCCATATCAGAGCGGGCGAAGCTTGTGATGGGGTCCAGCGAGGCACTCCTTCTACAAATGTAGCCAGATTTTGTCACCCACCTAGAACTTGTGTGGCACGCGATGCTGATCATGGCATTGCTTGTACTTACCATTGGATTTGTCCAATATGTCATGAACCCACTGGAAGATGTATTGAATGAGCTCAATGAAGTTATTAGCCATGTCGGCTGGACATGAGCCAAATCTGTCTGAGTAGATGCAAATGATATGGCCACATCAATGGGACATAATGGATGAAATCCCATCCCTACCTGAAAGGGGTTTTGGCCCGTTGAGCTGTGAAGAGTTTTGTTGTAGTTGTGTTGGACATAGGGAAGGCTTTCATCCCATGTGCGTGGATGCTTTGAGATGTACATGTGTAAAATGTGTATGATCATCCTATTGACAAACTTTGTATGGCCATCAGTTTGGGGATGGAAAGCCATGGACTTAATATTTTTGGTATCCAGGATTGACTAGAGACTTGACCAAAATACACTCAGGATCTGCTGTCCCGATCTGAGACAATGGACTGTGGGATCCCAAAGTGTACCCACACTCTCTCAAAGAAGAGCTTAGTAGTGGCCTCTGTTGTGATACTCTTCTTGCAGGCCACCATGATGGTCATCTTAGAGAATCTATTGACAACCACGAAAATGTAGTCATTGTCGTGCTTAGTAGAAGGAAGGCCCGACATGTAATCCATGGAGACAGATTCCCAAGGCCGACTAGGAGTAGCTAGACGAGTATACATGCCTTGCTTCTTGATGGTTGGTTTGGCAATGGCGCAGGCAGTGCAGGATCTAATGTACTTCCCAACATCCTGATGAAGTTTCGGCCAATAAAAATACTTCTGAAATACCGTGATTTTTTTCTCTACTCTGAAGTGTCCAGCAACCTGACTGTAGTGCGTATCCCAAATCATCTTGGCACACTTGCTTGAAGGAACACAAATGTGTCCCAAGTGGTGTAACAGTGCATCCTAAAGGTGAAAATTTGGAGCTTGCTTCCCTTCCATGAGTGCCTGGTATGTGCTGCCGAATTTTGGATCACTCTTGTAAAGATGCGGCCACCCCAATGTCTCGTGCCCACAGAAGTCGAGCACAGTGATCAACGCCATGACCGATGGTCAGCTAAGGCAATTAGAGAAATTATTAGTCCTGCCCTTATTATACTTATTGTTCAAATGGAATTGTTGCAGGTAGGTGGACCATTTCTGATGGTGATCGTTCTGCAACTTCCCTTGTGTTTGTATGAATTGTAAAGGTCGGTGGTCTATGTGGATGATTGTTTCCTTCCCCATAATGTAATGCTTCCATTAACAACATGCCTGCACAATGGAATACGTTTCCTTTTCATAAGTGGGGTACTTTTGAACTGTGTCTGAAAGTGTCTCACTGTGGTAAGCCACTGGATGCCCATGTTGAGTAAGAACCACACCAATAACATAGTCGGAGGCATCTATCTCAATATCAAATGATTGTTGCAGGTCTAGTAATGTGAGCACTGGTACAGAACATAGGTGATTCTTCAACTCGAAGAATGCTTGTTTTTGGGTTTAGACCAAAAAAAATTTGTTTTTTCTCCACCCTTGGTGACTTGACTTAAAGGCTACGTGATATGAGAGAACCCTAACACGAACGTACAATAGAAGTTGGCAAGACCCAAAAAGTTGCGGAGCTCTATTAGAGTGGTTGGGGCTGGCCAATCCCAAATTACTTGTATCTTGGATGGGTCCACATGTACACCTTCTCATCAATTATGTACCCTAGATATTGAACTTGGGTCAGGCCAAAGCTGCATTTCTCCAATTTAGCACATAGCTTGTGTTGTCGCAGGGTTTGAAGGACCTAACGAATATGGTGGAGGTGCTTGTCCCAACTTTGGCTGAATATCAAGATGTCATCTAAATAAACCACCATGAATGCATTGGTGAAGGTTCGCAAGATGTTTTCCATCAGTATCATGAAGGTTTGATGGGTGTTCGTCAATTTGAACGGCATTACCAACCATTTGAAAAGGCCCTCCTTGGATTTGAAGGCAATATTCCACACATCAAAGGGTTTGATAGACGAATATGGTGGAGGTGCTCGTCCCAACTTTGGCTGAAGATCAAGATGTCATCTAAATACACCACCATGAATGCATTGGTGAAGGTTCACAAGATGTCGTCCATCAGTATCATGAAGGTTGGAGGGGTGTTCGTCAATCTGAACGACATGACCAACCATTCGAAAAGGCTCTCCTTGGATTTTAAGGTAGTGTTCCACACATCAGAGGGTTTGATAGGCACCTAGTGATAACCTGACTTCAATTCAGTCTTGCCGAAATATTTGGCCCCCTTGAGTTGGTCAAGAGGGTCATCAATCCACAAGATTTGGTACCTATTCCAGACAATGATCTTATTTAATGCCTGGTAGTCAATACAAAGCCTCCAGGTCCCATCCTTCTTCTGTAACAATACAACCAGTCTCCCACATGGTGATGAGCTTGGCCTGATGTGCCCTTTCTGCAATAGTTCCTGAATCTGCCTCCTGATCTCATCATTCTCTAGAACATAGCGTCAATATATCGTCCCATTGGTCAGCGCATGCCCGGGGTCAGATCGATGGATTGCTTGACCTGATAGTGTGGAGGTACCCCTGTAGTTGAGGCAAAAATATCCCTATACTCCTCCACAACCTTGTCCATATGTTGCTTCTATGCATAGGAGCCTTGCTTGGAAGCCGTGGCCACAACTTTCTTCTTTCCCCGAGGGCGAATCATAAGGGAAACAAATTTATTGGTCTAGGAAATGATCTTATTGCATTGCTTTATAGTGATTAAAGAGATGGCGGTAGGAGGGGCTACCTCTGGTATCCTATACAACTTGTTGGCCAAGGTAATAATCATAGAGCGAGGTCTAGACTGATATACAACATGTCACTTCCATAAGTATGGTTTTCCTAATAATACATCACAAACTTTAAGAGGAGAAACATTACACAGTACCTCATCTGTGAAGGGCTTGATGTTGTAGGGAAGGTGGCACTGTTGGCTGGTGCGAAAATCTCTTCCTTGGTGAAGCCACTCGATGGTGTATGGATCTGGATTTGTTGTAGTCTTTAGGCCCATCCACTTCACGAACTCTGCTATAATGAGGTTCTTTTCACTCTCGTTGTCAACAATGAACTGCAACAGAGAACCCTTCACCCACATCTGTGAGTGGAAGAGGTGTTCCCCCTCCTCTGGATATTCAAGCTCAATCTTCTGGATCTTGGTGGTGGCCCCGGTGGCCACGGTGGAACTGGGCTATGCATCAATGATCTACTTCCCTTTATCATTTCCCTTATCGGGTTCTAATTCAGAGTCAGAACATGCATCTGATTCAGAAGCCTTCAGCTTGGCCACTAGTGACTGCTTGGCCTGACACTCACTTGTATTGTGAGTGGAGCTCTTATGGAACTCACACCATTTTCCTGTGTCCTTCTTTGTCTTCGTGGTGTTGTTCTTTTCTTGCGACTTCGGTGGGTTGTCCTGGGTAGCCCCACCTTGGCTTAGTCATTTTTTTGTGGTTTTGGGGCACCTTTCCCTTGCTTTAGATTCGCAGATCCAAAGTCCTACTTCTTTTGTTTAAACTGTTTCTCAATCTTGACAGCGTACTGGTATGTCATGCCAAGCGAGGAAATTTTTAGGAACTCCATCTCGTCCTCGATGTACTTATATAGATAGTCGCGGTACTTGAGCACTAAATGCGCACAGTATCCTTGATACCCAGCTTTGTGCGAAGGGTATGGAAAATATTTGTGAACTAAGACACATCTTAGTCCCTTCCCTGTCGTAGCGTGGGCCACTTTATGTATTTATCTTCATAGTCTCGAGAGGGTAATATTGTTCCTTGATGGTGTCTCGGGAAGAATCCCAAGTGGGTGCAGCTGAAAACGATGAGGGTTCACTCTCGTCCTTTTGTTCACAATAGGTTTCCCACCAGTCCTTGACGTGTGGGGCAGCTTTGAGAAGTGAAAAAGTAATCTTTTCCCGATTGGGAAAGTCATGAACTGAAAAATATCCTTCCAAAAGATTTAACCATTTATCTATGGTGTTTGCATCTATCATGCCTTCAAATATGGGAATATCAAAGTTAACTTGTACCTTAAAAGGAGTGGTGCCTCCAGAGTGGCTGCTAGATGAAGATGCATCACCTGTGGGTAGTCGTCGAAGGATTTAGGCAAAGTTATCCATCATTGCATCCCTCTGTCGCTCAAGGGCTTCCTCGAGCAACATTTTGAAAGGATCTCCTACCCCCTCATATTTCTTTTCTTCTGCCATGGGAGGTCGTCGAGTTTTGCGAGGCTGATCTTGCAATGTTCAACCAGATTGAGCCCTAACTATTTATACCTGGACCTCGTTGGGGACATGCAAAGAAAAAAGAGAAAGAGCAGACTGCTCTGATACCACTGATCTGAACTTAAACAAGAACACAAAAATTACATATATAATCATAAATACAGAGATGCAATAGAAAAACACTTCATTTCATTAATAGAAAAATATTGAACTATGCTTACAAATAGAATGGAAATAACATAGCTCGGGCGATGGTAGCTTCTTTGAGAAGAGATGTGGCAGTTGCATGCCTCTAAACTATGTTACAATGAGGCTTAAAGGCCTATTTATTATTGAGAAACAATGGAAAACCCTAAACATCCAAAAACCTAACCCTAGGAGATGAAGTGTCATAACTGTGGGCCTCGTTTGGGTAAATTGGTACATCAACTTTCCAGGGTTGTAACTTTGGCATACGATCCTCGTTTGTCTATCATAATACCTTGTTTTGAAGATCTCAAAGAGAAGGCCAAAAAAAATTCTTGCAACTTAGTTTGGGAAGTTTGTGATCTCTCTGTTTTCCCTAAAAATGTCGTTTAGGGCCTCAAAACAACTCTGGAAGTTCAGTACCCAAAAAACTGCCAAAATTAGTAAATTGTGCTACAATTAAGGAAACCAAAAAACTGAAAGAGAGAGTGTTAGGGGTCCAAGTGGAATAGGCAGGTGGCCACGAGTGTCCACCTAGATCATCCTTCTTCTTTGATCGTGCTCATGAGATAGAGCATTCAACCATGTTATCTGCAACTATATGATGACATGACTTTATCTATCAAATATATACATACAGTTTCCTTCTTTTGGTCATCTAGACTTCCTTTGAGAAGCTTTCTTTCCTTGTTTGAAAATGAAAGTACTTCAACCAACTCAGCATGTTGCTAATATTTGTGTTCATACTTTACCAATGGATCCCACACAAGGTGGAATGTGGACTATCTGCGAGACACTTGCTTCTTCTTAGTAGAGGTGAACCTTCTAATGAAGATTCTAATGGAGGATCTTGATGATCCTCATTCTGAAAATGCTCCTTCCTAATGATGATGATGTATGATGATTTCTTTATCTTCTATCTTACTAGATGACTTTCCTCCAAACATATATATTTCTACTTTGGTTGTCCTTATATGCTTGCAATGGAGATGCCATTTCTATCATGATGCCTACTATAACCATGTAGAATTTCTACTTCCCATGCTTCTATGATTATTTCATCTCTATCTTGCTATAATGCATCCTATCATATTTTTTATCCTTCCTATCATCTTCTATGACCGAAAAGAACTAAGTGAAGGAGATTATCTTAGTCATAGTAGAGATCTTTCACTTCCTCCTTTGACTTCTTCTTTTCCGATTCTTCCACTTCTTTGATAACATGGGATTCATTTATTTCCTTAATCTTCTTGTTGTCCTTATTTAGTTTGGGACAATTCCTTTTAAAGTGCCCATATTCATTACACTCGTAGCATTGTATCTTTGACATATAGATCTTCTTTTTTCAAGGACTAAAGTTTCCTTTTATCTTGGCCATGGCAACATATTCTTGAACTTGTTCATTTGATCCAACACCACTCTTTGCCTTCATCCTATTTTGTTCAATATTACATAATGACCAAAGTTCACTAAATGGAGTGGCTTCCTTCTTTCCATAGATACTTGATACAAAATTTCACCATTCATCAAGTAGTCCATTGAGGACAATGGTGGTCATTTCTTTATAGGACATTATTTCTCCTAGTTCTTGAAGTTGATCTCTTATTTGTGACACCCTCATAAGGTATGAGGCTATTCCTTCTTCCTTTGATACCTTCATTTTGTATAATTTTGTTCTCAATGATATAACTTCTCCTGCAGTGCTTATGGAAAAAAATTCTACCAACTTTTCATAGATATCTTTTGATTTCTCCAATTTTTCTACGTAGGGGATGAGGGAATCCTTGATTGATTCTATAAGGATTCTTTGAGCCCTTATTCCCCTTTCATATATTTTGATAGTTCTTGAGCTTTCTCTTGAGATGGTTTGGAGATTGAACCCTTTACATATTCAATAACTTCACTCTCTATGAGGATCAAGTCTATCCTCTTCTTCCATGCAAGGAAATTTGATGACCCAACCAGTTTGTTGCTTTCCTTGCAGAATGAAGTCATTTTTATAGTAGATTCATACATAAATATAAAATACTTACTTGTTAAGTAAATATGCTTCTAGATGATGATATATTCAACTTGATGCCTTCTTGATGATGTTGCTTCCTTGATGATATTCTTAAAGGATGTTTGAGATGTGATATTTGCTTCAATGTGAGGGAGATCACCTTGATTTCTTTGATGATGATGGCAATGTTTTTTTTGCTTCCTTTGGATGTAGTAATGTATAATATGGAGACTTCAAGATGCTTCAAATGTGTATTCCTTCTTTCTTTGAGTGGAGGTAGGGTCCTTGAGGTCTTCTTCTCCTTGTGATGATGTGATCTTTGAGATGAGTACTCCTCCTTGGTGCTTCTTAGTCCTCCTTAATGATTTCCTTGTGTGTAGCCCTTATGTATCCTTTTTCAATAATGTGATCTTCAAGCTACCTCTTCTTGTCTTATCACCTTAGCTCTGATACCATGTTGAGAAATCTAGGGGCAGTTATATTAGGTGATTTCTCTTACTTTGATAACTGCTTGTGATGTATTTTTACTTAACTTGATTAGCTTCTTCTTTCACTAGATTATTATTAGTGTTCTCTATCATCAAACAACTACCAAACAATGAAGCAATGAGACAAGAGGACACAAGATATAGGCTATAAGCCAAGGCCAAAACCTCTCCTCTTGAGAGGAAAACCCATAAAAATTATTCTCTTCTTATAGAACTTCAAATGACAAATTCCAAGACCTAAGACCCTTGTCAAAGACCCCTCCAGGACCAAATCAATCCTTCCTCCTTGATGATATTTCCTTCCAGCAACTTCGACCCAAGCAGTTTCTCCAGCAACTTTTCCAACAACTTCAACCCTAGCAGTTTCTCCTGCAACTTCGATCCCAACAACTTCCCCAATAACTTCTCTAACAACTTCTTGACTGCAACTCGGCCTTACTGTAGAAACCCTAGATTGGCACATGTGGGTATAATATGGTTAAATATATCATTTTCTTCCTTCTCTTGAGGAGTTGCTTCTTCCTTTGGAACTTGGCTTGCAATATGATCCCTTTTCTTCTTGATTTCGACCCTCTAGTATGACTATAATTTTCAGCCTTGTTGCAATAATGGTTACCATAGTCCTTTAACATGTGTGGGAAATATCGCCCTAAAATAGTCCCTTTCAAATTCGGTTTTTTCTTCCTTTTATCTCTTTCTTTCTTTGCTAGGTATGAGGCTTCTATTATGCTTCAACGAACTTGATGAGTGTCCCTTTGGTGAGGTCGATTTCTTCTTATATATAGGCTTCACAAGGTGTTCGAATAACCCTTCATGAGGCTGACTTTCTCTTTCATGTAGGCCGACTTTTTTTTTTATTGTTTGACAAGATCTTGGAGGGTCTTTATGACACTTTTGACTATACAATAATTTTCTTTACAAGATACAATATGCCCAAAAGGGTTTTCCATACATGACAATGACTCAATTAACTTGTTGACTCAATGAAAAGCCCTAGAAGCACTCAATGGGTTCTTCAACTATAAATAAATTTACCTTGAGCATGAAGCCCATTCATCAAGAATGACAATAATAAATTTATTTTTCTCTTTACATCAAATACATAAACTCATGATTATATATTCCATTATGAATACCGAACCTAGTTACATATTTCAACATGTACCTAAGTTGAGGCTAAATCCTTTCAGCTCCCATCTGCCTTGACAAGTGGTGAATGGCTATCATTCACCTCCAACTAGTCAACTACCTATTGTAGCTTACATGGCACTTCCTATCCTCAACAAATTGTCTAGCCATCGCCCTTTAGGCCAACAATCACTCTTCCTCTAGTCGATTGTCCTTTAGCAACCTTCAAGCATCTTAGGACTACTCTTTGGTTACTTGGCATCTCTCTTGGCATGTTCTGCTCACACAATAATCCACCTTGGAAACCTTCTTTTCCTTGCTTTCCAACTTGTCCAAACTTGGGTCTACCCTCTTAGAGTCCGTAGAAAAATCCACAACTATCACTAGTTATTGCTCATGTACACCCTGGAAACATTTTACTTCTTGTTGTAACCCTTAACCAACCTACTCAATACTATGTCTTTCCCCAACAACACCCTATCCTAGCCCTCAGTCAACTTCATGGGCAACTGTCCAGCCCTTGGTTGCAATGTTAGGCATGTGGTCTCATGTTGTAGAAGAGGTTTGCCCAACTAAAGTGTCAAAGATTTCTCAACAAAATTCCAACGCATGACTCCTTTTACTAGATATTGTAGATCAAGATCTTGTTCACTTATCATGTGATAAGATCAAGATTGTTCTCTTAATGAAGTGGAGTTCATGCAAAGGAAGACATATCTTTTGAGCCAACAAATAGTTTTTTTTGAAGATCTAGTAGCCAATTTTTTGGAGTCCAATATTCCTAAGTTTCCAAAGAGTACATATTTTGGCATACCACCAGTATGTGTATGTAAGTGTGATCTTATAAAGGCGTTTTTGTGGCCTATGTCATGTTCTTTGTGGATTTCTTTAATCAGCTACACAAAAGAGCAACAACTAAAGGTTTTGTGTTTTCCTTTCCTGACCTCACAAGTGTTTCGAGTATCATGGTACATTAGTTTCTTACAAGAATATGAAGCATTCATAGCTTACAGGGAATTTGTGGAAGTAAGGTCGTTTATGCTCTTTGATGTCCTTGCATTGATGTATATTATCAGAGAAATAGGTATTAAAAAGTGCTACAAATTCCATGGACTTTGTGCATTTGAAAGAATCAAAGGGAAAAAGGGTATACCATAGTTCCCTCTTGTGAAAGAAAATACAAAGCATATGGTGAGAAACATGGTTTTCCATTAACATTTCAAATATATTTCAGACTCATTAATTTCTGGAAGCCCCACATGTGGCAAAGAGCTCAGGTATTTATTAGGTCACTATAAAGAATGTGAAAGGTGGCAAAGAGATCAAGATGAAGAACAATAGATGTTGGACCATTTACTATTTCTGAGTGATGCTTGTCCTTCCTGGGAAAAACCACTTGTACTTGGTAAATCAAACTTTCCAACTTGAAGTACATAAATGTTTCCAGTAGGGCTGACAAAAATATGTACATCAAATTTGTAGTGTTTGTGGAAAGGATTGGTTTGGCCCTTGGTAAGGATAAATTGATTTTTGGTTCATTGATGAAGTCCTCGGATATCACAATGCAGAACATGATCAATCCAATTCACAATGAAGTTTCTTCTTGTAGAATCTTATTGGAAATATAGGTTTTTTGGATATGGAAGTGGTGAGGAGGCAGTACAGTGGAATATCTTACCATTCTTATGTGAATGTGCAGAACAAATGATCCAACTCATCTTCAACAAATTACAGTGAATTCTATCATTAATATATTACTTACATGGACAACACATCAAACATGTTAACAATCATCTTCCTTTATGGCACAAGCAAGCAACTTCAGCTAGAGAACGAAGAACCTCATAGCAAAGAGAGTGGAAGTGGGGGTGGGAATCCATCATGATATAGTTTTTTTGAATTAAAAGTGAAACAAAAAACCAAATTAAAGGATTTGGCACTAGCTATTAGTAGGTAGGAAATGGAAATAATTGAAAATAACACAATACATAAAAGTGAATACATAGGGGATTGAGCTCGGTAGAAATACCAAAAGATTCAAATTCTCTAGAAGTGGGAAAGGAGGATTGTAGAGACATAATGCCAAAGGTGAAGTTTGCAGTTTCATCAAGTAATAAGTTGAAATTGGATTGGCATCAAGCATTGGGGTTTGTCTTCCTAGAACTGATGGGAAAAGTAATGTTTTTAATGCTAAGACAGTTTCGATGAAAACCTTGCATTGTCAAAGAATTAACCAACCATCCATTGGATGTCTCCTTGATATAGTGGCTCCTTTTCCTAACCAGCTGTCAACCTCTAGTCAAATTTCGTGTTCATTCCTAGATAGTAAATTTCAAATTCAAATTCTGAATAAGTGGAGATGAAATTCAAAAACTGCTACATGGGTTTTTTTTCATAGCGATCCCAATTGACTTCCAAATGGGCAGATTCAAAAAATTGCAAACCATTTGATATATTTCACTGGTTCTTCCAAGGGGTGATATAGAAGCCTGATGATGTTGGTAATTAAGGTGGGATGCCATCTATAATAAGTAGCTATGATATTTTAGTTTCAACAGTAGCAGATAATTTTGGTTGGAATGTAGTATGTTGCAACAAATGCAAGGCAGATGCCAAATGCCCATTTCTATGGAATTTCACTAGTGTTCACTTTGGTTAAATTGATTATAGATTGGTTTTACGATAATCATTCTGTGTTTGATGCTTTAGTTCTTATGTGGAAATAAAGTTATAGACAAGTCTCGACATATGTCATGAACAAAGTCTCAGCTTGGAAAAGGTTTGAAACTATTAAAACCATAAAGTGATTTAATTCATCAAGGGAGAAATCACAACATGACCAACCACTAATACCACATTAGCATGATATACCAGATTTGAGATTAACAAGTGCTCACCTTCTCTTGCGAAATATTTTGTTCAATCAACAACAGTATAACAAGAAATGACAATTGTACATTGCATGACTTATGATTAGACTCCTAAGAATGTGCCTTGTGGTGTTTTCGCTGAAGACCGCCTCTAAATTCTAATCAAAGTTCCCTTGTCAAATATTTAGGATGAATTCCAAAGAAGCTTCAAATATATAAATTATTTTATGGGTAATTCAATTGTCGTCCAATTACTATTAAGAAAAATGTACACACCGGAGAGATCTCCTTCTAGTTACAGGACTAAGAAGAGCATTTCTAACACCAATACTGAGGCCTCTGACTTTTCATGAGTATCAACATCTCGATATCTTCTGTATGGGACAGTGAGGAAAAATCACAACAGGCTATCATCTGTAGCGAAAGGATTTGCGTGTGCCTGTGGAACATGCCTTGTTCCGTCTGTTAGGGAAGAAGAAGATGATTATCAATATAAAGAGACCAACATTGCGCTTAATAAGAAATCTTCAAAAATAGTCGTAGTGAAATTTGAAAAAATTTATAGAGATGAAACTTTAACATAATAGCGACGACAATAATAACAAGGCCGTATAGCTAGCATTTCCCTGCAGCTTAGTTCAATTATTGAATTTTGAAATGTATGAACTAACTATAGTATTTGAAAAAGGGCTACTTTGTAGATATTTTTGCTTATTTTAAGTATCTTTAAACTAGAGACCCATGTCACAAATGTCATCAAATGTATTAATATCATAAACATACATAAACACATGTTATAAACGTGACTAAAGCCAACTAATTTTAAATATTAAATTAGTTTGTTTATACGTAGGGCCCTAATATCGTGAATTAATAATACCTAGCATAATTATTATTTATTATTATGTGACTCTCTATGTATGTGAATTAATAATACCTAATATAATTATTATTTATTATTATGTAAAATGAACCATTTCTTGTTATGTGAAAAGAACTCATATTGATGACCATTTCTTATATAATAATCTATCAAAAGCACAATAAAATAGTGTAAAATATTACACGAAAAATTAAATTGAAAATTCAAAAAGTTGAGCAGATCCACACCGCCTCCAATGGTTGCTTCTGGCAAACGTTCAATAGAGTACTTGTGTTGGGTAATGTACATAATAGGTACACCAGGAATCTGCTCCAAAACACATGCATTAACTTTAATATATCATGCACTACATGGTTATATACAAGTAACTTGTCTTCTCTAAGTTCGAGAAAGTTACCTTCCTAATTCGACGTTTTAAATCCCGATCACATGTAGCTACAATATAGCATTTATGCTTTTGCAAAAGACCTTGCTCACGTTTTTCAGAAGAATCTCTCCCATCAGGACAAGAATGAAGGTCAATGGAAATTGAACAGACATCATATTCATGTTAATAAGATAAGTATAATTTTAAGCCCAATAGAGGGGAGTAGCATATAGGGGAGGAGGGAGGGCGTAGCTTACCATGATTACTCGCCAATTTATGGAATAAAATTCTGTAAAAACTATGATTTCTAACAGTCAACAACGAACTGTCAAGATCTCAGAGCTTTTATAGAATTTAAAACCAAGTTGCCTCCATTTTAAATGGTGGTGATGGCGAAATCCATTATATAAATATACATTCCTGCGACGGCGGCAGCACAAGCAACACGCTAATAGTATTTTAGTATAATTTTTTTAAATATATTATTATTCCTGACATTAAATTGTACAATATTAATTAATAGTGAAGTACATCTGCCATCATTACATAATAAGAGGTGAAAGAATTGAACCAATAGTATTTTAGATAAATGAATTTAAATATGGTTTAAAAATAATAAATTTTAATTTATAATGTTAAATTTTGGAAAAATTTCATAAATTTTTGGACAACTTAGATTTAATGTCAACATCAATTTTTTTAAATACATTATTTTGAATTGAACATAAATTTTTTAATACGTTATTACCAACATAAATATATTTACTTTATTTATTTTAATTATCTATTTAATGAAGAATGTAAATCACCATGGAGCCTCCCATCTTGAATTTGCGAATAGATTGTATATAAAATATATTTAAATTTTAATACGAGAATGAAATTTATTAAATTATTTCAATTCTGAAATTCCTCCCGTGCATATGCAAAAACAATAAATCAGGATATTGTTTAATTAACTCAAAACATATTTAATTAAATATGAAATAAACTCTAATTTTGTACACTTAAAACGTGGGGAATGTTTATACATAGCTTTATTTGCGGAGAAGCGTCACAATCACATGTGCCGGGCATTTAACTAGCAATAATTTTGGACAGTGACGGGCATTTATCCCTACCGCAGGCCGAGGAGAAACGCATTTGATTCATGGTCAAACCGTGAAATAATAGTAATTTACTATTGTTGAAATCAAACAACATTTTATAAAGTTAACCTTATAAATATAATAAATTAATTTTTTTCAAACGTTTTAATTTTATTTATTTAATTCTTGATAGGTTAACTGGGTTTCATTCTTATTGTTTATTATTTAATGATGGTTTTATGGACAGCTAGCGATCAGACTTGTAGCATTTATTTCCTCACATGTGTGATTACACGTTCTTGAAAGAATACTGATAATGAAGTCCTTTAAAGCGTACAATATTGCGAAGGCGAACACGTTGTAAGGTCAGGTCAATTTAGATTTAATGTCATAATAAATAAGCGAACCTTTGGGGAAGTGACCTACTTGTCCAAAGATCTATCAATGGAATTTCAACGAAGCCCATGCCAAGCATTCTAGACAAGGAACTTCATGAAAAGATAAATGTCAACAAGTAATCTAGAGTTTACTTAGTTAGTAAACCACGGTGTTGTAATGGAAGATCGAATTCAAATTTCTTTCACACATGACAATACATGCCACTTTGAGGAAGATTTATACATTGATGTTAAAGATAATAATATTTTGGATTTTCTCTTACAGCCAGAGGAAGATGTAACACCATCTACTCAAAATAGTTTTGTTATTTCTTCTAATGATCGACAACAACTAAGATTTAATAGTGGGGTTCTTCATAGTTACTAGCTACAAGGAATACAATGGTTATTGAACAATCTTGAACATATTGAAAATGTAACTAGTGTTTGTCTTCATAATGAGATTCAAATGTACTATTGATGTAATTGCTATATTCATATTTATGATCATTATTATTATTTCTATGTCTAGTTAAAGCATGTTCTTCATGCTTTTAGGGTTTATCGAGTCAAAAGAAAATTTATTATGAGTCAAGGAAATGTTATTGGGTCAAAATCCCATTGGACTATTTGTAAGAAAAGGAAAAATCATCTTCTTTGAGTCAAAAATTCAATTTTGTCATCCACAAGACAAAGTTGCCCCTCCTGGACAAGTTAGCCTAGAAGAGGTAGTTATTCAACCTTACTGGATGTGTATTAATAAGATAGGTTTGACCTTATTTCACCACTCACTCACAACTTCGATTTTTGTGCCAAGAAGAGAAGGAAAAAGTAGTGAAAGTCAAGGAAGAAAGAGCGAAAGTCAAAGGAGGAAGAACAAAGGTCAAAAGAAAGGGAAAATCAAGATTTTATGCCCTAATTTTGTTCACACTTGCAAAATTTCAGAGCTCTTACAGGGCCAAAACTTCAAAGACACTATAGGTCTAAAAATTTCAGACTTTGACCATATTTTGAGAGCATTTACCAACATTGACTTTGTTGACTTTGACTTCATTGAAGGAGACTTGAAAGAGGGTGGACTTTGGGATTTTGTGGAAGTCTTGGTCTGTTAGTTTTTGTAGCACAGATGGTGTTCTAGTCTCGAGACTTAGTGGAGAAGATAAAACACATGAGTTTTCCATAACCCAGAAATCATTTCTAGAAATTCCACCTAGAGATGGCTCAATTAAATTAATTGAGCATAATTAAAAATTTCCTAAATCTAACTTAGGAAAAAGGGGTTAATTAATAGAAATTAATTGAGAAAGGTGTGAATTATATAGAAACTCACACAAATTGAATTAGAGATAATCTCAACCATTGATTAAGTTTTAATCATGGCCATTGAAGTCTCAACTGGAGATTATAAGAAGAAGTCAATGGGTAGATGGAGAATAAACTTTGGAGAACACTTGAAGGTGAGAAGCACTTGAGAGTGTGACCAGTTGCAAATACTCAGTGATCTAGACAGATTGATTATCTAGTGTAGGTGATTCAACAGTTGTGATCAAGTCATGGATCGAGAAGCAAAGTGTTAGAGGGGCAGAGGCAGTGATCTAGAGGAGGATTTCCAGATCCAAAAGAGGCAAAAGAAAGTGACTGAATTATTCCACGACGTAGCTAATCCATATCATCTGCAAGGGTCACGTGGAATTTCTTAACCGATCATAGTTACAGTCATGTGGGTTTTCCCAGTATAGCTGCAAGGATCATGCAAGTTTTTCTAGCATAGTCGCATGGACCAATCAGAAGCCACGAGGGCTTGCACATAGGTTGGATGGCCAGTTTTCAGAGAGAAACATAGGCTAGGGCTTGATGGTGGATGGTGAGAACCTTCTCTCCAAATATTTTCTGTCAAATATTGTTGTTTGGATAGTATGTTGGGCTTCCAAAGATTGTACTCAAATTTTCACTGTTGCATAGTAAAAAAAACCCTTAATTGTTGCACCTGTTTTCCCACTTTGGGTTTTCTGGGGACTTTTGTCCAAAAACAACAGTGTATTTTTTATGTGTGTTCTAGCATTTCTCGGTTCATATTTTTCTTCCGCAATATTTTTTTGGTGAAGAAATTGCAGTGTGATTAATTCGGTATTAATTAGAAAATTAATAAATTGTTAATCAATTAGGAGAATTAATTCCATTTGTTGTGATTCAAGGGAATTTTCACATGGCCTTGGTTTTTAGGTCTTGGATATATCACTTTGATATGATTCTCTATAAGAAGAGGAATTTTTTGGGTTTTCCCCCTTATGGGGTTTTTTCCCTAGCTTGGAGCCTACATATTTGTGTTCTTTATCTCTTGCGATCTTCATGTCTTGTATATTTTGGTAATTAACTAATGACGAGAAAAATAATATAAGTAATAAAAGGCCAACAACATTCACAAGTAATTATCAAGTAAGAGAAATCACCCCTAATCTACAAGCATCTAGATTTCTCAACAGAACAAAGGAGAAATGTGATTCTCACATATGAGATGGCAATTGGAAAAACAATACGATTTATTTTCATCCAAGAGACTGTGAATGCAATTTTTTGTGTTGGTAACTTTTCATCTCTTGCTTTCATAAACACTTCCTATGCTTTAATCTAGAAAAATTAAAGTGTTTGCATTTAATGCTTTGATTTGTAGCAGTGGGAGCCAACTTTTATATGTAGCTAGTGACAATCAAAATTCACCTATATCTATATATATATATATATATATATATATATATAGATATAGATCCAAACTATGATACTCATATTGATTATCGTTGAAGTATAGAAGGACTAAGAAAAAGCATGAGAAAATTGAGAGGTCCAGAGAATTCTCGGTTGCTAGTGGAAGATGTTGAAGCATCTAACTACTATCGCTAGGCCGATCAAATCAAGAACATATCCAATGCTCCCAAAGTAGATGAGTTGAGGCAACAACTAAGTATGAGAGTCTCATATCTATGTTAAAATGCATCAGTTGATTGTATGTCGCTTGTTTGAAGACAAAGAGAAGAGTAATTTTCTTGGACTAATGATCAACAACTAATATTGGTCAATGCACAAAGACCTACCATCAAACGACATGCGGGACCTCAAGAATTGTCAGGGCTTAATGAGAGGCCATGTTTTGTATTGAGCGATTTAGACAAACTGCCCATTCTGATGAATGACTTGTGTTCAATGCAACACCAACCCCCCTCTTTTCATTTGAAACTGCCATAGGGGGGTGTCGCAGGGTGTTATCTGGTTTGAATGGTTTCATTGATGTGCACGTGATAGAAGATTGGGTCCCGCAAGTACAACAGTGGTTTTTTGCCTATCAAACTTGGGGCCCGCATGTACGTCAGGCCTTAAAAAAACATCTTTATATGTATATGTTTTAAAATTGGTTGAAAACTCAAATAACATATGTTGTATATAGTTTATAAAAGGGGTGGGGTTTTATTTTAAGGGAACTTTAAATATATATATATATATATATATATATATATATATATATATATATATATATATATATATATATATATATATATATATATAGATATAGTAAGTATTTTTGATCCAGGTGGATGTTGGTGGCCACCCGCCTATCCCACTTGGACCCCCACAATTGTCTCTTTCAGTTTTTCAGTTTCTCAGTTTCCTTAATTGTAGCACAATTTATTATTTTTAGCATTTTTTCAGGTCCTAAACTTCTGGAGCCATTTTGAGGCCCTAAACGACGTTTTTTTGGAAATCTACCGCCAATGATTTTTTTATAAAACCGTCTTTTCCGTCGTAGTCCTCGGAGAGATATTTCCAACGGGGTATCATGCATGTCAAATGAAAATAATATGACCAAGTCACGACCCCACGAAGTTGGCTATCCAACAAACCCCAACGAGGCCCATAAACTCTTGGTGTTACATCTCTTCGAGTTAGGGTTTTGGTTGTTTAAGGTTTGTTCTTATTGTTTAATAATAAAAAGGCCCTTGAGCCTCATTGTAACACAGTTCAGAGGCATGTAGCCACCACATCTCTCCTCAGAGATAAGCTACCATCACCCAAGCTAGTCTCATTTCCATTCTGTTTGTAAGCATATTTCAGTATTTTACATTAATGCAAGAAGTATTATTTATGCTGCATCTCTGTATTTATGTTTATTTATGTACTTTGTTGTGTTCCTGCGTAAATATGGATCAATGGTATCAGAGCAGACTGCTCTTCTCTATTTTTTTTTGCATGTCCCCAACAAGGTCAGGATATAAGGAGATAGGGCTTGAACTAGTTGAACCTTTGCAAGACCAACCTCGCAAATCTCAACAGCCTCCCATGGTGGATGAAAATAAAGACGAGGGCACATGAGATCTTATCAAAATCTTTCTCAAAGAGGCCCTCGAGCAACAAAGGTGTGCAATGATGGACAACTTTTCCCAGATCCTTCAGCGGCTACCCAGGGACAACGCATCTAATGGCTACTCTGGAAACGCCACACCCTTTAAGGTACAAGTTAACTTTGAAATCCCCATATTTGAGGGTTAGATAGATGTAGATGTTGTAGATAAATGGTTAAATCCACTAGAAGGGTATTTTTCTTTGCATGATTTTTCCAGTTGGGAAAAGATTACTTTTGCTCTTCTTAAGGAAGCCCCCTACATCAAGGACTGGTGGGAAACCTACTGCGAGCAAAAGGATGAAAGTACAAACTCATTATTTTCAGCTGCTCCCACTTGGAATTCCTTCCACAATGCCATCAAAGAGCAGTACTACCCTGTTGGGAGCTATGAGGAGAAATACATAAAGTGGACTACGTTATGTTAGGGAAGGGACCAAGACGTGCCAGAGTTTACCAATATTTTTCATACCCTTCACACAAAGTTGGGTATCAAGGATTCTGAGCGGCATTTGGTACTCAAATATCGGGGCTGCCTATACAGGTACATCCAGGACAAGATGGAGTTCCTGGACATCTCCTCGCTTGGCACGACATACCGATACGCTATCAAGATCGAGCAAAAGTTTAAACAGAAGAAGCAAGACTTTGGATCCGTGAATCCGAAGCAAGGGAAAGGCTTCCCCAAACCGTAGAACCAAGGACAAAGCTAAGATGGTGTGACCCAAGACAACCCATCGAAGCCACAAGAAAATAACAACACCACGAAGTCAAAGAAGGACACAAGAAAGTGGCATGAGTTCCATAAGAGCCCCACTCATAACACAAGTGAGTGTCAGACCAAGCAGTTGTTGGTGGCCGAGTTGAATGCTTCAGAATCCGATGCATGTTCCGACCTTGAGTCAAAACCCGACAAGAGGAATGTCAAAGGGAAGCACATCATTGATGCAGAGCCCAGCGCCACTGTTGCCACCTTCAAGATCCAGAAGAATGAGCTTGAAGATCTAGAGGAGGGGGAGGGCCTTTTCCACTCACAAATGTGGGTGAAGGGTTCACTGCTGCAATTCATTGTCAACGGTGGTAGCCAAAAGAACCTCATTTCAGCAGAGGTCGTGAATCGGTTAGGCCTAATGAGTACACCACACTTGTAATCATACAATATCGATTGGCTTCACCAAGGACGAGATCTCCAAGTTTTCCAGCAGTGTCGCCTTTCCTACAACATCAAGCCCTTCACAGATGAGGTATTGTGTGATGTTGCACCTCTTGTTGTTTGTGATGTATTATTGGGCCAACCATACTTGTGGAAGCGACATGCTGTGTATGAGTCAAGGCCTCACGATTTTATTATTTCTTTGGGTAATTCATTATACAGGATACCATAGGTAGCCCCACCTACCACCACCTCTTTGATCTCTACTAAGAAATGCAGTAAGATCATCTCCCAGACTAGGAAATTTATTTTATGTCTGGTTCACTCTCAAAGTAAGGGGAAGATCATCGCCACATCCATGACCCCCGAGAAGGGCTCTTCCATGCGGCAGAAGTAGGTGGATATGGTCATGAAAGAATGCAGGAACATCTTCTCCTCACCCACAGGGGTACCATTACATTGTCAGGTCAAGTATTCATCCAATCTGACTCTCGGAGCACCTCTACCCAACAAGCCAATATATCGTTGCTCCATTCTGGAAAATGTAAAGTACAAGCAGCAACATGATCAACATCAAGTGTCACACAAGTTTCAGGTGGGCAACAAAGTTTGGTTGCATTTGCAGAAGAATGCCTTACCAGAGCCCATCGAAAGCTCATACCACTCTAATATGGTCCTTACACGATTAACAAAGGTGTGGGAAACAATTCTTTGGAGCGCATCATTCCCCCATTCCTTGGCTTGCACCGAGTGTTCAATGTGGACTATCATCAACCATGCTTCCCACCATTACTAGACACATTAGAGATTGCAGAACAACTCACCAGGGACCAAGTTCAGTAGAAGTTTCCCCATCTCATGGAGGCACTCAACACAATGGGGACCATTTCTTCCTAAGGGAGAGGAATGATCCAGGTGGATGTTGGTGGCCACCCGACTATCCCACTTGGACCCCCATAGCTGTCTCTTTCATTTTTTCAGTTTCCTTAATTTTAGCACAATTTATTATTTTTAGCAATTTTTCTAGTCCTAAACTTCTGGAGCTGCTTTTAGGCCCTAAACGACACTTTTTTGGCAATCTACCGCTAATGATTTTTTAATAAAATCATAATTTTCGTTGCAATCCTCGGAGAGATCTTTCCAATGGGGTATCATGCGCATCAAACGGAGATAATATGACCAAGTCACGACCCCGGGAAGTTGGTTGTCCGACTAACCCCAACAGGACCCATAAACTCTTGGTGTTACATCTCCTCGGGTTAGGGTTTTGGTTGTTTAGGGTTTGATCTTATTGTTCAATAATAAAAAGGCCCTTAAGCCTCATTGTAACGCAGTTCAAAGGCATGTAGCCACCACATCTATCCTTAGAGATAAGTTATCATCGCCTGAGCTGGTCTCATTTCCATTCTGTTTGTAAGCATATTTCAGTATTTTACATTAATGCAATGAAGTATTATTTCTGTTGCATCTTTGTATTTATGTTTATTTTTGTACTTTATTGCATTCTTGCATAAATCTGGATCAATTCTAATTTTACTTATAATTCTTTTTAATGTTGGAAAATGAAAAGTAGCAGCTATTAATTCCAATTTTCCGTAACCTTAATATTTGCTTGTGAACTTAGGTAGTATTATTATTTTATTTATTTATATATTTTCATCAAACAAATATCAAGAATATAAAAGTAGCAATAAAGGACAAATAAATTAGGCTTTCACCCAGGGCAAAACCCCTCCAAGGGGAAAACCTAGAAAAACTCTTTGCTTCTTATATAATCTACTTCAAATGAGACAACAAAGACCCAAACCCTAGACCATGTCCTCCTCTAAGTAAAATTTTCCACCCTTCCAAACAATTCCTGACTTGATCTAGCACCAACTAGCTTCAAACTACAACTCCGTCCTCCTAGCTTCAATACTGCTACTTTGACTTGTAACTTTGACCCTATTGTAGAAACCCTAACACAACCCTTCAAGAGGTCTTCCTTGATCAAGGCAGATCCTTCTAAGTTCAACGAATTCAAAACAGAATATCTTTCTCTCCTAGCTACTTGATATTGCAACTTGTCCTATTGCAACTCATACCTGCAATTTTGGCCTTCTTGGAAGTTGTAAAAACCCTAATCCTTTGCATGTGTGAGAAAGATAGAGCCCAAAAACAAGATTTTGTCCTTCCTTTCTTCTACTATACCTTCTCTATCTTATTCTCATGCTTCCCATCGAACTTGTGGATGAGTGAGTAAAAAATGAGGTCAAACTGCTTGTATTTATAGCCTTTCCAAGGGGCCGAATTACCTCCTTTAGGCTAACTTGAAGCTGTCGGGGCTGACTTGTACTTTACGAGGTTCCAAGACTTTCTAGACTCAAAATTAATTCTTTTACAACATACATTTTTCCTGAAAGGATCTTATAAACACGATGTTGACTCCTTTGACTCATGAAAATAAATCATATGACCTAACAAACCCTAGAAGCATGAAGAACATGCTTTTACCTAGAATACCATCAATAATGAGCATGAAACCCATGCTTTAAAATAAAATAAAAATATTTTATTTTATTTTTTGTTACATAGAATATATATTGAAATGATTACAACAACAATTATGAAGACCAAAACTAGTTACATTTCCAACGCTCCCTCTTAACTAGGGAGGTATTCATAATTGTACAACCAATATAACATCATTCTAAAATTGAAGAGTTCTCATAGGAAGGGTCGGATTGATAATTCAATTGTAAGAATCATCATTATGACTAGCATTGTCTCTGAGGACTAACTACACAAGCTCTACTTCATTCAAGAGCATTATGCTGGGAGGCTTTATGTGTGATACCACCCTACCTCTATAAGGAATATACCTCATCTAAATGTTCACAAGGCATGTCCTTTTAGGACTATTCTTCTCTTGGATTTCTAATCTGGAATCCTCAAAGAATATTGGTCCTCTTCAACCACTCTTACCTTGGATACATGTCACATCCTCAAAGAGTGTCGGTACCTTTCCTTTCTTGGATTATTTATCCTCAAGGAAACCACATATGCTTATCCAAATTTTCACCATTCTCTCTTTATGACCTTTACCTGGTCTCACCAGAAGAGAATGCACATGCGATGTCCAACATCACTCCCTCTCAAACATAGAGGATATACCTATTCTCTTTTTTATTACAGAACAGATCCTTGCTCCTTTTTAAGGAAACTTCCTTTGCTCCCTCTCAAAACCGGAGGAGATTCTTGACTTATTTCAAATCGGGAATTCAATACTATAAGCCTTAAATATTTCCTTTAAAAGAGTACTAGCTACTTGTTCTTCATAGCTACATGGATCATTCTTTCCTTTTGCATCTCTTGTATCGAGCTTGCTTCCTTTTGAGGTATCATGGAGCCATCTTCATTCTTCAATATTGTGATAGGATTCAGGTCATCTTTCTTGTTCATCACTTTCATCTTGTCATGAAGGAATTATATTAAGCCTTTTCGAACCTCAAGTTGATCATAGCTTTTGCATGAAAGTGATCTCCTTTGTTGACCTTTAGGTTATCTTCTTGCATTGTTACCTTTTAATCCCAAGGTGATCATACCTTGACTTCATAGTTTCCAGGTGTCATATATTGAGTTTCCCTCAACATTCTTCATAATATATTCCATCCATACAATTGAACTTGCCTCAATTGTCATCATGTATTTCTGCAACATCCTTCCAGGTAGAAAAATAATATTTTAACCTGATGACCAACAATAATTAAAATTAGACTTACCTCATCATGATTACCTTCTCATTCAATTAACATCCTTCTGTCTCCATATGAATCTTCCTTTATGCATCAAATTTCCCAAGGATCGAACTTGATTACCAAATTAGAACTTTTCTTCTGAAGATTATACTGGATGTCAATCCTTATTTTGCATATTCTATAGAAATTATTAATCCTTTATTCATCCTTACGTAAGTCAAAATATTCCTTTTAAACATCATATAAATATACAAAGCATGTTACAATATTCTACACATATTTATCTTATCCAAGAGTTACTTTCAATATGTCTTCCAATGCTTCTTATTCCATCATCTAGTTATCTATTTCATAATGAATTTTATACCTGACCCATTGCATTCCTTCATCCATTTAAAATTATTGTTTCTATACTATATGGAATGTATACTAACCTTGTCATAATGCTTCTTCCAATAACCTTCCAAAGTGATGGTTCTTACAGGATCATGTTGATCCACCTTAGCAAGGTGACTACCTCTAACATAATGTTAGATAATGTCTGGATGAACAATATGCAAAATGGTCTATCTATCTTTAAAGACTAAATGATTTCTACAAAGAAACTTAACCAAGTAGACTCTATATATGCTACTATCACATGCTTATCTCTATGATTTTATGGAAAATACAGAAACAATAATGCATACTATCCTAAAGGAAAGACCAATCCTGACAAACATAGTGCATTATTTTATTTAAAGGTCTTTCACTTCTTCTTTCTTAGACTTCTTCTCAGGTTCTCTCATTTATTCATCTATGTGAGACTCACTTCTTTCCTTCCTTTTGTTGTTCTACAGGTAGGACATTCCCTCTTAAAGTGTCCATATTCATTGCACTTAAAGAATTGAACCTTGGACATATTTTTCTTCTTGGACTTCCCAAACTTTCCCTTCTTCAACTTCTTAACTCTAGCTAGAAAGGCTTGAGATTGTTCATTTGATCAAATGTCATCTTTTACCTTAAACCTAGATTCTTCCAAAACACATTGAGCCAACAACTCATCAAAAGGAGTCAAATATTCCTTAGAGTATATGCTTGTTGCAAAGTTGTTCCATTCTAGTGGAAATGCATTTGATACACAAATGGTCATTTCTGAATAAAAATTCTCTCCAAGCCCCTACAAGTGATTGCTTAATTGAGAGATCTTCATCAGAAAGGATGTCATTTCCTCATCCTTTGATTTCTTCATTTTATATGACTTATTCTGCAAAGATATCTTTTCACCTGATGTACTCACAAAGTACAAGTTCACTAGCTTGTCATGCATAGACTTGGAAGTTTTCAAATTTGCAACAAATGGAACAAGAGGATCTTTAATGGATTCAAATATGATCCTTTTTTCCCTTACTTCTCCTTTCTTGTACTTCTCCAATTATTGAGTCTTGTCTTTTTTAGGTTTGGTAATTTCACTAGTAACATATTCCATCACCTCATGTTTTGTAAGTGTCAGGTCAATCCTTTTCTTCTATGCATGGAAATTTGATGCTCCAATGAGCTTATTTATCTCCTTGCAGAAAGAACCCATATGACCTGTAGATTCAGATATGGAGTAATAATATGATACTTACTTGATAACCAAGATTCTACTCTTCCTTGATGATGTCTTCAACTTTCTTGATACCTCCAAGATCTTTGAAGAAACTTCAATAATGTCCTTGAAATATGTTTCTTAGGATTCCTCCAATAACAACTTTCAAGAGTCATGAATGATACCAAGATCCTTTGATGCTTCCTTCAAGGATGTCTTTAAATAGATATCCTTCCAAGCAAGATTAACAATCTTCTTGTAGTCCTCCTCTTCAGGCATTCCTTTGATGATAACTAGATTCTTAATAAAGGTTTGATGAAGTGGCCCTTCTTCCTTTTTCCTTCCCCTTGACAAGAAAACCATTCTTTGTGTCCACAAGATGATCCTTCTAATTTCCTTCTAGTTCACCTTAGTTCTAAAATCAAGTTGGAAAATGCTAAGTGGCAGTTATTAATTCCAATTTTCCTTAACCTTAATATTTGCTTGTGAACTTAGTTAGTCTTCTTATTTTCTTTATTTAAATTTTTTCATCAAACAAATATCAAGAATAAAAATAGTAGCAATAGAGGACACAAAAATTATGCTCTCAGTCAGGGAAAAACCCCTCCAAGGGGAAAACCTGGAAAACTCTTATCTTCTTATAGAATCTACTTCAAATGAGACAACAAAAACCCAAACCATAGACCAATTCCTCCTCCAAGTACTAAGTCAACCCTTCCAAACAAGTCATTCCTTGATCTAGCACCAACCAGCTTCAATACTGCAACGTTATCCTCCCAACTTCAATACTACTACTTCGACCTCCAACTTCGGCCCTATAGATACTGCAGAAACCATAACACAACCCTTCAAGAGGTATTCCTTGGTCAAGATAGCACCTTCCAAGGTCAACGAAGTCAAAACATAATATCTTTCTCTCCCAGCTACTTGGTACTGCAACTCAGACCTGCAATTGTTGCCTTCTTGGAAGTTGTAGAAACCCTAATCATTTGCACATGTGAGAAAGATAGAGCCCAAAAATAGGATTTTCGTCCTTCCTTTCTTCTTCTATACCTCCACTATATTCTTCTCTTTCTTCCTAGCTACAAATTGAACTTCCTTCTTGAGATCAATTTGTGGATGAGTGAGTCAGAAATGAGGCTGAATTGCTTGTATTTATAGCCTTCGCAAGGGGTCAAATTGCCTCCTTTCTGTTGACTTGAAGTTTCCAAGGTCGACTTGTACTTTTGGGGGTTTCGGGACTTTCTAGACTCAAAATTAATTATTTTACAAGATATTTTTTTACTGGAAGGGTCTTATAAACATGATGTTGACTCCTTTGACCCATGACAATATCTCTTATGACCTAAAACACCCTAGAAGCATGAAGAACATGCTTTTACGTAGAAGACCATCAATAATAAGCATGAAACCCATGCTTTAAAATAGTAACTTTTTCTTTCCTTTTATTGTTTGTTACATAGAATACATATTGAAATGAGTATAATAACAATTATGAAGATCGAAACTAGTTAGGTTTCCAACATTTAAAACAATTTTATAATTGTGAGGAGAATTAGTTTTATAACTAATCATGACAGATAATTTTGAAAAATAATAAAAAGAAGATAGAGTAAGGCTCCAAAAAAATATTAAATTTTGGAAAAAAATTGTAATGTTACATATTCCTTGGAGATCAATAAAGAACATCATACTGATTCCAAATATTTGGTGTATTGTTGTATGTTATTTTCACTTCTTATGTATTTTATTTCATTTATGTTTTATTCTTATGATGTTAATGTATGATGTAATGGGGTTATTTTGAAAATATATACAAATTTATTTATTTTATCATAGATAGTAGACAATATATGTGTTGTTTATGAAGAATTCCTTAAAGCGCGCTACATGGCCTCACCACTTGTATATTCTTCCTTTGCATTGTTTCATTCATCACTACAAGCACAGGGTGTAAATATTGGATTCCTTTAGGCCTAAGATGATAAAACATGTTTTGAACTATTTCCTCTTTCTAGTTCTAAATTTTAAAATTTGCAATCATTAAAGTAAAGGTTAGTTTGTTGATCAAAATTGTCTTCAAGACTAGATTGATATTGCACCTATGTGTTTCTATCTCTAAGCAAGTATTTTCTAAAAATATTTATCAGTTTTGTGAATGTCCTAGGCACTAAACTCTTGCAACCATAGGTTGTCTCCATGGAACAACACTCCACCTGGTACCCTTCTCCTTGGTCAGTGTTTCCCCAAACAAAGTTGTGGAGCTCTCATGGATAGTCTATAACCACTAGTCAGACCTCCTACCCATGGAATAAATGGCCCTCTTGCACCCTACTTTTTTTGGTTGTGTATAACCTTTAACAACTCCTCAAGCATATCAAACAAATTAGTGGCCTTTTTATCCATGCATTACACTATCCTTGGTCTCCTTTACTTGAAATCAACAACCAAAAAACCAAAACCAAGACCTTTATCACCATAGAAAATATTTCCAGAACCCTTGTTGCCCTAGTTATAGGTTTGTGGGTTCCTTTTGTTGTCTTGTCTAAGTCCTTTTAGCCTCCAAACAAGAATACTAGTCCATCACCTTCTTGTCAACTTGCCTCTCCTTTGGCCTTATTTATACTTGTCCAAGGGGTGTGAAACCCTAAGCGGTGTGTCCCTTGGAATTGTTGGATAACCTGATCCAAATTGACACTTTAGCCAACTCATAATTAACTTAGAATTATAAAGGTTTTTCCTTGCTTTCCAGACCCACTCCTTCAAGTCAAAACCCCATACTCAAAATCACAAAGACCCTAGGGAGTTTCCAGTTGGAAATACCTTCCGCGCTACTAAATTTCAACACTCCCTCTTAGTGAGGAAGGTATTTCCTCTTGCTTTAAAATCTAATCCACAACCACATCCTTCTAGAAGACCCATAACTTTGAAGACATTGTTCTTATAAAAGCCTCTTGCTTTAGAGCATCCTGCATGGTTTTCCAAACCATGACTTTCCTTATTCCTAGAAATATCCAGCTTCGTGACTTTTCCTTACATGGCCATGACTTTGTTGCGTGTTCCATGACTTTTCCTTGCATTTCCATGACTTCCTTGCATTTGTCATTACTTTCATTGCATGATATGACGTCTTTGCATGTACCATTACTTTTCTTTTCATGCACCATGACTTCCTTGCATGGTATACTAATTTCCTTGCATGCACCACGACTTTCCTTGCATGGTATATGACTTTACTTGCATGCACCATGATTTTCCTTGCATGGTCTATGAATTTTCTTGCATGGCTTGGAAGACTCCACTCTCTCACTTGAACCTGAAGGTTAGACTTCCATGGGGTGGCTAACTCTCCCTTTGAGCTCATTGTTTCTCTCTTGAAAAATGTAACTAGTATTGGTCTTCATAATTGTATTTGAGTCATAATGTAATGTATTTGTAAAAAGAAAGAAAAATAAATTTTATAATAAAATAAAATGACTTATTAAAGCATGGGTTTCATTCTCGGGTTAATGGTTATTAGTTAAAAGCCTCCATTGTAGGCTTCTAGGGTTTATGTCAAGTGTCCTTGTCCATGTCATAATGTAAAATACCCTTCCTGGGCTTTGTCAATCAAGAAAGAATTTTTTTTTTTTTATGTAAAATAGGTAATTTAGGCCTCCTCCACCAAGTCAGCCTCAAAGAAGGACAATTTGACCTCATCAAGGTAATATGGCCTCACACAACCACTATAAAAGGGAAACAACACGACTCATTTGGAGAACATCCACAACAAGTTCGATCTGCAATTGTTGGAGGTGGAAAAAGGGTGTGAAATTCAAGGAAGAGGAAGGAAACCCTAGTGAAAGAAAAGGAAGTCTTTGTCAGGCATAAGAAGTCAAATTTTCTCTCTCCTTGTCTCACACGTGCAAAATTGTTGGGTTGATGGAGAGGTCAAAATTGTAGTATTGTAGCTGGGCCGAAATTCTGAAGTAGTTGGGGGTTGAAATTCTGGATTGTTGTTGGGTTGAAGCTACTAGACAAGAAGATACTACTAGAGTTTTTTGAATCATCTTGGAAGGCTGACTTGGTGGAGGAGGAATTTATTTTGGGTCTAAGGTATGGGTCTATCTCAATTTTATTTACTAGTGGAAGAGTTTGACTAGGTGTTCCCTTATAGAGGGGTTTTAGCCCTCATTGAGTGCCTACATCTGGTGTCATTGATCTTCATGTTTTATTTTGATGATTGCTTGATGAAACAAAGATAAAAGAAGAAAATAAAGAGAATATAATAAGTCCACGAGAATAATACAAGTAATTATCAATATAAGAGAATCTTTCTGCCTTTCTGATTTTCTAACATGGTATCAAAGCTAAGGTGAAGAAGGAAGGAAAAAGGCAGCTTGAAGGTCAATTTAAGGAAGAGTTAAGGAGGAAGGAACAAAAGAAGGTCATTAAGGAAAAGATCATATAATATAGAGACTATGTCAACCACAATGAAGACAGAAAACAATCTAGAAGGAGCCTCTAATTACAAGGCATGGAAAAAGTGGATATATCTTATCCTCGCTAAGCATAAAGTTTTGTATCTTGTTCAAGGAAAAGTCAAGAAACCTACAAATGATGCAGGAAAGGATAAGATCAAAGAAAATGAAATCTTGGCCATGAATCTTATAGTAGATGGATTAAAGGACAACCTAATCCCATACATATCCAGCATAGACTCTTCTCAAGAAATGCATCAAGTTCTCTCCAAGTTATTCACCATTCAAGAACATTGGTCAGATAGCTAGCCTCAAGAATGAACTAAGAACAATAAAGATGACAAAATATGATACCGTGTCATCAAATTTGTAAGGATATCTAGAATGAGAGATGAAATCTAAGCAATAGATGAAGTTGTACCAGAAAAATAACTCGTGATTGTTGCTCTTCTAGGTCTACCAAAATCTTGGAGTGCTTTTGCATCAAGAATTAGTAGTTGGAAGGATACTCCAACCTTTGAACAAATGTGGAATGCATGCAGTCAAGAAGAATTATGCATATCATTAGTAAACAACAAGAAGGAGGATGAAGAAGACAAAATCTCTAATGCTTATTCTTCTTGTCATAAGAAGAAGGGAACATTCAAGAATTTCAAAGGACCAAAGAAGAAGGTTGATCTATCAAAGATTGAGTGCTACAATTTTCACAAAATGGGACATTACAAAAGTCATTGTCTTGAGAATCCAAGGAACAAAAAGAGATGGACAAAAAGAAAATGTTACCAATGAAGCCCCGCCTAAGAAGAACAAGACTGAAGAATCAGAATTCAAGTACTTATACTATTAAGTCCTCTCTTTCATATCCTTCTTAGCCTTCTATTTTAAGTTTTTTAATGTTTTCCTTAACGTTTCGATTTCTATAGTTTCTAGGTCTAATATATTTTGTTAGAAATGTTTGGATTGTTTAAAGTATAGATATCCCTTAAAGGACTAGATTAAGAGGGAGCCTCCACATTTTACCAAAATATATGTATCATGTTCTGTGTTTCCTCTTTTATATTTGGTTTCCTCCTCATATTAAGATTTGTTTGTATTGTATATATGAACATTTTCTTTATATTTTTGTTAGTTAGGAAAGCTTGCATAGTACACAAAGGTTGTGGAGGAGACTTCAAATGAAAGACTTGAATCATGAAAGGAGTTTTGTTGCAAAGGAATCCCTTCAAGAACTAAAGTCCTACAACGTTTGTTAAAGAACAACTCAAGGTATGTCTTAGACTACAAGTTTTTTTATAAAGATCTCTATATACAAAAGGTATGATCATTCTTCTTTTGAAATTTTCTTAAATTGTTGACATATTTATGTCTATGGTTTTGAATCATAAATATTCTTGTTATGGTGATTAATCATTAGATTGAATATACCCTCGTTATATTACCTCTTTTCATTTGATCATTCTTTTGAAACCTAACCTTTAGGGTTCATTGTAAAACCATATCCTATTAATGCTAAGGGTATGTCAATGTTGATTATGAAACCCTAGTTTTCTTAGGGTTTGTTGATAAAGTCTAGAATTTATGATGAAATCCTATTCTTTTGAAGTTTAGGGTTTTGATAATGTCATGATAAAACCCTAATTATTTGAGGTATGTTGTTAATGTCTAGATTATATAGTGAAACTCTGGATCTTTAGGGTTTTGGTGAACCATGGTTTATAAACAAAACTCTTGTAATAGTTATAATAAGATCCTAGGAATGAAACCCTAGGTGTATATTCGTTTGTTTGATCAAAACCTTAGCCTGGTCAAAATTGTTTGATGTATTGATCTTGGGCTTACCTAGTAGATATTGATGTGAAATTCTAGTGCATCCTAGATATGTATATGCGAATATGCTAGCTTAATTGTTGATACTCATGTTTTAGTTTGTGAAATATAGTGTAACAAAACCCTAGTAGAGATTGATATTCTAGGACATGATGATACTATTATTGATATGATTTATCTTTGATGATAAGATTGATGGTTTGCAACAAACCCTAGTAGAGTTTGACATGTAATTCTAAAAGCATATTGTTGAAACTTTAGATGTATAATACTATATTGGATTATTATTTGATTGAATATAAGTCTTTGTGTCTCAAAGATGGAGTCTAGGGTTTATGACAAAACCCTAGCAAGAAGTTGAAGTCTAATATGTAAAATGAAGTGACCCTTGTTGATTATGAACCTAACTAAGTTTAAGTATTTGGTGTCTAAAGCTTGAATTTATTGATGATTGACTTCATGCTTCTGTATGTTTGTATTTGGTTACACTTGCCATTAAAGTTTTGCAGGTACATAATCTTCAAGATGTTGAAGATATTTGTAATTGAATATGATAATAATGATGAGCATGATGAAGGAAGCTATAAGACTGATGATGATCAAGATGTCATGAGAAAGAATGAAGCCTTGAAAGGTTGAAGTTTCTCCCATATTATAAAAGAAGGAATTTTTTGATCTCCCTAAGTTGAGAGGGAGTTCGGATATAAGAAAGGGTATATCTCCCTAGTTAAGAGGGAGGACATATTATGATAGTCATAGTAAATAACTAGAAGAAAGAATGAAACCGATGAAAGAATACTGATGGATTTGGAAATAAAATATTTGAGAAGTATTGAGGTTATATTTGGTGCTACTGAAGAAGTGAAATAAGAAAAGATTCCAACAAGTTGTATATGGATAACTTGATGATGATATAAGTAACATCAAAATGATTGAGAACCCTGAAGGCTTGTGATTACTTGTATATATATTTGAAAGTTTATTATTGATTGGGGTTGTGATTGTGCAGGATCTCTCTGTAAATAGATTGAATGTTTGAAGCATGCTTGGAGTGGTGGATATATCTTTGATTTAGTTGATAAGGAGATATGAAGCATCTTGTGGAAACAAGATGCTCGGGAGGACATTTGGCCAGCCTATGTGTTGATGTCTAGATCCTGAAGTAAGGAGGCTGGCATTGGCCATGGAGATCCGACCTTGGATACGCACCTAGATCCCTGAGTTAGTGTTAGAACTTAAAATCTTGATGGTACATAAAGTGGCTAAAGCTTGAGTACACCTTAGTCCCACCCGGTTAGAGTACCTTGGTCAGGTATCTAATCTGTAGCACTACGTGTGTTGTGACTCATCATGGAGTATATCAATTTAAGATCTTCCATGTACCTCTATATATATGTAATTATGAATACCTCCCTAGTTAAGAGGAAGTGTTGAAAAATGTAATTGGTGTCAATCTTCATAATTGTATTTGAGTCATGATGTAATGTATTTGTCAAAAGAAAGAAAAATAAATTTTATTATAAAAGAAATTGACTAATTAAAGCATGGGTTTCATGCTTGGGTCAATGTTTCTTAGGTAAAAGCCTACATTTTAGGCTTATGGGGTTTACGTCAAGTGTCCTTGTCCATGTCATACTGTAAAAGACCCTTCTTAGGCTTTGTCAATCAAGAAAGAAATTTGTTTTTATGTAAAATAGGTCATTTAGGCCTCCTCCACCAAGTCAGACTCAAAGAAGGACAAGTCAGCCTCATCAAGGGAATTCGACCTCACACAACCACTATAAAAGGGCAGCAACTCGACTCATTTGGAGAACATCCACAACAAGTTCAATCTATAGTTGTTGGATGTAGAAAAGGGTGTGAAATTCAAGGAAGAGGAAGGAAACCCTAGAAAAAGAAAAGGAAGTCTTTGTCCAGCATAAGAAGTCGAATTTTCTCTCTCCTTGTCTCACATGTGTAAAGTTGTTGGGTTGCTAGAAGGGTCGAAATTGCAATATTGTAGCTGAGCCGAAATTCTGAAGTAGTTGGGGGTTGAAATTATGGATTGTTTTTGGGTTGAAGTTGCTTGAAAAGAAGAGACTACTGGAGTTTGATGAATCATCTTGGAAGGTTGACTTGGTGGAGGAGGAAGGTCTTTTGGGTCTAAGGTATTGGTCTATCTCAATTTGATTTACTAATGGAATAGTTTGACTGGGTTTTCCCCTATAGAGGGGTTTTAGCCCTGGTTGAGTGCCTACATCTGGTTTCGTTGATGTTCATGTTTTGTTTTGATGATTTCTTGATGAAACAAAGATAAAAGAAGAACATAAAGAGAAGATAATAAGTCCACAAGAATATGACCATTAATTATCAATATAAGAGAATATTTCTACCTTTTTGATTTTTTAACATCTCTAAAGCCAAATTCCCTTTGATCCTACACAATCTTCCCTTGGCTCACTTGACTTTCCCTCTCGGAAAGCGTTGCAACTAAACTCATGTTTTTTCAAGGTCAGTCCCAAGTTGTAGTTGAACACTTGGCCTAGTCCACTCTAGACTACAACTCAAACCTACAAGTGTCATCATCATCTTAGGTCATACACCTCATATGCACATGGCTCTGTTGTCAGATGTGCAACTTTGCAACTTAATGAAGATGTTATTTCACAAAACTCCTCAAATTGCAATCTAAATGAATCTACATCATCGAGGCCAAAGCACTACTTACCAAGGCAACTGAGTTGTTGCAAATAAATTTGACAAGTCAATGGAATTCCATCAACGGTATCAAAAAATCCACCACTAAACATACTCTCATGCATTGAGTTCTCCACCAGTACACCAAAACTCCCATTCTACCACCCCGAGCCACAATAATCCACAGCTCTTTGTCTGAATATTTTGCTCCATGCCTAGCCAACTCTCTTGGAAATATTGTTGCTTCTTGCAACAGACTCATACCTCCCACCTAGATCTGACACCTATGAAAAAATATGATCCAACTTATCTTCAAAGTGGCTTTGATACCATGTTACAAATCCACGAACCACGGGATTGGTTTGTCCTTTTATCTAGAAAACATAAACACACTAGAAATGCCTAACTTTAAAATACTTTTGCATAGTGGAAATTACACAAGTAATAATATCAATGTATAATACAAAACATAATAGTACTAAACTTATAACAACATAATATTGTGAAAATTATACCTACATATTCCCCTTTAATGTTTAATTTGACATACAATGTACACCACTTTTGAGTCGTACATAAGAACCACCTTAAGCATATGTTTAGTTTGAAACATGTGATGTAAATTATAAGGCCTCCCATTAAGGATAATAAAGTGTGGTCATTTGATTTGGATATAATAACCACCTTATCAAGGCCATCATTGAAGCTTATGTTTAGTTTGACACGTGATGCAAATTATGGGGGCTCCCATTAAGGATAATAAAGTATTGTCATTTTACAAAATATTACGTCATATACAAAGCTTGTCTAGCTATAAATGGTCCTCTTTTGATGGGTTTTCTTTCACATCTTCAGTGTTACCTTAATCCATATCCATAATCTTACTCTTCCATGGTTTCTTGAACTTTTGGATGTAGTTACATTTCATTTTTGTCACAAATTCCTTAATAAATTTCTTATCGTGTAGATTTATCCATATTCTCCTTAGAAATATAGATGGTCTTCTTTTAGCTTCACCTCTACGAGGGAACCAACATCTCTCATAGCATGATTTTTTTCCTAACAATGCTTAAATGAACCAACAATGTGTAGAATTTGATTTATCCTCTCATAAATGAAAATACACTCTCTCTCATACATCAAAATACACACTCTCTCTCTCTCACACAAAAATGCATTCTCTCTCTCCCACACACACGAAAACACACAGATGTACTTTGTCTTCCCATAGCTAGATTATTTCTGCCCCTAATGACATTGTGAAGGAGGTATATTGGATGAATATGGCTATTAATACAAAAGTATTATTGTAGGTTTTACTTTTTCAATGAGAATTTGGGGTTTACTAGTGACATAATCATGTACATCAACACATGCCATATTGTAAGACTATCTATTTAGTTAACTACTAAAATTTATGTTGTGATTGTGTTAATTCCACAATGGTATTCCCATTCTTGATAAAATTTGGTATTAGAGCATTATTTTGGTTGTAGGCTGACAATTTTATAGTAAAGAATTCCTTTAAGAACAATTAAGACAAAGGAGGATGTGCAAAATGACTTGCTGACTTGAGTACTTGAGTAAGGAGTTTCTTGTCTCAATGGAAAAATGGGAACTTGGAAATTCAAATGGCTGATAGCGATAATATGTTGCAGACTTTGACTACTCTTGTCATGGCACATTGTACCTAGATATCTTTCAAAGAGCCCTTGTGAGCCGGTTGAATTAGGAAGAGTCACATGCCTTTTCCATTATTAAATTTGGGAACATCTCTAAAATTGGAGACTAAAGTGGAAATTCCAACCTATGATTGTTACATGGGCACTTTGTGACTTGATGTGTATCCAAGGAAACTCAATCTCTATTATGAGAAACAAGAGTATGCAAATGACAAGGTTTACTTCACAAAGTTGAATTGCATTAGAAAGATTTGATATGGTGGAGGAACACATGTAAGATTAGATAGACACGAGGTCAGTTAAGCTATGATGTGTGACAAATTGAAAATTGGTTTCAAGGGAAAGTTTTATATCATTAATTATTGGATGGAACAACAACAACAACAATGACAATACCTGCAAAAGAAGTCAAACTAATTAGTATTTGTTTATATATAAGAATTTAACCATGGAATTATTGAACTTAATGTGATAGATGAGGAAGTGAAATTTTCCCCCAAGTTCACTCTTATTTTGATCACCCCAGGATAGAGAAGGATATTTTTGTCAAGGACAAGTTTTATATCATTAACTATTGGAAGAAAGAAGAACAATGATGACAATTCCTGAAATGGAAGTTGAACTAATTAGGATTTTTTTATATATAAGAATTTAACAATAGCACATAGAACAACCCCAACATGTGGGCGTTGTACCCTGTGAAACTCATGTCGTCTCATCTCGCTATCCTGGTCAATACGTATAATCTGACTAGGTATCTCTTTCACCCTCTGTCCAATGGGCCAAGGTAACCTAACAGCGTTGTCAGCCCCATCTATGTATGCCTAAAGAGGGTTTCTCTCACGCCCCAACATGCACTCTAGATGCACCAGTAGGGAATCCAACCGCTACCCAACATGAGTCAATTTGGCCGTGGACTCGGCACAAACTGCTCTCATGCCCTCCAGCTCCTTGTTCTACTATAGAATAGCCTCACACACTAATGCAGCCTTCCTTTTTAATGCTATAAGGTCGGCCTAAAGCTGGTGGAACTATCATGGGCATCTATCACCTGTAAACTCGGTCACAGCTCTAGGTACCTCAACAATTGTTGGCCTCTCGTCCATGGGTGGTTCCTCCTCAACGGATAGCTCTATCTATGTAGGCTCTATATTCTCCACCAAGGTGTCAACTTGGGCTATCAAAGAGGTCTCTAATAAAGGTGACTCGTGTGCCACACCGGGTATATCAATGTTCTCCTCAAAATCCTATAGGCTCTCAACATCATGCTCAACCTCCTCCTCAGGCTCCTGATATCTAAGCCAAGTCTCCACTAGCAAAAGTGCCTCTTGGTCTCACCCTCTAACTGTCTTTGTCCTACCTGCTATCCTTTTCAAAAGATCTGGTGCCCTGATCTATTCGACTTTCCCCACATGATGTAGATGGTTGCATCCCCACGGCCTGCTCACCTCTAACGTCTTTGTTGTAAGGATGAGAATGGGTTTAGTCTGTCACCCTCCTCAACTGGACCAACCGCTCATAGTCCCAATGAATTCTACCCCAGAATATTTTCATATTGTATTTCCCTTGAGCCATGGGTTTGTCTCCGGTTTCACCCGTCACTGTGCACTCATACCCAAAGCTTCCATGATCTTCTGGCTAGTTTCCCACAATTGGGCCAAGATCATGGTCTAATACCACTATAATGTTCCAAACTTAAATAAATAGTGATATGAAAAGCAAAAATTATTTACAACACATAAATTTTAAACAATCAACAAATGCTCATAAAACTCCAGAAGTAATAACCAGCTGAGCCATTTTATTAATCAATGGAGCAAGTATAATAGTATGGAGGAATAAACCTGGGCTTGCCTTAATGGAAATCATGATAGAACCCAGGTGATAATACATTGATCTCAAATGTTGGAAATGATTGCTCCTCTAATGCTTTGTGATGCCCTGAAAACTATAGAGTTGGTTAGAAAGGAACTGCAAGAAACTCCACTTCTGCTGCTCAGAAAATGCTACAAATTCAGCCCCGAGCTCCTTGACCAAAACCCACAAAAACCCAAAAATGGTTTGGCCCGATTTTGACCTCCCAAAATCGACCCCCAAAGGCACTATGTAATCCCCAACAATTCTACACTGTCTGTTGCAAAGATACGACTTAAAACCCCACTTTCGGTGCTCAGAAAATTTTGAAACTTTATATCTGGGATCCTTGTCAAAAACTTAGAATTTTTTTGGCCATATTTTGACCTCCCAAATTCGACCTCTTCTATGGCCCACGCCCTCCAAACAGCTCCAGAAATACGACCTGCAAGGAATGACCACAAAGTCCTCTGAAATGGAAGCAAACACCACTCCAAATATCTCCTCTAACCTCCATGACAAAGCTCAGCCTCAAGGAATGATACTTTACCCACCAAATGAGCTCCCACACACACCGCCTCTACGCTGGCCCAAGTAGTGTGAAAGTCGCACTTCCAAGCCATAACCTCAATCAACTCCCAAACTCTCCCAGATGCTGAAAATCCTCCCTAGCCTCCTCTCCGGAAAATCTCACATCAAATCTCCACTGCTAAGCATCACCAATGAACTCAACCTCCTCTCCACTGTTTTCCCCAGTAATATGCACAACTTGGAAGGGAATGATACTTCTAGGAATCACAATGTGATCCTCCTCCTAAAGAAATGAAGAAAACCTTCCTAGGGTGGCACTCGAAGTCCCCCGAAGAAAGGGTGAGCTCTTCGCCTGAAGAAATCATGCTAAATAGCCAGTGACTTAGCTGAGCAACTCGAGCAACTAAAGAGAAATCAATATACTCCAATAAGATGAATGAAATGAGGAGAGCTACCTTCCTTATATAGATTTCATGGAGCACTTTTCCCTCCAATTTTACCTCCATCATGGGCCCTCACTTAACCACCTACATGCAAAACTTAACCACCTTCATGCAAACCGAACTAGGGAGTGCGTATTTCCCTAGTGTGGGTGGCCCCCATGTGTAATTTAACCACAACAAAATAACTTCTCCTAAGTCTAATCTCCTAATAAAAATCGAATAGGCCCCACTATCTCCAAAATTGGCCCCAAAATGCAATAATTAGTATTGTTCCAAATTAATTTAGGAAGGGACATTACAATCCTCCCCTCCCAAATGTTGCTTGTCCCAAAGTAACTTCAGTGTTGGATGCTCAAGTATGTGTTCGCCCTCCCAAGTAGCATCCTCATCTGACAAGCTCCTCTAATGCACCAAAATTCGCTTGTCCTCAAGCAATGCCTGAACAAGAATCCTCTCTAACTGTTGCTCCCCACTGTCACTACAACATGTGCTAGGGTCCCAGATGTGCCACTAAATCATCCCTGACCTCAGCATTGTCCTGATATGAAAGAATCCTTCAATACCAGGATCCCGGGCCATCCTGTCCAACATGAAGCTCCCCTCGCTCCACTCCCTATCATGCCCGGTGTAGTACTAGAAGTCCCCTGCTCCATCAGTGACTCGCTAAAGCCCAATGGAATATCTATATGATCTCCCCCTGTAGTAGTCAGTGCATCCCGAAAGGTTATTGAGCTATGAAGAGTTGTGATGCCCCAGTTTCCTGCTAGTTCCAGAGTGGTGCCACCATGCTGATGTTGCACTACTCTGACTATGTCATACTCCCCATCATGCACATACAATATCCTCCTCTCCTAGAACTCGATGGTGAAATACTGAAAGAGGCGAGACATATCCTTCTTGGGCATCTCCATGGCTTCAAGGCCTACCGATCCAAATCTAACTCCAAACCTGTGCATCAACAGAGAATGTCTGCCTCCCCATATGATGAAACCCTCTGTGAACTCCCATGTGTCATCCCAAGAGCGAACTATATCACTCTCTGCCACGACTCCACTCATCACGAGTGATATATCGATCAATTGAATCCCTGCATCCCATATCCAAACCTGCTGCAACATAGCCCTGACAACCGATGGAATTCCTCTAGCCCTCATCTCTAATCCCTGCATTTGATCGCTATATAGGCTCCATATATCGTGGGCTAATCTAATGCATGATAACATTCCTTGTGCCTGCCACTGTGTAGTACCAATGATCACTGGAAGCCACGTGTGCCAAAGAGCTACCCCCTGAATGCAACCAAAGATGGGTATCTGATGCTCGTAATCGACTCAAGGTATGTGGATCCCTCTTGTCCCTACCAACCATCTCCCATGGGTTTGCCATCCACCCTCTCGATAATGTGCCAATATAAGGTCTGGAGCCCGGACATATATTGGGAAACTACCTCAGTCGTACTCGCTATCCTCTGCTCATGATTGGTCCCGACATGCCCTGAGCAAAGAGTGACACATGTCTCCCTCGGGACTAGCTCCCTAGACGTTGGCTCGGTGATGAATGATATGCCACCCCTGCAGATGATCACGTCATCCCCCAACCTGTGGTTGTCAACTAATGAACCAATCTAATGCCACTGCTGAAAAGTCTCCCCCCTAGTGTGCTAGGTGTCACCCAAATATATCGGGTGATCTCCTCGTCCCCCGCTGCTCATGCCCAGAGTGCAGAAAGTTGATAGTAAAATCGACTGCGCCCAGGAGGGATGTAGAAGAGGGTCAAGCGTGTCAGTCCTCGCAGATACCATTAAGTATCGCTCATCTGTGTCCCTGACAATCTTAAGTGAACTACGCCCAAAGGTATGCCTAGTGTTTTCGTCCAAGGGTCTCCCTGGAGGCAACACTCCAAGACCTCGTTGTGTAGTACTATAAGCCCCTGCATACCACCGATCATCCCAGTACTCCTGGACATGCCACTATACACTGCGGCCTACCCCTGTACACTGATGGATACCCTGGGCTACAACTGTGTCATCTTGTGTCGTCTTGTGTCTCGTCTGTGTCACTATACTTGTCACTCCCTGCATGTACTCAATGTGATGTGAGGCACTCCCACTCCACAACACAGTCCAACATACTACGACACACCCCCATGCATCTCCATGCCCATCTATAGACCACTGCTCCACGCTAGATGCTCCTACCCATCCCTGAATGAGATGGACTAAAGTTGTGTCCATATGCGTCGGCCCGCATCCAACCCAGATCATCACCTCCATTGTCGCATCACCATGCTCTCCGATGAGGGGACCTCCCCTCCAAGTCCTCCCTAAGGGATCCAAGAAGTGAACCTCTCTAGGTGTCAGTAGTGATGCCACCACTGCTCTGCTCCTCTGTGTCTCACACAAATGTGAAGAATCCCCAACTCCATACAAGGCACTATGTGGTGGCCTGCTAATGCCACCTCCTCCAACAAACTCCTGCCAGAGTATGTTGATCATCCTGAGACCCCGTGTACAATTGTCATACCAAGACAACCCAAGGAGTCTGCCCAAAAACTGGTTGGCCACTGGTGCTAACCAAAACTCTCCTAGCAGAGGTGCACGCTCGATTGTTAGGTAAACTATACCCTCTAAGTCATAGTCAACTAGTATAGTTGGGAAATGATAGGCGTTCCCTCCCAGATCCCAATGCCAGTCGAAGCTTCCAGCATCCCCAGTGCCTGGAAACTCTTACTGAGCTCCACCTGGGTCCACTACCATCTCCATAGTCCACTCCACTTGGTGCCAACTGATAATCTCTCGCCACCCAACCTCAAGAGAGGGATCGAATGGACGAACTCACACACATAGAACAACACCAGCATGTGGGTGTTGCACCCTATGCAACTCAGGTCATCTCATCTCGCTATCTTGGTCAATACATACAATCTGACTTGATAGCTCTCTCTCCCTTTATCCAATGGGCCAAGGTAACCTAACAGTGCTGTCAGTCCCGTCTATGTATGCCCGAAGAGGGCTTCTCTCATGCCCCAACGTGCACTCTAGCTGCACCAATAGGGAATCCAACCACTCCCCAACATGAATTAATTTGGTCGTGGACTCGACACGAACTTTTCTCATGCCCTCCAACTCCTCGTTCTGCTACAAAGTAGCCTCACGCACTAATGCGACCTTTCTTTTTAATTCTATAAGGTCAGCCTGAAACTGGTGGAACTGTCGTGGGCATCTATCCCCTGTAAACTAGGTCACATCTCCAAGTACCTCAGAAATTGTTAGCTTCTCGTCCATGGGTGGCTCCTCCTCAACATATGACTCTATGTGTGTAGGTTCTATCTTCTCCACCGAGGTGTCAACTGGGGCTATCAAAGAGGTCTCTAATAAAGGTGACTATTGTGCCACACCGGGTATATCGATGCTCTCCTCACCATCCTGTGGGCTCTCAACATCATGCTCAACCTCCTCCTCAGGCTCCTAATATCTAAAGCCAGGTATCCACCAGCAAAAGAGCCCCCTGGTCTCACCCTCTAACTGTCTTTGTCATTCCTACTCCTTTTCAAAAGATCTCATGCCCTGATCTGGTCGATTTTCCCCACATGATGTAGATGGTTACACCCCCACGGCCTGCTCACCTCTAACGTCTTTGACGTAAGGGTGAGAATGGGTTTGGTCTATCACCCTCCTCAACTGGGCCAACCGCTCAACGTCCCAATGAATTCTACCCCTGAATTTCTACATATTGGATTTCCCTTGAGCCATGGGTTTGTCTTCGGTTTCACTCGTCACTATGCACTCATACCCAATGCTTCCATGATCTTCTAGCTAGTTTCCCACAGCTGGGCCAAAATCATGATCTGATACCACTGTAATGTTCCAAACTTAAATAAACAATGATATGCAAAGGAAAAATGATTACCAGCACATAAATTTTAAACAACCAACAAATGCTCATAAAACTCCAGAAGTAATAACCAGCTGAGCCATTTTATTAATCAATGGAGTAAGTACAATAGTATGGAGCAATGAACCTAGGTTCGCCTCAATGGAAAGCATGATAGAACCTAGGTGATAATACAATGATCTCAAATGTTGGAAATGATTGCCCCTCTAATGCTCTGGGTTGCCCTTAAAACTACCTTGCTAGTTGGAAAGGAACTGCAAGAAACTCCACTTTTGTTGCTCAGAAAATGCTACAAATTCAGCCCCAAGATCCTTGACCAAAACCCACAAAAACCCAGAAATGGTTTGGCCCGATTTTGACCTCCCAAAATCAGCCCCAAAGGCACTATGCAATCCCTAGTAATTCTACATTGTTTGCTACAAAGATACGGCTGAAAGCCCCACTTCCCTTGCTCAGAAAATTCTAAAAATTTATATTTGGTATCCTTGTCAAAACCCCAGAAAATCCCAGAAATGGTTTAGCCATATTTTGACGTCCCAAATTCGACCTCTTCTATGGCCCAGTGCCCTCGAAACAACTCTAGAAATACGGCCTGCAAGGAATTACCACAAATTCCTCTAAAATGGAAGCAAACACCACTCCAAATATCTCCTCTAACCTACATGACAAATCTCAGCCTCAAGGAATGATACTCTACCCACCAAATGAGCTCCCACACACATTGCCTCTGCGCTCGCCTAGGTAATGCAAAAGTCACACTTCCAAGCCAGAAGCTCAATCAGCTCCCAAACTCTCCCAGATGCTAAAAATCCTCCCTTGCCTCCTCTCTGGAAAATCTCACCTCAAATCTCCATTTCTAAGTACCACCAATGAATTCGGCCTCCTCTCCACTGTGTCCCCCAGTAATATGCACAACCTGGAAGGGAATGCTACTGTTGGGAATCACAATGTGATCCTCCTCCTGAAGAAATGAAGAAAACCTTTCTAGGGTGGCACTCGAAGTCCCCCAGAAGAAAGAGTGAGCTCTTCGCCTGAAGAACTCGTGCTAAACAACCAGTGACTCGGCTAAGCAACTTGAGCAACCAAAGAGAAATCGATATACTCTAATAAGATGAATGAAATGAGGAGAGCTACATTCCTTATATATATTTCATGGAGCACTTTTCCCTCCAATTTGACCTCCATCACGGGCCCTCACTTAATCACTTACATGCAAAACTTAACCACCTTCATGCAAACCGAACTAGGTAGTGCATATTTCCCTAGTGTGTGTGGCCCCCATGTGTAATTTAACCACAACAAAATAACTTCTCCTAAGTCTAATCTCCTAATAAGAATCGAATAGGCCCCACTATCTCCAAAATTGGCTCCAAAATGCAATAATTAGTCTTGTTCAAAATTAATTTAGGAAGGGACATTACAAGTTGGCCCCCAAGTTCATTGGTAGTTTAATACCCCAACCTAAAGGAGTTTGAGATGTTTGACATTGTATTATAGAACTCAAGAGTCAAAAGGTAATTTAATTAGAGTTAAAAACTAATTAGAAGAAGCTAACTATGGCGTTGGCTTGAACTTCTCTCTATTGAAGAAGATCGATGTTAAAGGTAGCCTGTGGAAGTTATTTAGTGCAATTATGTCACATATGCTTTTCTCCAAATCATTGATGGATGGACATAATATTGCATCAAAAAATAACATTCCTTTCTACAATTATTGAAATATGTAGGCCATTCAAAATGAGTTTGTTGTAGGTCTCATGTATATAAGAGTCAAAACTCGACACAATTAAATTAGGAGAAAAGGAGTATCAACTTTTCTCCAAATCATTGATGGATGGACATAATATTACATCAAAAAGGAACATTCCTTTCTATAATTATTGAAACATGTAAGGAATTCAAAATGAGTTTGTTGTAGGTCTCATGTATATAAGAGTTAAAACTCAACACAATTAAATTAGGAGAAAAGGAGTATCAATTCCTCACTATACAATTTAAGGTGGTTTTTTTTGTTCTTATTGGCTAAGTTTACATTAGTTTTCATCCTAATAACTCACATAGAGCGTGAAAGCTTTTTATTCTTCATCAACATTCAAATTTTGTCATTGTAATATTCAAAGTTGGCAACCAATGAGATTTAATAATGGAATGTGGTTGTTAAGGAGCATGATTTTCGCAAAGTGGTGCATTCTAAAACCTACTCCATAGTGTTGAGAAGTGTAGCAAGAAAGGCTCAATTTGACTTAGCCTTGGTCAAATTGAGAAATTTTGAAGTTTCCACATCAACAAACAACTTGGAGGTGGTTAATTAAGGTGACATGGCTCTTGTCACTCTGTTATCTCAGTAAATTCGAGTTAGAGGGCTTCGAGTTCAGTTTGCATGTGTTGATTGCTAATTTATAGCAATCTAGTTCAGTTATTTCTAGTTGTACTTAGTTAAACTGGTTCTAGCAGTTAATAGAACTAGTTGGAGGTCAGTTGTGTAGTGGGACAACAGTCTAACTCAGAGATCATCCAGTTAATTGATCAAACAACCAAAAATAGCTCATGCATGCAAGGAATTCGAATTGCTCGGCTATGGTGGAGATTCCAAGGAAATGTAACATCAATTATAAACTAGTGTTGAGTGTACAGGTGTTGCATGCAATCAGTGATCAATCCTTGGGAATTGTGCAACCAATTTGGAGGAAATTCCTAAATAATAGGGGCTAATTTCCTCAGCATTTTCGCAAGGAAATAGGAGCTCAAGTGGGGGGGAGGGAGAATTGACTTATTATGGGTCAAAGCTTCTCACTCAATAGAGAGATCAATTATTGACTTGCAGATATTTCTTAGAGTTAGCATGCAATTGTAATAGTTTCTCTGTTAAATTGATTAATGAAAATAGGATGAATGCTTTTTTTACCAGTTGGTTTCCCCTAGATACATCTATGTACTTATGTATGTGATTGATGCATGTTTGTGAATGTTGTTCTAAATTGTGAATTAATTCTGGATAGCAGTAGAGTAGAATTGTGTCTCTTTATTTAGATTAAATTTCTTGAGCAGTTGCAATTCTATCACCAAATTTCTACATGGTATTAGAGCAGGATTCACATTAGAAAAAGAATTTCGAGTTTGTTCCTCCAAAAGTTCGAATTTGCAGCTTCAATGTAGCAGGATTTCTTCAGAGTTGGGACATTGGCCTTCAATGGACTGAGATTAGAGTATGCCTTGGAAGGCAACTCAAATTTTGATTCATGGAAGGATCGTATGGAGGAAATGCTTGATGATAATGGCTTGTTGGATTATGTCAAGACAAAAATTCCAAAACCAGGATCAGTTGATGCCCAGAACCTAGCCCAATGGAAGAAAGACGTAGCCAAGGCAAGGAGAATAATTCTGGAGGGAGTGAGATACCATGTGGTCTTGAGTCTCAATGGGAAAGAAACTCCTTTCACATGGTGGAAGACACTAACTAAGCTATTCGAGAATAGCAGTGACCATAGAAAATTGGCCCTCAAATACAAACTTCGAAACATTAAGATGTGGAAGAATTATACTATTTCGTAGTATCTCTCCATATTTACACAAGTTCAGGATGAGCTTGGAAGGGTTTGGGAGAATGTTACAGAAGGTGACCTCGTGATCCTAGCTCTTCTAGGCCTTCCCAAATCCTGACATAGCTACCAGGACTCGATGAATGGGAGGGAGAAATTACCGAATTGGGAATGCTTATGGTTTGATTTGGTACAAGAAGAAATCATGTGAAATACCAGAGATGGATTTTCATCCAAGGGAGAGGATGAAGAAGAAATTGCATTGCTTGGAAAGGGAAAGAAGGGAAAAGGGAAGAAATCTCAAACCAAACCAGAATCTAGCCAAGGGGGCAAGAAGAAAGACTTGTCCAAAATAAAATGCTTCAATTGTTATGAATACATGCCTATGCTACAAAGTGTCCACACAAGAAGTCTGGGAAGAAACCTGGGGGAGCAGGAGGTGAAGAATTAGCTTCATAGTTCAAGCTAGACTTCACCCTGATCACATGCATGGCCAACACTTTGATGGGGAGTGTGTGGTACTTGGACTCAGGTGTCTCGTTCCATATGACAAGGTGTAGAGAGTTTTTCAGTGACTTGGAGGAGAAAGATATCCATATGCATATTGAGCTTGGGGACAATGAAAGGTACAATGCTATTGGGATTGGTACAATAACCTTTAAGAGGGAGTCAATATCCCCTCTTTGCCTCAAATATGTCATGTTTGTACCAGGCCTGAAGAAGAACCTCATCTTTGTAGTAGTTTTGGAAGACCATGGCTATGATGTAATCTTCAGTAAGGGAAATCCTTTATGAGACACATAGCCACTAGGCAGGTGAAGAATCTATACAAACTTGATGTGGAAGAATGTGTTGCATTAAGTAGTAAGGTAGAGAAAGTGTAGAGTCGAGATGTTGGTGAACTATGGCACAGAAGACTTGGTCATTTACACCATTGTGCCCTTAAAATTATGCAGCAAATAACCACTAGCCTCCCTAAAGGATCACTTGAGTAGAAGGATGTCTACAAAGGTTGTACCTTGGGGAAGTATGTAAAATCCACATTCCATTATCGAGACAAAAAAGAAAATGAATTCTTGGAGAAGTATGTAAAATCCACATTCCATTATCGAGATAGCAAAGCAAATGCATTCTATAGGGTTTCGTACCCTATAGAATAGTCTTAAAATTGCACATGAATAGCTCCACATGTGTGAAAAATGGAAGTTGATGTGGCATCCACTCGATACCATGGTGGTCAACAAGATAGGTCAAGTTGTGTGAGGCAACTTGCACATAAGAACTCAAATTGAGGTGATGTTCATGTCATTAAAGGTTATTGAACTATAGAAAAGCATTAAGACATCGCAATCTATTCTTGCAATTTTTTTATAACAAAAGCAATCATTGATACATCAAATGGTATTTGAAAGCTCATGAACCCCAATTCTCCAAAGTGGTACTTTCCCCGTAAATGGGACCTACGTGCTAACAATTCCAATGTTTCTACTCATAAAGCACCAAAATAGATAACATTATATAATGGTCCATTTCAAATCATACCTCCCTAATATACCTCCCCATTTAGGGAGGCATTTGGTCTCTAAAATTTGTTAATGAAGGAGGTGATGAATTTTTTCCTCGACCTTCTTTCTAGAGTACCATTTGGCCTTACTTGCATGTTTTCCTTTTAGCCCAACCTATCAGAGTTCATATTAACCCCATCTTTTTCTCCTAGGCTTGGTCTATAATGTTTTATATTTTATACCTACTTTGCTTGGGATTCTATTTCTGAGTCATCTATGACAGGTAAGACATTCTCATCAGTTTCTTTGTCCAAAGTGGAAGGTTTATAGAGTTTTATATTATCCACATTCACTACTAGGTAAATGTATAGATATGTCAGGTTAGACTAAGTCTATATGCGTTATCACCCACCTTCTCCAACACTTCAAAGGTACCATACTGCAAATCCTTGATTTTCTTACTAAGAACATGTAGACTCTCTTTGATCAAGTACAACAAAATCTGGTCTTCCACCTTGAATGTTTTCTCAATCATGTGATGGTCATGTTGGGCCTTATAATATTCTTGTTACCTCTTCAATGTCTCTTGTACTTGAAAATGGGTTTGCTTGATCTTATCAATGAAATCTTCAACATTTAATTGCTTCTATTGCAGTGTATTCCCCTCACTACTTCTTGTTGTCCAAATATGCCATTTAAGGCAAAGGTGGAAAATATCCAAAACAAATTTATAAAAGGGATTTACTAATAGAATTATGGATTTGATATGTTATATGAGTATTGAATATAAACCAAATTTTTTTCCCATGTCCTTGAGAGATTTTGAGTTTAACCCTTCAAATGTGGAACCAATGCCCTATTACTACTTTTTTCTACGCATATATTTGTAGATGGGAAGTTCATAATATTTCCAATTTGGAATCCATCTTCTAGCAAAGTGTAGTCCATAAGACATTTGTTAGAGTTTGTAGCTCAGGTAGATACTTCTATGTGTTCCTGTTATAAGAGAAGGGCAGAAAACGGTCAAGAAGGCATGACCGAGATGGTCAAAGGGTTGAGATAACCATTGGAGATCCAAGTGATAAATTTGGAGTGAAGGTTAAGGAGAGACCTTGAGCGCTAAGAAGACTGGTGAACTAGAGTCAGAGGGAGTCGGGCTTCAGAGGGAGTGAATAGGCTTCGAAGGGAGTCATTCATCAAATGGAATTAGTAGGATCAGAGGGATTCAACATCTCAGAGGAAGACATCCTTTAGGTTCAAGAAGTCATGGTACATGATGAGCATGCATGATGGTCATGAGCAGGAGGCTTCTAGGAGCAAGGTGTCTTTGAAGAAGGGTCTTTTTCATATAGGGGAAATTTCTTTTGTGTCATATGGAGCAGTTGTGGTCGCAGATAAGGGTGGAAATGTGTTCCAAGTTTGAAGGTAGAGCCACTTTCAGGTGGTGTTGTGGGAATACATCCCTCACTAAGAGGGAGTGTTGATGTTTTGGGTAGCATCAGGAGTATTCTCATGTGTGGGGCAAGTGGGCTAAGAGATGGGGATTTTCACCTATAAACCCATGGTATTACACTGACCCATGGTATTACACCCTTGGAGTAGTATAAGTAAAAGGGTGAGTGATGAATTCTTGTTGTGTTGTGGCTCAACAAGAGAGCTGAGAGGATCAAGAGGAATGACAAGGCCAAGTAGGGCTAAGAGGGTTGGAAGGACTGAGCAAGTCGAGAGGGCTGAGCAAGGTTGAGAGGGTTGAGACATTCGTGCAGGGCCAAAAGAGCTTGTGGTAGGCCTAAGATCCATGGAGGGTTGAGAGGGCTTGTGGTAGGCCTCAGATTTGTGGAAGGGTCGAGTAAGCCTCAAATTTGTGAAAAGGTTGAGTAGGCATTAGATCAGTGGCTTGGCCTGGAGGATTGAGCAGGGTCGAGATAACCAAGCAGGATAGAGTGGGCTTGTGGTAGGGCCTCAGATATGTGGATGGCCTAGAGGTCTTGTGGTTGGCCTTAGATCTATGGAGAGCTGAGAGGGATGAGAGGGCCTATGGTAGGCCTTAGATTTGTGGAAGGGTCAAGTAGGCCTGAAATATATGGAAGGGTTGAGTAGGCCTCATATTAGTGGTTTGTCTAGGAGGGTCTAGAGGGCCAGGAAGGGACAAGAGTTTCGAGCGAGCCATGCAGCACTGAGAGGGTTGAGTGAGCCAGTAGAGGTATAGAATGAGGAAAAAGAGGCTCCCAAGGTTGAGTATGGACTAGCAACAATAGCAACAGGGACATAACCTATAGATCTGAGGAGGAGCGAGATGTTCCTTTGATCTTTACCAGGAGGAGGTCGAGATAGGTCTGAGGAGAAGACACACCATACAACAACACTAGCCTTAGGAGTAGGAGTATGATACTCCAATGTGTCGGGTCTGGGGAAGGTGCAAGGAGTAATTGAGGAAGATCAAAGGACAACTATAAGGCTTGATTAGGTAGATAAGTCTAGGTTTATTACTATATGTAATTCCTCATTTGGACCATTATCCTAGTAAGGGATCCCGAGCAGGTTATGAGAAGAATTTAATAAAGAATTGTTGATTGGGAAAAATGTTTGTGCAATACGTTCAGGGAAAATTTTAAGGATGAAAATTTATGATAAAGTTTAGAAACCTTGGCGAATCTTACTAGTCCTTACTATGCAAATTGAAAAATACTTGACAAAATTTTGTAAAATTATTCAAAGTTCTAATGATTTTATATAACATCTATAAAATTTGGGCGATATCTAAGGTCAAGTAATTTTATAGCATAAAATTTGGACAAATCATAGTTAGTACAAATGGAGATTGGAGAACCAATTTTTTGGAAAAAACATGGAAAATTAGCCCACAATGAATATTAGCCCCTAAAATTTTCCCTAAATACGTTTATCGTGCATGTATAATTTGTTTTTGGTTAGGCACGTTAGTGTGTTTCGGTTAATTAGTTGGGATAAACTTGAGACCGTTACCAGATATGGGGTGTGTGTGTGTGCACTGAGTCTAGCGCCCAAAAATCTATAGTATTAGAGCAGTTTTCTGAGAATATCTGAGATTTTCACAGGGGACAACTATGAGAGGGATCCGTACAAATTATTGCAGGTAGCAACAATGTTTTGAATACCCATGCCAAGAGAGTTGGCTAAGTATGGAAAACTTCTTGTATGCGACATAAAGGCCAGGATCAACAAGCCTAGTTCCATAGAGTAGTGTGAACGATGTCATGTTGGGCATGATCGAGTAGTTATCTAATGTAGTGTCCAGCAGGAGTTGTTGGGCAGAGGATTTGTTGCGACAAGCACAAGCCAACATAGTTCATAGCAACTGGGAGGGCCACTAGTAGAGACCGTACAAAATGTACGAAGGTTTTCCAGTAGGGTTAATGGAGTCTAGCCCTCAGAAGGAGAGATAGAGACCATATCAATCAAGGGTTTGGAAGCAATGTTAGAGAGACTTGGCACTAGGAGCTACAAGATGGAGAATGAGGCTTGGGATGTTGCGAATGAACCAGAGGGTAAGCATGTTCCAGGTAGTTCTTCCAGAAGTACCTTCCTCACTAAGAGGGAGTGTTAGAGTTTATAGCTTGGGTAGATACTTCTATGTATACTTTTTTTATAGGAGAAGGGTCGAGAAGGAAAAACCAATATGGTTAGAAGGCTGAGATAGCCATTGGAGATCCAAGTGAGAAACTTGGAGTGAAGGTCAAGTAGAGACCTTGAGAGTCGAGAAGGCTTTCGATCTGGAGTTGGAGGGACTTAGGATTCAGAGGGAGTGAGCACGCTCAGGAGGGACTCAGTCTTCATAAGGGATTAGCAGACTTAGAGGGAGTCAACAATTTAGAGGAAGACAACCTTCAAGTTTAGGAAGTCATGGTACAAGATGGTCATGCACAATGCTCAAGAGCGGGAGGATTTTAGGAGTAAGGTGTCTTGGAGAAGGGTCATTATCATATAACAGGAATTGCTTATGTGCCATATGGAGCAGTTGTGGTCAAGGTTGCTTGGGAGTGGAAGCAGGAAGCAAGAGTAGGAAGCAACATTTTCAAAAGCTCTTGGGTCGGGAGAGAATCAAGAGAAAAATTTATTTATTATATATTTATTATATATTATATATTTATATATATTTTGATGCTTATGTGTCAACAAAAGCATGCGGAATGATGAATTAGTTATAAAAAAACATGGATTAAACCATATAACATCAATCATCTAGTAGTTACAATCTTCATCAACCACAAGTACAAAATTTACAAGTTTTCATTTATATAGCATGTAAGGGTGCACATAACCAAAATAACATTGAGTGAAATCCATCTTTAAACCGAAAATACATCAAAAAACAGATTGTAGATGGTATCTAACATTCAAAAAAATCATGCTACAACAAATACCTACATATCATAAAAATCATTGCCTATCTTGGGATCTTTGTTATTAATATCACCCCCTAAGCATTAACATAAGATAGAAAAAACATAGCATGTCAAGTCAATATTTTGTTTGAGTGATGGGTACATTTTTAGTAGGGTGATAGAGGAGTTCAACAACCAATGGCACTAACATTAAGGTACATAGAGGGATTGGAGCTCTTGATTAAATACAACTTCCATACCCTAGTACATGACAAAATGCAATGGAAACATTGCAATCCCCCTAATCTTGAAAAACTGATAATTATGTCGGATTTTGTGTGTGATCTAAAATGTACTTTCTTCATATCAAATCCAATGAGGTGGGAACCACTCTCAAACATCCTGAGTCATTTCGTGGTAATGTTAAAAAATTAAGTAAAAGGATGGAAATTAAAGATAAAGGAGAATGTCATTTTTACTTTAAGAATTTAACATTACCATGAATTGCATGTCAATACTAGGGCCATAGGCTTGATCATTAGGTCACCTAACTCAAAAATTCTTGTTTCTTTGAAAAAAAATTGTGAAAAAAGCTAGCTAGTGAGTGAATATTTTTTTAGGGAGCATGCTACCACCGCACTTCGGGAGTGGATTCGAGCGGGGGATGCACTCCCCCGAAACCCTAGTTGTGTTGGCAGATCAAAGGTGGAAATGTGTTTTAAGTTCGAAGGTAGAGCCACTTCTAGGTGGTGTTGTGAGAAGACATCCTCTTGAGAGATCTTTCTCGACTAATCTGGATTTGTCTTGTCACTTCTTGCACCTTCCTTAGGCTCGACACATTAGAGTATCACACTCCACCTCTTGAGACTATTGTTAAATCCCTAACCCTAATCTCAAAATGTTCATTGCTTTTGAAGCACTATTGCAATTCTTCACTTTAGTTTGAATTTCATTGTTTAAAGTGACAAATTCAAGTGAATTCTTTCGATTCTTCTTTTTGTGTTACTTGCATTGAGATTTATAGTGTAGTAAAAGATTTGTCGAGTAATAATTCTTAATTGGTTGAATTTATTTTCCTAATCTACTTGTAAAACATGCATTCTCTCCATTTTTTTGTCATTGAGGTTTATAGTGTACCAAAAGATATGTCTACTAGTAAATTTTAATTGATTGAATCTCCTTTCTTAATCTGCTTGTAAAACTCAATTTATACTAAGTTAAAGCACCTATTGTTAACAAATCTTAAATTCCCAATTAATCTAACTTCATTCAATCATTAAGATCCCAATTAACCTAATACATTTATTTTGCAAATTAAAATGCTACTTGTTTATAGTATATTGAGTTAATACTCAATTTTAACAAAATCTTTAAAGCATAATATTTATTCATTAAAATCTCAATTAGCCTAAAACATTCATTTGTTAAATTAAGATTATCGTTTACCTATACATCCATAATAAACTGTATACTATTCTTTGCAAATATTAGATTATTAGTTGTCTATGTATTACTTCATAATTTTTTTATTTAATTTCAAATAAGCCCCTTGTTTGTGGGACAAGGGACCCACCTCCGCTAAGTGATTTGACTACTAAATCTACGAAGACATACATACTCTACCCCTTTGGTTTGAACCTATAACCTTTTAGAAAAAACATATGCTCTTACCCTGTGCAAATTAATATTTAAATTAATTACTTTATGATATATTGAAAATAATAAATTATACCAAATCCCTTGCAAATACTTCGAGTTAATAACAATACATACATGAACCTTAACCTACTATTTTCAACTATCAGATTACAATATCTATATGTTAACCTACTATTTTTAACGACTAAATTACAATGGAAAAGTGGCTAGGATTTATACATCTTTCACGATTCTATGAATTTAAAATCGGTACCAAGTTCCCATAATTCTGTAATAACATAAAATTCGGAATATTGAAGATACATGTATCTCCGCCACTGGTATTTTTAGAGGCTATTCACTTCGTAATAGAGAGAGTGAATTCCAAAGTGAAAGAAAATCGTGAACTCGACCAACAGATGCAAAACCAGGGTCCCCTTAGGAACTCCCCAATCTTTGTTAGTGTAAAATCACCCAATATTTTCCATAAATTTGTCGATAGTTTTATCAACTCTATGATTCTGTAAAGCCGCTGGTGACAACAAACTCCTCCCTATCGCCATCGGAAAAATGGAGGAATTTTTATATCGATCTCTCGACATTCTGCAACCAAATCCAAAATCCATGGCAAATCTGCAACCATCCAGCAACCAAGATTGCGAATCGAGCTATGGCGCCGATTCCAGAACGACGAAATTGTGAATAAATAAATGTCCCACATCGGTCCCAGTCATAATATTCAAAGATTTTATAATCGGGACAGAACCGGTGATGATAACTACACGCACATGGTGAAGAAAATGGCCCCACATGGTCACAAAACTAGAGCCCAGAAGGTCTGTTGTGTTGCCAAGTGTCACACTAGGCACAGCTCAGATGTAAGGCTCTTGCGGTGCTAGGTGCTACAAGATCCACGGACGACTCTTGTTGCCACACGTCACAAGATCCAGGGATGAGATGTGGGGCTCCTGCGTTGCCAAATGTCAACTTATCCACAGCGAAGGTCTTGCCACGCGTCACAAGGTCCATGCACGAGATATGGGGCTCACGTCGCCAAGTGTCGCCAAATCCACCGCCCAGATCTGTCGCTGTCGTGCTGCCAAGTGTTCCCTGATACACGGCTCAGATTTGCGGTTGTGGAGCTGCCAAGTGTCCGCGGATCCTCGACCCAAAAGTGCGGCTGTGCTACTGCCAAGTGTCGCCGATTCTAGGCCCAGATCTGTGGTTTGATGCTGCCAAGTGTCACCAGATCGACGGCTAAGATGTGGGTGTGTTACCAGGTGTCGACAGATCCACAATTGAAATGTGGGGCTCTCGCGTCGCCAAGTGTCGCCAGATCATGGCCCATATATGTGGTTGTCCTGCTGCCAAGTGTCACCTGATCCACGGAACAAATCTACTGTCGTGCCGCTGCCAAGCATCACCATATCCTCGACTGTTGTAACCATTGTACAGGGATTTAAACTCAAAACCTTATTGGCTTATCCGCTCACGAGCTTATCAGATTAAATGCGTATCTGCCTATAAGTTTATAATCAGATATTTTTATCGACTAATAACTAGATAAGTTTATCGGTTTATAAGCATAATAGCTTATAATATTATAAGTCTTAGTGGTTATCTTTCTATAAGCAACTGACCGTATTGGCTTATAAGTCCAGTAGATTATCAGTCTATAATTAGATAGGCTTATCAAATTATAAGCCATTGACTTATTAATTTATGAGCACTTCGGCTTATGAGTTTATAAGCAGATTGCCTTATAATCTTATAAGTCGATAAGTAGATAACCTTTTCAAATTATATGAACAGATGCTTATCAATTTAGAAGCACTAACGCTTATAATATTATAAGCAAGTTTCCTTATTAGTTTATAAGCTTATCATCTTATAAGCACAGGAGCCTATCAAATTATAATTAGACTAACTTATCCATTTATACGCAGATTGGCTGAGCAACATATCCGTTTATAAGCACATAAGTTATCAATTTATAACCAGATGTACTTTCCCATTTATAATTTTATAACTTAGCATTTACAATCCGACGTACTTATCCATTTATAAGCAGAAAACTTATAATTTTATAAGCACCTAGTCTTATTAGTCAATAAGCTATCAGTTAATAAGCAGAAAGGCTTATTAATTTTTAATCAGAAATAATTATCAGTTTATAGCATATCAAATTATAAGCAGATAAATCCATTGGCAAATATCCTTTTCTGTTATCGGCTTATCTGCTTAAGCACACGAAGCCTATCTGCCTGAAGCGCTGCGGCGGGAGACAGCAACCGAAGCAGGATGACTATGATAGCCCGACTATTTCACCCTTTGTCTACCCACTACAGTCACCAAAATCTGTGGCTGTGGAGCTGCTACATGTCACCGAGATCAAGGGTTGTGGAAATGCCACGTGTTGGCGACATCTGCGGCTATGGAGCTGTTAAGTATCTCCGAGATCAAGGGCTGTGGAGCGGCCACGTGTCTCCTAGATCTGCGGCTGTGGTGCTTCTAGGTGTCAACAAGATCAAGGGCTGTGGAGTTGCCACGTGTCGAAGTGATCTGCGGTTGTGATGCTGCCAAGTGTCGCTGAGATCTGCCGCTGTGGTGCTGCCAGGTGTCACCAGATATGCGGTTGTGGTGCTGCCAGCTTGCATTAGATCCATGGCAGAGATGTAGGGTTGTGTTGCTGCCAGTTGTCACAAGATCCATTGCCTAGATGTATGGCGCTGCCAGGTGTCACAAGATCCACGGTTGAGATCTACGGCTCTAGTGCTGCCAGGTGTGGCAAGATCTGGCCCTATTATCCTTGTAATTTGTCATTCAAACAAAGAGCGGATCATTATGGACTATTAGGTATTCTGCAGAAGCAACTACAGGGAGTATGGGCAGGTGACCAGGTAATAGTGAAGTGAGGAGCAAGCAAAGGATACCAGTGTGGCGGGATGCGAAGTCGGTAGATGAGATGAGTGTTTGTTTCGATTAAAAATGACCTCAATCACTCTCGACAGTCTCAGGATCTTTATGGGAAGGGACCTTTCGCTCTCGCAAGATGTTGTTGACCAAATTCTAGACGACTTGTGCCCAAAAAACGTACATTCTTGCCATCTACCTGTTATTTAGCTCCTCGATTTGTATACGCTTTTGATGATCCGGTCCACTGTGTGATTTATTTGCGCGTTTGTAGTGCTTTTTCTTTTTTTCAGAGAGAAAATCATCATGGATTATATTAAGAGAATATAAAGTTCTGAATACATACAAGACCGTCCCATCCTGGAACAAAATTCAGATAGGTCGAAACAACAGATTATACAGATACTTCCACAAAAAATATGACTGTCCAGATAGCTTACAGATATACCTTCTTTAGAAGCATTTTATAACACCATCCAAAAAGCATAGAGATAGTTTCAAAAGAGAAAACATCCACAAAAAACCGAGAAACCGATGATGGCCATATAAACAGAAACCATAGGCCGGAGATTTATCCAGCAGGGTCAAGATATGCCGATATGTGAACCAGGATAGAGGCAAGGGGCACCCTGGAATCTTGAAAGATATGAGCATTCCTCCATTTCCACAAAAACCAGCATGTGAGGATGAATAAAGATCGCCAAGATGGTCGTTGTTCGCTCCACCATTTGAAGCCTTCCTGTACAGATGAGAAAAACCGGTGAGGAAAACCATGAGACAAAGACAGTTCATACCAGATTTGAGAAGTTGAAGCACATTGAAAGAACATGTGAGCATTTGATTCAGCCGCAAACTAACACATTGGACATCTGCCCGGACCCTGCCATCCCTTCCTTTGGAGGACCTCCCATGTGAGATTCCTGTTAGAAAAGACCAACCATGAAAATAATATCATTTTGAGCGGACAAGACGCTTTCCAAAATTTGGGAGGAAAGATGGGAACGGAGAGCGGCGGAAGGCCTGATGAAATTGCTGCATATAAGTCCTTGACACGAATAGGCTGTGTAGAATTCTGCAGAGACCACGCCAGCACATCCCTTGAGCCCGATTGCTTGATACCTTTGCCTGTAAGATTTTGAACAGCCGACAACCAAATGGGACGCAGAGAATGAGGCAATGATAAGTCGTCCCCGTCCATCCATACTGGAGAAGATGAGGACCAAGATTTAATCAGCTTGTTCCACGTAAAAAAGCCTTTTGAGTGGAAATAGGAGATCAGTCCGGGGGGAGCAATGATTCCAGACCATTCACTGTTGAGTCAATACCGATATAGATGCTTGAGCCTGAAAAAAATCTCCACCTTAAATTTCCCATGAAGAAAAACTGAATCTTCCTGAAACTTTGCCAGATGGCTGATCCTCTTTTAATGCCCAGAGATTTTCTTCTGTACCAGAAAACCATGCTCCTGCCTTTTAGATATTTTTGATTGATGATATTGCTCCACTTACCCTCACCATAGATGCCTCTATGAAGAGATTTGCAAAGAAGGGCTTTGCCAAAAGATCTCATGTGCATAAGGCCCCATCCGCCCACCTTCTTCGGTCTTGAGATGGAATCCATCTTTACTAAATGGAACTTGGACTGATAAGATCTTCCACCCCATAAAAAATTGGCAGCTAATGAAACCATTTTGCTTATAATGGAAGCAGGAAGAAGATATAGGTGGGCCCAATAAACCGCCAGTTGAGATAGAACTGCCTGAACCAGGATAAATCTGCCCGCCAGAGATAGGAATCTCATCTCCCAGCTTGATATTTTTTTATAGAAGCGATCAATCAGCCATTGCCAGTCCTGTTTGCGGTTTCCTTTTGCTTTCAGAATGAAACCCAAATATTTAAAGCCCTCCTTAATCGATGCCTGGTTGATGCCGAACAGCGCTGCAATCCATTGAACTAACTCCAGATTGGACTCATTGTGATACAGCATAGATTTGTCCTTGTTTATGACCATGCCAGATGCAGACTGGAACTTTTGAAAGATCTCATTTAGGCAGAGCCAAGTTGATTTGCATAGCATGGCAAAGATAAGAATATCATCAACAAAAAGATTATGAGATAGGAATATATCCTTGCATATCTTAATCGGCCTGCATCTTCGATCAGCCACTGCATTATTGATCTGAGTGCTGAGAGAGTTCATCACTAGAATAAAGAGGAGAGGGGAGAGAGGGCAACCCTGGCGAAGTCCCCTCTCCGCTTGGAAAAAGGATGAAGGGATACCATTTATAATAACTGAATATTTAACGTTTTCGACACACGCCATTATCCAGTTAATACCCTGAGACCTCAAACTGATTTTGGTTAGTAGGATTCTAAGGAATCCCCAATCCACACAATCATACGCTTTTTTCAGATCTATCTTTAGAATGGCCGCATCAATATTATTTGATAATATTGAAAATAAGCATTCCTGAGTCATAGCAACCGCGTCCAGTATGTTCCTATCTTTTAAAAACGCATGCTGGTCCCTTGTGATAAAAGAGTTTAGAACAGGCTTCATCCTTTCCGCTATAATTTTGGAGATGATTTTAAATAGAATATTGCATAGGGCAATAGGCCTGTAGTCCTTTAATGATTCTGATTGGTCCTTTTTGGGAATAAGAGCTAAGAATGTGGCAGTTAAAGCACTGTTTATATTCCCAGATATGCGAGAAGCCTCCACCATCCGCAGCATGTCCTCCTTGAACATATCATAGAAATGAGAAAAGAACTCAATCGGCCAGCCATCTGGCCCAGGACTTTTGTCCTTTTTGAAGGTCTTGATAACATCATGGAGTTCCTCTTCCGTAATAGGCTTAAAAAACTCAGCGTTAGCATCCTCGTCAAACATAACAGGCACTAAATCCACAGCCCACAGGATGTCATTTATTTCACTCCGTTGCCTCTTATATTGATTCTGGAAGAATCTTGTGGCTTCAGCAGATATGTCATGCTGAGAGTAAAAGAAACCCCCATTACCGTCTTCAATCTTCCAGATAGAGTTTTTCCTCCTTCTTGCATTTGCGAAATTATGAAAAAACTTTGAATTTCGATCACCCTCCCTGAGCCAGGTCGCTCTGCTTTTAAGCCTCCAGGATGCTTCTTCCTTTTGCAGCAGCGCTTGTTTCTTTTTTTCCAAAATTCTGATGAGATTCTTTTGGTCAAAAGACAAGCAATCAAAATTGCTGAGTTTGTGAGGATACCTATCTCCTTTTTGATGTCGATCAGCTCCTGTTTATCCTTCTTCCTCCATTTAATTTGCCAATCCTCAGCAACATCCCTTAGAGATTGAATCTTTTAGTAATTGATAAGTAAACCACTAGTGCTTCTTTGTATTGTTTGTGTGGTGATTGCTTTTTCACTGTGGTATTTGTTGAAATTGGTTGAAAAAGACAAATAGATTCCCTTTGTTTGAGGCAGAGTAGATGGTGATTTCATAATTGGGAATTCAAAAGGATCATTGAATGCGAAATCACCAATGATCTGGTATTAGTTACATGATCTGGTATTAGTTACAGGTAATGGTAAACTCAATTTATTTCTAGACACTGGCAATTATGGTCCAATGTTGAAGAGGTAAATATCAAATTTTAAACTGTGATGGTACCTGTGTTTAGTATGGCTCTGTGTTTAGCTAGAGAATTGAAAATCTTTATTTCAGCCAATTTAATGTGTTTAATATACTAAATACATGAGTTGGATCTATGTCCTATGTAAGATCTGGGCCTTTTTTTTGGGGAATGGATGGAAAACAATTGCGGAAGTGCAACATATAATCCAGTTGGGATTCATGCCAATGAAATCGTGGTTGTAATATGAATCGTATTCTTAACTTTTAAATTAGTTTGATTTCAAAAAGGAATTGCGCTTCAAAATGTGTGTAGTTTTCCCTTCATAAACTTGATGTCCATTGCCCAAATTTTTTGTCAATGGAAATTCAAATTCATTGAAGATATGTTGAAACATATGTAGGGAAAGTCATGAAAAGAGGAGAGATACTGAGTGGATTTTATTCTATTTTATATATTTGATTTACCATTATAAATTTGCTTTGTATAAATGAGTGAAGCCATTCATTATGATGTTTATGAAAGCATGAGTTGGAATCTGAATGCTCAAAATATTATTTTTTAAATTATTAAGTATATATAATATAAAAAAATTACAATGTGTAAATATTATTTGGTATTTATTTTATATGATTAGGTAAGTATATAGGTAAGGAAAATGGATTTTTTTTTTTTTTTATATATAATTTCATATTTTTATTATCAAGCACATCAAGATTTTTTCCATATGGCTTTAAGATGTTATGGGTAATCATGCACTGCAATGAGAGATCAGGATTTTTCCGATATGGCTTTAGGATGTTATGGGTAATCATGCACTGCAATGAGAGATCAAGATTTTTTCCATATGGCTTTAAGATGTTATGGCAATCATGCTCAAGATTTTTTCCATATGGCTTTAAGATGTTATGGGCAATCATGCACTGCAATGAGAAATCAAGATTTTTCCCATATGGCTTTAAGATGTTATGGGCAATCATGCACTGCAATGAGAAATCAAGATTTTTCCCATATGGCTTTAAGATGTTATGGGCAATCATGCACTACTATGAGAGCCTTGATTGTGTTGGTAGCAAGGTGAATGCAAAGGTATTTTCATGGTTTACTTATGTTCCTTGAAAGGCCATCACTGCTTGATGGTCACATTGAAGTTAAGATGGAATATCATGATGAGAAGTGAGTTTTCCAAACTTATAACCAACACTAATAGCCCACAAGATATTATGTTAGTGGAGTAGGTGAACAACTCAACTCAATATTAATCAATTTCAAACCTCAATTTGGTAACTAGTAGTGGATGGCAACAATCCTAGTACAACCAACTGTTAAACAATTTCAAACCTCAATTTGGGAACTAGTAGTGGATGGCGACAATCCTAGTACTTCGGTTTTTTAATTTGTTGGATTTGTTTGTTGTAGCCTATGTTTTAAGATGATTGGTCTATTGATGATTTAGTTTCTCTAGTTAAAATAGTCAAGGTTCAAATTAAATTAAACTAAATTAAAATTAAAGTGCCAACATAATTCATCTCTAAATATCTCAATTTTATGTATTTTATTATAGTGATTTGGATTTATTTTTTTAATTGGAATGAGAATTTCAGGTGAATTCATAACTTTGAAATATCAGTTGCCACTATTACACCTAGATACAACTATTTCATAAATGGTTTTTGGAGAGTTCGCCAAACCACTAGAGCTAAGATTTGACTATAGTGATTTGGAATATAACTAATAACTTTTTATAAATAGGCACCTAGATCAAATCTATAATTGTTTTGGAGTTTTTGAATGGAATATTTAATTTTTTTATCAACATAAATTAAGATAGTGAAGAATATGTAGCATTGAAAATTAGCTATGCTCTCAAGGATTTGTGAATGAAACTTAATAAAGTTCTCCTTGTTGAGGTATTTTGTTTATATGGAAAGTCACTCATTATAAATGATTGCCCAAATTAATTTACAACTTCTATCAAGTGAATATATTTTTAATGTTATAACTTACCTTTGTCTCATTTTTATATTAAAAAAATAAAAAAAGAAATGAAAGTGTCTCATTTTTATATTAAAAAAAATAAAAAAATGAAAGTTGTTAAGTCATATTTTGTCTCATTTTTATAATTAAAAAAAAATATGAAAGTTGTTAAGTCATATTTTGTCTCATTTTTATATAAAAAAATGGAAGTTGTGAAGTCATATTGCAAAATTGCAGGGTTACATTGCGAAAACCCAAAATGAAATATCCCTTTACTTCACCTTTATTACCTAAACCCAATTACCGTCTCCCTTTCAAAAAACATTAATATGTAACATTCTTTTTTTACTTAACAAAAGGTAAAATCACAATAATCTCTTAGTATGTGAAATTCCTTTTTAATTCCTTTTTTACTTAATAGAAGGCAAAATCACAATGATCTCTTGGTACTTTGGCCAACGTTTTGATCTTTGCAATACATATAATTGATTTTTTAAACTTAATAAATAGAGAAATCTTGTAACACAATGAGATGTTCATACTTTGGTGAAGATCTTGATATTTGCAATAAATATAATTGAAACAATATCTAATTGATTATAAATCTGATGAGTTAATGTAAATAAAAGTTTATTTATGTTTCATTCTATATGTTAATTAATTCAGAGTGATTAAAAAAAGAAAAAGTTCATTTATATATCTTGAATTAATGTAAATGAAAGTTTATTTATATTTCATTCCATATGTTAATTAATTCATAGTGATTAAAAAAAGAGTAGGTTCATTTATATATCTTTTTTATATTTCATAGGCATGTTAATTAATTCATAGTGATTAAAAAAAAAGAAAGCTCATTTATATATCTTTTTTATATTTCATAAGTTAATTAATTCACAGTGGAAAGTTAGTTTATATTTCTTTTTATATTCCATATGTTAATTAATTTATAGTGATTTATAAAGAAAAAAAAGTGAGAAATTTATTAAAATTAATAAAGATTTTGGTTAAAAAATATGATTTATGATTTATAAAAGTTAGATACTTCCATAATATATAGATAAGTTTATTAAAATGCAACCTATTTTTAAGAACAACACCCTACATTAATTTACCATTACTATTAAGAGAGGGCAAAATATTAAGAAACTAAATAACTCCATACATATTGCTTTTTAAAATTATCTTTAGAGTATATTTGTCTTGTATTTTAATGAACTAAGCATGCATATTGCTTTCTAGAATTATTTTAATAAAATTATCTTTCATATTTCCATAAATGGAGTATATTTATCTTATATTTTAATAAAAGAAAACATATAAACTTGCTTTGTTACTAATCCACGTAGATCTCTCTTAGATCTATCCTAACTCACATCACCAAAGGCCAATAGAGATCAGATATCTTTAAAGCTACCCAATGATCAAAGATACTCAACTTTGAAAAGAATAAAATCTCATCAAAAATAATGAAATAATACTGATGACGCGTGTAAACCAATGCTACCTAGACTGGATAAATCTTCTACAAAGTACTTTGACATGTAATCCGCAAAGAATACACAGATTATTTACACGGATATTTACAAACAAAAACCATTTTCAAATAAAAAATCAACAATAATATATATATATATATATATATATATATATATATATATATATATATATATATATATAATCACAGAAATAATGTCATGCACAGAGACACACGAACCAAAAAAGTATGAGTGATAGATATTTAGTTTTTTTGAAAGGTAGATATTTAAGAATCCTCTTCAAGGGTGGGGATTGCACTGAGATCTGCAACCTTCAGTATCATAGAGCTTCCACAGAGATTGCATTGAACTCTGCAGGATTTAGGGCACGTCCCAATATATACAACTGGACTACCCAACTCCATTACCAGTTCTCAGAGTTTTAAGATTAAATGTTTTATAATATTGATAGTCTGGACAATTCAAATTCCATCCAACTGTTGTATATGCATTGCTGAATTAAATTACATCCAATTACTGACAGCAGTATATACATTAAAATATCTTACAGAGTATTAAAATATATACATTCTTGAACTGAATTAAATTATTTCCCATGCCTGTTAATATTCAGGGGAGTTGTGTCCAACCACAGACTCCCACTCGGCGCCCCGGGCCGGCGAGAGGACGATCGGCTGGCCATCCAGGAAGAGAGAGAGAGTTCATCGTGGACATCGTCCCACGTGGAAACTTGGTTGGCACCCAGGTAGAGCTTGTGGGAATCGAACTGCATACTGATGGACTACACCCAGGTGAATCGCGCTTCAGACCGTCTTTCTTGCTCTTGCCAATGAAATGCCCATTGATATGTAAATTGGTCTCAGAGACAAGGCAGAAATCCCGGTCCTTCTTGCCATGAAAGAACAAGATAATGTCGTCCCCGTCAAGGGAGCAGAGCATTTTTCATTGTAAAGGCTCATTGTAGAGGCAGAAAAGGAGGAAACGGTTTGAATGCTACCAAACATCATCATTTGCAACCTGACTGGCTTCCTCATACAAAACCTGGAATATGATCCCTTTCTATAGGAATAACATCCCAAAATGTTTAAAGCTCTTTAGGAAGAGGAGAAACCTCCTGGTCTACAGTTGAAAGTCCGATTTGTATTAAACCATGAATCCCAATTGAAAAAATTGTCCAATTATACATATTCTAATATGATTTATAAACCATGTCTAGCAATATGCAGTCTGTGTACACTCTTTTCAGGGCCAATGACATTCCTAACCTTTGCATCAGCAGAAAAACCCTACAAGAACTTCACTGGAACTCAACCTTAAAGACCTAGCAGATGCAGGAGAGCTAATATCAAAAGTGCCAACTTCTAGTTTGCTGAAAAAGCTATAACAATAGCAGCAGTGATTGTTGAAATATTCTGAACACCATCTTCCACTATACTACGCACTGTCGCAGCATCTGTTGATAATCTTGCACCCATTGCACAAATTTGGAGTTTGGATAATCACCAATAGGATATATCTAACGTCTGCCCAAGGTGAATACAAATTTAGTGTTTACATTTTGGAGTGTTTTTCCTCCCATTAACAAAACGGTAAAAGGTTTGTCATCAATCAAACCATCACTATCATCAAACCATCCAAACCATCACTATCATCAAACCATCCAATCTCCTGGTAAACAATCTGTTAAATTGTTGAATTTAAGTTTCTGTGATCCATGGTAAACAATCTATTAAATAACTTCATCACCAATATGAAATTGGTTGATATGGAAACAAGCAATGGAATCTACACTTGGAATAACAAAAGAGGGGGCCATACCCAAATAGCCTCAAAATTGGACAGATTCATTGTTTCAAAGGAACTTCTTCTCATGGGAAACAACATTACTGCGCACATACTGCGTTTTGGAGGTTCAGATCACTGGCCTATCCAATTGGAAGCTTCTTTTTTTGTAAACCAAGGAACTCCCCCTTCAGATTTGAGAATGCTTGGCTCACATACTCAAATTTCCTCACAAACATTGAAAAATGGTGGAAGGAAGAGCTTCAAGGTACAAAGATGTTCCTTCTACACTGCAGGCTCAAACACATTAAAGGCAGACTCAAAGAGTGGAATAAAAAGGAATTTGGTAATATCTTCAAAGCTAAAGGAGATGTGGAAAAGAAACTAAAGGAAATAAACCATATTCTTATCACAGAAGGCTATACAGATGAAAGGAAAGAGATGGCAGAGTCACTCCAGCAAGAATGGGATAACAGATGTCTTCAAGAGGAAATATTCTGGAGACAGAAATCCAGAGTTCAATGGATTAAAGAAGGGGAGAGAAACACCAAATTCTTTCACAGATCCACCATAACTCACAGAAACACCAATATAATTGTGAAACTTAAAGATCAACATGGAATAGAAAGAAACACTCATGAAGAGATGGAGAAGGTTCTAGTCCAGCATTTTCAGAAAATTGCTGAGGAAACCTTGGAAGAAAGAACCCAGTTTACAGAAAAATTTTCTCAGTACATTCCTAAATTGGTTACTAGAGAAGATAATTACAATCTCAACAGACCAGTTACAGAGGAAGAAATTGAGGAAGTCGTTAAAGAGATGCAAAATGGGAAAGAACCAGGCCCACATGGCTTCAATGTGGACTTTTTCAAAGCTTGTTGGAGGATAGTTAAACTGGATATCCTGGAGGTAGTGGAAGACTCTCGATGTTTTAAGACAGTCTTAAAGGCGTTCAATGAATCGTTCATAGCCTTAAACTCCAAACAGGAAAAGGCCACCTCTCCAGACAGATTTAGACCTATAGCATTATGCAATGTGGTATACAAAATAATATCCAAAGTAATTGCTAACCATCTCAAACCACTCCTCCCAACCCTAATGTCAAAGGAGCAAACAAACTATGTGGAAGGGAGACAAATTCTAGATAACATAATTCAAGCACATGAAATGGCCAATTTTGATGAATGTAACATGAATTCTTTCACTATGAATAGAGAAACAAATTTTCCACTTGGTCTTAATCATGAGGATGATGAGAGAAACATTGATGAAGGGCAGCAAAAAGAATTTCCTATGAATAGAGAATCAATTTTTCCACTTAGTCCTAATCCTAAGGATTACAAGAGCGCCACTAACCAAGGGTAGGATGAAGAATTTACAATAAATAGAGAGTCAAATGTTCCACTTATTCCTAATCCTAAGGATTATGAGAGCACCATTGATGAAGGAGGGGATGAAGAATTTCCAGATTCAAATTTTCCACATAGTCCTAATCCTAAAGATTATGAGAGCAGCACTGATGAAGGGGGGGATGAAGAATTTCCAGAGTCAAAGTTTCCACATATTCCTAATCCTAAGGATTATGAGAGCACCACTGATGAAGGGGGGATGAATAATTTCCAGAGTCAAATTTTCCACATAGTCCTAATCCTAAATGTTATGAGAGAACCATTGATGAATGGGAGGATGAATAATTTTCAGAGTCAAAGTTTCCACATTGTCCTAATCCTAAGGATTATGAGAGCATCACTCATGAAGGTGGGGATGAATAATTTCCAGAGTCAAAGTTTCCACAGTCCTAATCCTAAGGACTATGAGAGCAACACTAAGGAAGGGGAGGACGAGGATGAACAATTTCCAGTAAATAGATATTCAAGGTTTCCACTTAGTCCTAATCTTAAGGATTATGAGAGCACCATTGAGGAAGGGGAGGATGAAGAATTTCCATTAAATATAAATTCAAAGTTTCCACTTATTCCTAATCCCAAGGATTATGAGGCCACCATTAATGAAGGGGAGGATGAACAATTTCCTGCAAATGATAATTTGACTATGAATAAAGAGTCATATTTTCCACTTGCTCATAATCCTAAGGATTATGTGAGCACCAATTATGAAGAAGAGGATGAAGATTTTCTTGCAAATGATCATTTTAGAGGCATAGATGTGAATAATACATTTTCTCTAAGTGAGTATTTCAAAGGCACTCATGGTGATGACGAATTGAATCCTCCAAGGGAGGTTTTCAAGAGTAGGATACATATGGTGAAGAATTTTGTTTGAGTCTGGATTTCAAAAGCGCAGATTTTGGTAGTGAAGAATTTCCTTCAAGTTAGGATGGTAATGAATCTTTTCCAAGCAATGATGGTGATGAATTTTCTAACTATGTTCAGAATGATCATAGTAAGTATAATATTCCTCCCAATGATGATGAAAATGCTTCTACAGGAAATAATGAAATGATGGAGACGTTGCAAGCAAATATTGTATCTAGGAGTAGTAGTAAACATTTTCATATCAATCCAAAATATTCGAGTTATACAATGTTTAAGACAGAATATCTCACAAGTAGAATTTTTATTGATGATCTGATTTCAAGTCAATGTGGTCGAAAGGATTGTTTGAAACATATGGATTTCAAGTTTGCTTTGGAGTAAAGGAAGATATATTTGTCACTGAATAAAAGAATCCTAAATTCATTTTTAGTAGATTGCATGCAATCTACACTAGCAGGTTATGATTATCATATTGAGAATGTATTGATCTGTAGAAAGACTTTCAAAATGTTGCATTCAATTGGTAATTGTCGTTTGTCAAAAATGCAAGAAAGACCGGAAAAATATCCTACATATTATTCAGAAGTACATTATAAAAGAGAGGTTGGACCATCATCAATTACTGCAATATCATGGATGAAATACTTCTTTTCACAGCATGGAGAGTGTATGCCAAATAAATACACAATACATATTCCAGATAATTTCTCAATACGAGAAATCTACAGCTTATATAAAGAATATGCAGAAGGTGTTGAAGGCGATGGTAATTTTAATACATATTCATATTTTACAAGGATATGGAAGAACGAATTCAACAATGTTCGTATTCCTAAGAAGACAGGGATGGGGGTTTGCAGTACATGTCCTTCTCTTAAATAAAAAAGGGATAAATGTCAAAGGGCAGAAAGAGGTATGCTTTCATAATATTATTTTAAAAAAATGGATAGCTATCAACTAAGAAAATTTATTTATCAATAGATTTTTATTTTTTTATTTTATGTGCACATTCCATTGTCAAAGCACTTCAAGAGCATCACAATAAGCAAACAAGTGAAAGACAAAAATTGTATAAGCATCAAAAGAAGTGTTATGATAATCCAAATAAATATTTAGGTTTGATAATTAATGGTATGGACCAAACGAAAACACTTCTGCCACATTTTTTCCACACACCAAAAAAATTACAGGAAGAAAATTTTATTCAATTTCACTTAGTTGGTCTTTAATGGGAAGATGTTGCCAAGGGTTTACTTCACAACTCCAATTATTCATAATGATGCAAATCTTGCCATAACTATAATCCATGATGTGCTTTCTCATTGGTCTGGTATTCTTCCTGAAGTTTTGTATTTGCAATTAGACAACACAAGCCGTGAAAACAAAAATCAAGTTCTATTTGGATATCTAAACATGCTTGTTCAATTGGGAATTTTTAAAAAGGTAAAGGCCGGTTTCCTTCTTGTTGGCCACACTCATGACCATATTGATCAGATGTTTAGTCATTTTTCAGTAACATTGAGGAGGAAGGATGTTGGGAGGTTGTCATCATTAATTGAATGTATTAAGAAATCATACATTCCAGAGCTTGTTTTTCATGTCGTGAAAGAAACTCTTGACATGCGAAAGTTTATTGGGATCGCATGGTGAGGATAAATGCATTGAACAACTTAATTACATTAGCTTCCAGCGTCAATTTTGTATCAAAACAACTGATGGCAAAACACTTATATGGGGCAAGAAGTATTCAACTGTTGCAGAATGGGGGTTGTCATCAGGTTTAGCATTTTTGAATTTCATTCCAGATCATCCATTATTTGCATCAAAGATAATATTATTACAATCAATTGTTGAGCTCCATAATGCACGAAGACATAATTGAGAGATAAATTATTTTGAATGGCTGGATGAAATAAAAAGATGTATTAGAGATACATATGAGTACTTTGATGTTGTTGATTCAGTTTGGTGGGAGTCTTTTTTCAATGATCAAAGTGATATCATTTCAAGATCAGGAAATGAAGATACACTTTTGAAGACTGCATTATTTGGCCGCAAAATATACCGAATGAACAGGAGGAAAGACACATTGTTGAACAACAACAATCTCAAAGCATTATTAATTCTCAATAGGAAGAGGAAAGAGAAATATGTATTGGTTCTCGAAGATCACGTGGACAATGTGAAGCCATGGAAGACCTTTGCAGGGGTTCTGTGCAGGATGTTAAGGAGGGTTGCATGATAGTAGTATTAGAGGATGGAGATCCACTTGGCTATCAATTTTGGTTTTCCAAGTTTTTAAAGTTCATTAAATAAATATATTACATCTATTGAGGTACATTGGTATCCCACAAATACCGACCCATTCAATGGTGTGTACAAGCCAGAGATAATAGTTGATAAAAAATTCGCAGAAAGAGAAAAAGAAAGGGTACAAATGTAAATCGTCGCTGCAGAGACCTCTTAAGCATGTTGACATACGTTTCTATGACTTAAATTTAACAAAGAGAGGAACTCTTTGCTTCAAGACCATAGAGATTTTGAAGACGTTGCTCCCAGAAGAAACAATGTTGAGATGGGAGTCTGCTGAACCTAGTCATAGATCTAGAAGACTTTTGAAACCTGAAATGGTGGGCATGCATGTTGGCTTAAATGGGGCTCTAGTTGATGAAAGAGAAGAATATGGGTCATGCTCATCTACATCCAGTCATTCATTTGAAGATGTAGATTCTTATGGTGTACCAGAACCTATGGATGATTTTGAATAAATGTCTAAGACATTTTATGTAAATGATGTTTCCATGGTAACTTGAAATAAATATTTTGACTTCCATATGATCTTACATGAAGTTATGAGTCATTTCTATGTTTGTTAGATTATATGTTTTAATTATGAAGAATGCATCTCTTTAAATATGTTTGCATGGTAACTTGAAATAAATATTTTGACTTCCATATGATCTGACATGAAGTTATGAGTCATTCTATCTTTGTTGGATTATATGTTTTTATAATGAAGAATACATATCTTTAGACATGTTTACATGGTAACTTGCCAATTAAAAATTCTAACTTCCATATGATCTTACACGAAATTATGAGTCATTTCGATGTTTGTTGGATTGTATGTTTTAATTAAAAGGAATTCATATCTTTAGAGATGTTTGCATGGTAACTTCAAATAAATATTTTGGCTTCCATATGATCTTACATGAAGTTATGGGTCATTTCTATGTTCGTTGGATTATATGTTTTAACCATGAAGAATTCATCTCTTTAGAATATCCATAATGAAATCAGGGGGGCTTCACTCGGGGAGAAATATCATACCACATGGGTTGATATTGGGAGATATATATTGAAGAAAAAATGACAAAATATATTGGAGGATATATGATCCGAATTGGATCCATAAAGATTGATTAACAGAGCCATGGTTGTACCAGGTCGGAACAGACTTCAAAGAATTTAAAACAGCGATAAAAAACACCTCTAAACCAGTGACAGTGGTAGCCAGCGTGGAATGACGAGGACCTCGGTCAAAGCACACTAACCGAGGCCCATGGAGATTGCGCGGGAGGTGAAATTAGCCCCTGGGAGGCACGGATCGGGAAACAGAGGCAGTTTTTGAGGCATGATTAGCGATCGCGCATCGCTGGGCGAAAAACCTCAAAATGGAGAAGCCCTGAGCACTCAGTCGCGTGGGAGCAGGAAAACCGTGGGACAAAAGGCTAAGCGCTAAAGGCGGGACCTGCTCCAAAAAAACCGGCGGTATTGATCGGGGGCATCCATGGGTGGTAAGTAGTTTTGATGAAAAAGGAGCGATTCCACTCAGCGCCCGATGCGTGGGAAGTGGGGGAGAGAGAAAACCGCTGCTCAACGCGCGTTAACAGTCAAGCTAGTCAACCACGCGGGACGAGCGAACTGCATCGAATCCGGGGGCTCCAGATCTAATGGATGAGATCGTGCCCGATGGAGAAGCTAGATTTAACGAGGGAATAAGCCATGACTTAGAAGAATTTGAAGTCCGAATTGACCGCCACGGTGGCAAAAGACTCATTCCCCGACGTAAATGAAGAATTGAATCGACGAAAGGCTGACGCAGTTTGCAGGAGGACAAGTAGCCACTCCCAGTGAGTCTGATGATGACGCCGAGAATAGGGAACTCTAAGCACAGCTGCAAGCAGGCGAATCGATGGAGGTGGAAGAGGAACCGAACCGCCATGAGCCCGAATGGCTTTAAAGCCATGAACAGAGAACAGAAAGCAGACACCTAGAGAGGAAGATAAAAGACATAAAAGCAAAGAACTAGTGAAGCAAAAAGCAGAAAGAAGACAGAAGGGCCGAGCTGAACAAAGGCAACGTCGAGCACCATAGAGCTTAAGAGACTCAAGCCATCCTTGAGAGGATCCGTCAGACCAGAGAGGTCAGAGAGCTGGCAAAGAAAAGAGTCTATGTACTCTAGTGGCTTGGGGAATCCAAGAACCACCCTGCCAAGCCAATCTGTTTAAGCAGTGTTGGTATCATCCCAAGACCCATTTTTCCTCCTAAAAACATGTCATTTACCCATTCCTTTTCATCATATATTCCTTAGAATCCTTGAAAATTAATTATTAATAGTCTTATAGTTATTAAAATGCATAGAAATTGATTCAGGAATCTTATGTTGAAGAATTAGAAGTTTTTGATGAAATGGTTACAGGAAGTTTCAACATCCTGTAATCAGCTCATTTTTTGACATGTGTCACAGCAGCTGGATTGGAGCGAAAGGCATGGGTGAAAATAGAATGTCCAAGGATGGACAAACACCTATCATGCAGCCGAATCGACCCTCCTACATGCGCGGTCAACCCAAGTCAAAGCATGGCACACTGGCGACAAAGGCAGAAACATCAGCTCATTCTATCTTGATTTAGTTTTTGTTCTTTTTGAAATTAGTTAGGATAGAAACATTTTGAAAAAAACTCGATGTAATAAAAGCGGCAACAGCCGAATTCTGAATGTACATTCATTAATGACATGGTTATGTAAATACAGTCCGAGTAATGGATGAAGGTTAATCGTTGTATCATTCCAAAGACTCTGTTTTGAAACTTAATACTAAGAACCAGTTACAGTTCCGATTGGTGTCTCGTGCATTGATTTGATCTTCAGTCGATTATAGTCCAGTGTACCTCTGGAGTGCGGACGGGCCCTGCACTCAACCGGTATACTGTTCTTTCATTTTATTTGCACTTAGGTTATCGTATGGTTTGATTTCGATTTCAATACGTATTATATGGTTTGCACAACAGTTACAATCATTTGGGTTTCGATTTCCATAGCTTTTGATTTCCATTGAATGTATATGGTTTGCGCTTATGGTTGGTTTGTGTTTATGGTAATGCTGGACAGTCATCACTGAGATCTGGAAGGGCGTCCTGTAAGGGATTCAATCCCTGTGTGTCTTTTCAAAGCACTGTCATAAACTTTATTTTCATTTCACAATTCCTTTATGATCTCTGTATATTTTGATATTGTATAAATATTAGTGAATACTGGGTGTTTACTGAACAAGGGTTTTATGTGTAATATCTTTGTAAGGAGATTAAGATCATTGTTACAGTGATACACAGTGTTTAGTTTCAGTGTGTGATTTGGTAAATGCATTTAATGATAGCATTGTAATCAGGTATATTAGCAGAGTGACCTGAGTGTTTGGATGATAGGTGACATATTCCAGTCTTCCGTAAAGAAGCCCTGTGACCTACATCATAACCGCTTAGTCAACAATCCTTTATGTCTATATACTTTAGACGCATGCCTCTAAGCTTACGCATCCTGGTCGATAATTAATATAGTCGAGTCTAGTACCCTAGCTAGAACACTACATTTTGGCGCCGTTGCCGGGGAGGCGTACTTAAAGGATTCAAACAAAAAGAAAAAAATTTCAACACACAAAAATAAACAAAAACACAGTTAGAAATCATGTTCATTTATGCCTAGATTTAGAGACAGTCAAGGGAGCTTTGTAAAAACCCCCCACCATCTAAAAACTAACCCATCATCATCAGGAGCAGACTCTCTAGGGAATACAACACTAGCTGAGGAAGTTATCCAGACATTGGCAGAAAAATTTTATTCAGGACAGGAACTTACTCTTATTGAGAGGGAAACTTTATTCACACATAAATCGCAGAAGAAGCACTTTCCTAAACCTTCTACACAAGGAGAAAGTAGTACAGTTACCGAGCAATCTTCCTTCCTCCTTTTTCCACCAAGTGACACTGACATAGAAAGACTAATTAGAATGGCTGAGGAAGGATCTGGATCAGTCCCACGCCCAGGAGATGAAGAAGAATCAACTTTTAAGTTCCCTATACAAGAACCACAGGAGGATGAGGAGATCAAAATGAAAAACATACCCCCATCCGTCCTACCAAATTTCTATGGTATGGCCTCAGAGGATCCAGACTCATTCTTGTTCGAGTTTGACATTGTATGTCGAACTTATGGCTATACTGATGATGCCCATAGGCTTATATTGTTCCCAGCCACATTAAAGGCATCAGCCTTAAAATGGTTTATGGGGCTAGGTGAGCATGCCATAGTTGATTGGGATGGCATGAGGAGAATATTTCTAAGGAAATATCAGCCTTATTGCAGATCCAAAGACTCTAAAGATGATATCTTTAGAATGAGTCAGCAGGAGGATGAAACCTTAGAAGAATATTTAGAACGGTTTGTCTACAACTTACAAAAATCTAAACACCGAACTATGCCTCCTGATCTAGTCCGCACAATATTCTTGAAAGGTATCCGAGAAGAATACATGGATGATCTCAACTTAATGGGCAAAGGTGACATTTCTGCCTTACCCTTTGAAGAAATCGTTGACTTGTGCGAAAAGTATTCAAGGAGTAAAGCTAAAATGGGAAAGAGAACCTTGTCATCAAGGGTCACAAAATCTGCCTCTGCAAGTGTCACTAGGGCCGAAATTGGTAATATTTTAGAAGAATTTAAAACGGGTTTGTTGAGCACTCTAGGGAACCAAATTGATACCTTAAAAGCAAAAAAGAAACAGGAAGAAGAAGATCATATCATGGCTATTTTCTGCCCCAAATGCCGCAAGAAACATGCATTAAAAGACTGCCCTCTAGAAAATATCCAAGTTTGTGCTTTCTGTACTGAACATCATGATATGTTTAACTGTCCTAAAGTTAAAATTTTGTAGAACTGTAATATGGCAGCTAGTACAGAGATGGAAAACGTGTATTACATGGGTGCAAAGTGACCATGGCAGCCAAGGCAAGCACCCCAAGGTATGTTTCCTAATCAAAATCTGCAATTTCCTATGAATGATCAAATGTATGCACAAAACTCATGGAATATACCCATGCCATGGCAGCACCAGAACCAATCACAAAACCAATGGAGACCATCTCAACAGTACTCCCAATCTTATAATACATACCCTCAATCATACCCACCTTACTCACAACCATATCAGCAGTACCAATAGCCATATCCATCACATTCTCAAACATATCAGCAGCACCCTCAACAAGTTGTTTATCAGCCCCAACCTTCTCAACAAGCACTGCCTGCTCCTCCACCAATAAATGCACCACAACTGCAATTTCCAGCTAACTCACAACCTCCCAGACCCACTCAAATTCCTGCTCAAACAGTCCCAAATCCGAATAATAGAGCAGAGAGGCCAGCCTATAACATAGAGGAAGGAACCTCATATTCCACACTGCCTTTGCAAAACATTAATTTGAGGTCTGGTAGGGTGCTCCAAAAGGATGTTCCAATAAAAGATCAGCAAGAAGAAAACTCAGAAAAAGAAAATGAAATGACAAATCAAACAAAACCAAACAGTGATACCAAAGACAAACAGATGCAATCACTGCATCCACCTTTTCCAGACCGATTGGTCCAAGTAAAACCACCATTGTCTCCACCACAATTTGATGTCTTGGATGAACTTAAAAATGTCTACATAGAAATCCCACTGCTGCAAGCTATAAAAGACATTCCTATTTATACCAAAGCCATCAAAGACATGTGCCTCAAGAAGCCTGCTAGGAAAAGACTTGATCCTCAAACCATTCATGTCTTAGGAAATTTAGCAGGCCTTATGACCAATACCATCTCCATGGAGAAGTATGTTGATCCTGGCATTCCCAAGGTGACCACCATCATTAACAACATACGGATTCCAAACACTTTGATAGATCTTGGAGCCACAATCAATGTCATGACTCTTGAAACCATGAGAACACTCCAGCTCATGAATTTGCAACATACCACGATTGTTCTAGAACTAGCTGATAAGTCCAAAGTCATTCCTGAAGGGATTTTGGAAGACATCATTGTCTCACTGGACTCTTGGGAGTATCCAGTGGATTTCCTAGTCCTTCAACCCAAATCCAATTTAGGAGGACACCCTATCATCCTAGGTAGACCATGGTTAGCGACTGCTGATGCATTCATAGGATGCCGATCAGGCAACATGATTATTTCCAGAGGGACCGAAAGAAAACAACTCACCCTCTATCCATCGGCACAATCACCAGCAGTAACACATAACTTGTGGCTTGATGATAAATTTAATGATAAAGAGGAAGTACAATCTATTTTTAGCATTGACCAGATCTATGATTTCCAGGAAGACAATAATGATTTGGTAGAATTATTTCTTTCTCAACCTGATATGTCTGAAAATTTGAGAAATGAACAATATCATGCTGCAGATTTACTTTTGGCTCAAAACTTTCAAGAAACATGCTCTATCCAATCATTGCAAACTACATTTCACGACATTTTTCCAGTTCAATCCATCACCAATACACAGAGTCAGATCATAGAGATCAGTCCAGGGAAAACTCTGAACATAGGCAACCACCTAGACTCATCTCAACAAGAGAAATTGATTAAACTCTTGAGAAAATACCAAAAAGCCTTTGCTTGGGACTATACCGACATGCATGGGATTCACCCCGACACATGCACTCACCACATCTATACAGATAGCACCATTAAACCAGTGAGGCAACCACAGAGAAGAATGAACCCCATGCTCCAAGATATTGTCAGAGAGAAGTTGCAAAAACTTTTGAGAGTTAATTTTATATATCCTATTTCTGACAGCCAGTGGGTATCCCCATTGGTGATAGTGCCCAAGAAGAATGGTAAGTGGCGCATTTGTGTTGATTACAGGCAATTGAACAAAGCAACGCTCAAAGATTACTTCCCACTGCCATTCATTGACCAAGTGTTAGACACCCTAGATGGCAAATCATCATTTTCTTTTCTTGATGGTTTCAGTGGCTACAACCAGATCAGGATAGCTTCTGAAGACCAGGACAAAACCACATTCACCTGTCCTTGGGGCACCTATGCCTACAATGTTTTGCCATTTGGACTTTGTAACGCTCCAGCTACATTTCAGCGAGCTGTGTTAGCTATTTTCGCTGATTTAATTCATGATTGTGTTGAAGTGTATATGGATGATTTTTCAGTATATGGCAATTCCTTTGAACATGCATTAGAAAATCTTGAGAGAGTTTTGAAAAGATGTATTGAAGCTAACCTGTCCCTCAGCAACGAAAAGTGCTTTATGATGTTAAATGAAGGGATAGTGTTGGGCCATTACATTTCTTTTCAAGGCATCCAGGTTGACCCAGCTAAGATCCAGATTATTGCTAATTTGCCAATTCCACAGAATCAAAGAGAGGTAAGAAGTTTCCTTGGGTATGCAAGCTATTATCGCAGATTTATTGAAAATTTTAGTAAGATAGCTTTACCTTTGTTTAAACTTCTAACCAAAGATGTACTTTTCAACTGGAATGAGAACTGCCAACAAGCATTCGAACAACTCAAAAAGAAACTATCCACCGCACCAGTCTTGAGAGGGCCTAATTGGAGCCTACCATTTCATATCTTTACTGATGCATCCGACACTGCAGTAGGTGCATCCTTAGGCCAAAAAGAGGAATCTTGTACTTATGCCATTTATTTCATTAGTAAAAATCTAACACCTGCAGAGCTCAACTACACAGTTACAGAAAAGGAAACACTTGCCATCATTTATGCTGTGAATAAATTCCGACATTACATAACTGGTTATGAAGTATTTGTACATACTGATCATTCGGCCATTAGACATTTAATGAATAAACCAATAACTAGTGGCAGAGTTACCAGATGGTTACTATTGTTACAGGAATTTAACATCACAGTGTTAGATAGACCAGGAAAAGAGAACCAGGTGGCAGATTTTCTCTCTAGACTACAAAATCCAGGTGAGGTTGTTCCAGTTGAAGATTCTTTTCCAGATGAAAACTTATTTGCAATTTCCATAGTAACTCCTTGGTATGCTGATTTGGCCAATTATTTGTCTACAGGAAGGACACCTCCACACTTTACTGCAAAGGAACGGAAGAGACTGGTCAAACAAAGTGCTAGATATTCATGGCTTAATGGCAATTTATTTTACACTGGTTTTGATATGATAATTAGGAGATGTGTAAGAAATGATGAGGTCATTGATATTTTAAAATCTTGCCATGATGAACCATGTGGTGGGCATTTTGCAGCGAAGCAGACAGCATTCAAAGTTCTTATTCTTGGATACTATTGGCCATCCATTTTCAAGGATGCCAAGAAGTATGTAAAGAGTTGTGACAGCTGCCAAAGAATGGGCAGGCCTACAGCTACCGATGAGATGCCCCTTCAGCCCCAAGTTCACTTAGAGCCATTTGACAAGTGGGCTCTAGACTTTATAGGACCCATTAACCCAACCTCCAATGGTAAGAAGTACATCTTAGTATGTACTGATTACGTCACAAAGTGGGTTGAAGCAAAAGCACTAGTTAGAGCAACCGAACACACAGTAGTCAATTTCCTTTTTGAGGAGATTTTTGTGAGGTATGGAGTACCAAGGGAAATTGTAACTGATCAAGGTACTCAATTCACCTCAAAGCTAGTGAAGGACATCACAGACAGATACCAAATCAAGCATAGGAAAAGTACCCCTTACCATCCACAAGCCAATGGGCAGGTGGAATCCACAAACAAAACCTTGGAAGGCATCATTACTAAAACTGTTGCAATGAACCGGAAAAACTGGGAGGAGAAGCTCAAAGAAGCACTCTGGGCTTACAGGATTACTTGGAAAGATACCACAGGATTTACACCATACCAATTGGTGTACGGTAAGGAGGTAATGCTTCCTATTGAATTCCAAATCCATACTTTTAAACTGGCTGCAGATTTACAAATTGATTTGGACCAAGCACAAAAAGAAAGAATTCAGCAGTTGAACCAGCTGGATGAGATGAGGCAGCAAGCAGAAGAAACCACCATCCTCATGCAAAAACACAGGAAGCAATGGCATGATTCACACATTAAGAAGAAGCAGTTCAAGGAAGGTGACTGGGCTTTACTTTTTGATTCCAAATTCAGGGATCATAAAGCCAAGTTCACCACCCATTGGATGGGCCCCTATGAAATTGTTCAGGCTTATGACAATGGTTCAGTCAAGCTCAAAACTATTGATGGAGAAGGTCATTCCTTCACAGTCAATGGTCATCGCCTGAAACTCTACACCAAGCCCATCAGCAAGCAAGATTTTCTCCATACACTATCTCAGCAAAGAGAGGTTGAGGTACTGCAGCCCTCAGCTGCAGTATCACTGCCTTAGTTTCATTTCCTTTCAATTTCAAAGTTTAAAAGAAATATATATATATATATATATATATATATATATATATATATATATATATATATATATATATATATATAATCTATAAAACAAAAACTAAAAAAAAAATAATAAAAAAATTGAAAAAAGAATATATAAAAAAATAATAATGGGTTAGATGTGAAAACCAGTCTCTGGCACACTCTAACCTCGAATTCCTACTTGAAAACCAGTCTCTGGCGGGTATGAATTCTCTTTCTTTTGTTTACAGTTTGCTTTATCAGTTGAATTATGACTTGAGGACAAGTCAAAATTTTAAGTCGGGGAGAGAGGCATCAGCACTTTGTTCTTTTATCTCTCCATTGTAAATTCTTAAAGATTTCTTATTCTATATCTTCACTATAAATTTCCAAAGCAGCTTCTTCCAGCATTCCAGACTTCAATAAATAAGTTGTTTTGTCATTGTTTTATCTCAGAGGGACCTGGTTATAAACATTATGCAGGGGGGACCTGTTTTGTCCAGACAACTATGCTATCAACACCAGCAGTAAGGGACCTATTTAAGACATTCAGAAGGGACCTGTTAAAGAAATTAACACCTAGGGCTACTTCAACAGAATTTCATCAAGTTTCTACAAGGATTTGGGCATCAAGACTCCATCAAAGGCACAAGCTCAGTGAACCTGTATCAATATAAGGAGCTGCATGGACATTTTCAATTTTTCTCAAGGGACCTGTTACATTCAATCTTTCTCAAGGGACCTGTTCTATCTTCAAATTTTTCTCAAAGGACCTGTGCATTTAATCTTCCTTAGAGGACCTGTTACAACAAGCAAAGAACAGTCAAAAAGGGACTAGCTACTCAGCATGTCAATACAACAATGACCGACAAAAGAGTAATATGTTTCTTGTTCTTAAACATTTGATTTCTTAAGATTGATTTTTAATGTAACTTTGATAACTGTGAACTGTTATGATTGATTTCAAGGACATCTACATTTCCTATCATCCCTTATTCCACCGATTCTCATCATTCTCATAACATCAACCCATTCATACTTCCAAAACCCATTATCAACACATCAACCTTGTCATACATCCCACAGTCATACCAACATCCTCCATCCGACTGAATACCATCTGGAATGGGACACGTGGCGGATTATGTTTTTAAATACAAGGGAAAGAGAGCGGATTATGTTTTTAAATATAAAGGAAAGGGACAAATGTAAAGCGGCCTATCTATTTCATTCCACACAGCCAAATCATAATTCCACCACCCAACGTACCCAATGATTCATGTGTAAGTGTACAACACTCCTCTATTTTCAAATGAATGAATATGCTGTGAGGTGAGTACAGCCGGTTATCCCACAGTCATTCTCGCACTTGATTCCCATAATTTTCAAAGTATAATCGGGAGCAGTGAGCGCCGGAAGAATCATTATCATTTAGGTTCGATTATTAACATTTGGGTTCGATTTACTCAGTGAGGAATGGGAGCAGTGAGCGCTTAAAGAGAAAGTATAACCACCCTGTTGCGATTTCCACCACAGTCATCATACAGTCGACCAACCGAGTATCATATTGGAGACTAAGGAAAGCGATATACCAGGTAACCAGTTTGAAATTTCTTTGTTAAAATTGTAAGAACATAAACAGAGAAGGGTTAGAGGCACGACCCTCTGCCACCATGACTAATAGGGTCGAACCGAGTGTGTTCGACAGTTCACAATATCATGAGGATTGCATCAAAATTCTTAGAGAAATACAGTGGTTACCATTCCTAGAGAAATTCCATGGAAGCAATGAGGAAGTTACCAAGCAATTTGCCTTCACCTTCAATGGAGAAAAAGCCCTGATAGGTAACTTCTCATTCAGGGTTTCAGAGGATACTATAGCTCAGGCAATAGGGATTAGTCCAGAAGGGGAGAAATATTTTAAAACCAAGCAATTTAAAGAAAAATCGTGGACACAGTTTATGTCTAGATCTAGAGTCTCATCAGTGAACTGGAAGAAGGGTGTTCCAAGAAGCTGGTTGATGCATCCTTGGGATGAGATGGTTTACATCCTTCAAAAATTCATAACCTGTGAAGTCCGGTACAGTATTGTTTATCTATACCACATTAAACTACTCCTCCACTTGAAGAAACAATGTGTTATCAATATACCATATTTTCTGCTACAAAGTTTAACCAAGATGTCCAAGACTATCCAGAAGCAGAAGGGGAATGAAGACAAGAGCCTGTATCATTTTGGCTTAATTAAAATTCTCATTGAGCATGAATTGCAGAGAAGAGGGAAACCATGGAAAGAATTTCTAGCTGTTAATCAAATTAGATGAGGAAGACAAAGAAGAAGTGCAAGAGGACTCAGGGTTCATGAAGGACATTGATGAAGAAATTCCAGTATCCAAAGCCAGCAAGGCACCTTTACCTGTGGGCAGCATAAGGACCAGGAACATGAAAAAGGAAGATGCTACGAGGGCCGAGAAAGATAAAATTTTCACCACTTACTCACGGAGAACAAGAAGGACACCAAAAGCCCAGTTGCAAGAAGACCAGCTTGAATCCAATGCACCTGCACAAATGGATGTTGAGAGTGGTGACCACTCACTACCAGGACCAGAAGTTGATGTAGAGGTAGAAAGCAATAATCAGCAGGAAAAATGTTCACCACCTCCCATTAAGAGACAGAAGAAATTGGAAAAACAAATTGAAGAATTAAAGGAAGAGCTCATGGAAGCTAATATGTTAGAAAAAGTTATCAAGAGGGAAAATGAAATGCTCCGGGCGCAAAGTAAAGAAACTCAGAAGAAGAATGAAAAGTTGAAGGAGAGAATCAGTGAACTGGAGGCTGAGCAAACTGAGATTTCTAGCTGGGCCACTAAGTGGTACAATCAGAAGAAGACCCTAAAAAAAAAATACAAAAAGTTAAAGCAGGAGCTCAAGGGTCAGAAGGAAAACCAGGTGAAAAAGAATGTGGACACATTGCTCAAGGCAGCAGAGATCCAGTCAGGGACAGAGTTCAAGGGAAGCACTTTAGGGATAGCATGAGGACATGCTAATTCCTTAAGTCGGGGAGAGATGTTGGTATCATCCCAAGACCCCTTTTTCCTCCTAAAACCATGTCATTTACCCATTCCTTTTCATCATATATTCCTTAGAATCCTTGAAAATTAATTATTAATAGTCTTATAGTTATTAAAATGCATAGAAATTGATTCAGGAATCTTATGTTGAAGAATTAGAAGTTTTTGATGAAATGGTTACAGGAAGTTTCAACATCCTGTAATCAGCTCATTGTTTGACATGTCACAGCAGCTGGACTGGAGCGAAAGGCATGGGTGAAAAATAGAATGTCCAAGGATGGACAAACACCTATCATGCAGCCGAATCGACCCTCCTACATGCGCGGTCAACCCAGGTCAAAGCATGGCACACTGGCGACAAAGGCAGAAACATCAGCTCATTCTATCTTGATTTAGTTTTTGTTCTTTTTGAAATTAGTTAGGATAGAAACATTTTGAAAAAAACTCGATGTAATAAAAGTGGCAACAGCCGAATTCTGAATGTACATTCATTAATGACATGGTTATGTAAATACAGTCCGAGTAATGGATGAAGGTTAATCGTTGTATCATTCCAAAGACTCTGTTTTGAAACTTAATACTAAGAACCAGTTACAGTTCCGATTGGTGTCTCGTGCATTGATTTGATCTTCAGTCGATTATAGTCCAGTGTACCTCTGGAGTGTGGACGGGCCCTGCACTCAACCGGTATACTGTTCTTTCATTTTATTTTCACTTAGGTTATCGTATGGTTTGATTTCGATTTCAATACGTATTATATGGTTTGCACAGCAGTTACAATCATTTGGGTTTCGATTTCCATAGCTTTTGATTTCCATTGAATGTATATGGTTTGCGCTTATGGTTGGTTTGCGTTTATGGTAATGCTGGACAGTCATCACTGAGATCTGGAAGGGCGTCCTGTAAGGGATTCGATCCCTGTGTGTCTTTTCAAAGCACTGTCATAAACTTTATTTTCATTTCACAATTCCTTTATGATCTCTGTATATTTTGATATTGTATAAATATTAGTGAATACTGGGTGTTTACTGAACAAGGGTTTTATGTGTAATATCTTTGTAAGGAGATTAAGATCATTGTTACAGTAATACACAGTGTTTAGTTTCAGTGTGTGATTTGGTGAATGCATTTAATGATAGCATTGTAATCAGGTATATTAGCAGAGTGACCTGAGTGTTTGGATGATAGGTGACATATTCCAGTCTTCCGTAAAGAAGCCCTGTGACCTACATCATAACCGCTTAGTCAACAATCCTTTATGTCTATATACTTTAGACGCATGCCTCTAAGCTTACGCATCCTGGTCGATAGTTAATATAGTCGAGTCTAGTACCCTAGCTAGAACACTACAAGCAGGCTCATATTGAGCTCCTTCATTGTAATTATGTGCTTCAAGACACAATAAAAGAAGGCCACCACTGAGAGCTGGACCGGAGACGTAGCCCTGGAGGATAGGGTGAACTCCTTATTAATTTCTTGTGTTCTTGTATTTGCTTACTGTGTTTCTCTGCTGTTTTCCATTTTCAAGTGTCTGTGTAATTGCAATCTGATCGATCCGTTGCTTAAATAACATAGACACACACACACCAACATATGAGTCTGTAATACCTTCATTTAATAAATCTTTGACTGAGGTCACTCATTGGGTGATTATCAGATCAAGTGGTATTAGAGCTTTAGGTTGTAAGGTTAAACAAGCTTGTGTTGGTTTTGCTGTTGAATGCTCACTAGATCAAAGCTCAAATTAGGAGAAGGAGAGTTGGTAGAAACTAATCCTGAAATTGGGAGAGTCTATCCTCGGAAGACAATGTCAGGGGAAGGTTCTGTGGGGCCAGACCCTCAATTCATAGGAAGTTTCCTAGCTATAAAGTCTATGGTAGAAGAAATGTGTACGGACTTTAGAAAGCATAAGGATGAAGATTCATCAGGTTTTAAACAAGACAAAGAAGAAGATGAGTCTCATTCCCATGACCACTCAAAAGGAAAAGGGAAAGAGGAAATCTTCCTCACACCTCCTAATAGCCCTGTGCATAATAAGAAAGCATCTTTGATCAAGCTAGATGTTAAATTTGACTTGCCTATATATGATGGAGAGCTAAATGCTGAAAATTAGGAAAATTGGATTAGACAAATTGATGTGTATTGCAGGGTACAGAACATCGACTCAGACAAGAGAAAAATTCAGCTGGCAATCCTACGCCTAGGAGGCACTGCCTTGGTTTGGTGGGAAGGCAGGACCCAAGTTGACATAAAAAGACATGGTAAGACTATCTCTGTCTGGAGTGACTTTGTTTCTGCCATCAAGAAGCAGTTCTATCCATTGGCCTACATGCAACAAGCCATGATGAGTTGGCAAACTCTTTGGCAGTTAAAAGGGAAAAGTGTGCAAGGGTACACTCAAGAATTTAGAAAGAAAGCATTGATTCGAGGGATCTCATTAGACTCACCAGAGACTCTTTTGAAGTACATTGGTGGTCTACACAGCTACATGAGGCATACCATCCTCATGTTTAATCCCACTAGTATAGATGAGGTATCTGTACAGGCTACTCATCTAGAGGATAGAGGAAAGAATGGAAATCCAGGAGTTGGGGGACCATCCCAACCCACTGCAAGCAAGAGCAAGGAGAAAAGTAAGCAGAAGTGGAAAGCAAGGAAGGCTAACACTACACAGAAAGGCAAAGCTTCAAGCACTCACTGTAAAAAGGAGGGGCATGATTATGAGCACTGTTGGATTCTGCATCCAGAGCTGAGACCTAAGAAGTCCGAGGGCAAGAAGAAGAAGACTGCTGCAGCTATTCAGAAAGATTTGGGGTTAGACTTGGGAGATGAAACAATCATTGCAACCACAGGTATAAAAGGTAAGAATTCTGAAGCATCTACTAGTAATTCTGCTCAATCTATTATTGATGAAGAACATGAGAGAAAAGACATGAGATTTTCCATATTCGGGTTGTTTCCAAACATTAAAAGATTGATACTTTGTTTGATAGTGGCACACAAGTAAATTTGATTTCTGAAGCAATTGTAAAGAAATTGTAAAGAAATTGGGATTAGCAACTACACCTCACAAGAAACCATACCCATTAGGATGGTTGAATGATAAAGCACAACTACAAGTGACTAGACAGTGCAAACTCAAGTTTTCTTTTGGGTTAGCATTTGTATATGAGGTTGAGTTAGACATAATTCCTTCGGATATATGTGGAATTGTTTTAGGAAGTCCTTACTTGTATGATAGAAAAGCTATTTTCGATAGAGCTGAGAACAAGTATCTACTTGTTAAAGATGGAATCGAATATTTTGTAAGAGCTCACAAGCTCAAGAATAATTATACTCTCATAAACTCAGGGCAGTTGAAAAGAATGATAAATTCATGCAAACAATTCTTACTAATGGTTGTAAAGGAAAATAAACCTGATAAAACCAATGTATTTGAGGGTTGTAATGCTAAGTAGAAAGCTGATATAGAAAAGATTGTTTCAGAGTGTGATGTTCTGTTTCAAGAACCTGAAGGTCTACCACCCAAAAAGGAAATAGTACATGATATTATTTTGCAGCAAGATGTTCCATTGCCTAACATTGGAATGTACAGGTTGTCTGCTTTAGAGAATGCTGAAATCAAGAAGCAGGTACAAGAGTTACTCGAGAAGGGGTTCATCAGGCCTAGCACATCACCATGTGGGTCACCAATCGTTTTGGTGAGAAAGAAAGATGGCTCATGGAGAATGTGCATTGACTACCAAGCACTGAATAAGATAACAATAAAAAATCGTTATCCCCTTCCTCGCATAGATGATCTTTTAGATCAATTGAAGGAAACTGTTTATTTCACCAAGCTGGATTTGCACAGTGGATACCATCAGGTCAGAGTTGCAGAGCAAGATGCATGGAAGACTGATTTCAAAACAAAGCAGGGATTGTATGAGTGGCTGGTTATGCCTTTTGGCTTGACCAATGCTCCTGCTACTTTCATGAGATTAATGAATGATGTACTCAAGCCTTTTCTTGATGATTTTGTTATTGTATACCTAGATGACATTCTAATTTTTAGTAAAACGTGGGAGGAACACTTAAAGCATGTTAAGCAGACATTAGATGTTTTGAAAAGAGGAAAACTTTATGTTAAACTCTCAAAATGTGAATCTGGCAAAACATCTCTAAATTATTTGGGTCATATAGTAGGGGGTGGTGAATTGAAAATAGATCCCTCTAAAGTGGCAGTCACTGTAAACTGGCCTAAACTCAAGTCTGCTACAGAAGCAGCACAATATTGGAGGAAGTTTATCTCTAACTTTTCCTCAATTGCAGCTCCCTTACATGCTTTGACAGGATTGAACAAGGTGTTTCAGTGGGGAGGCAAACATCAGAAAGCCTTCGACACCTTGAAAGAAAAGATTAGTACAACACCTGTATTAGCACTGCCTGATCTACAAAGACCATTTGAGATCCAAACAGATGCCAGTGATTATGCCATGGGAGCAGTGTTGACACAACACAGTAAACCCATATGTTATCATTCTGAGACTTTTAATTCTGCAGTAGTTAACTATCCTACATATGATAAAGAATTGTATGCATTAGTTCAGAGTGTGAAAAAGTGGAAACATTATTTAATGGGAAAAGAGATAGTAATGCATACTGATCATCAACCACTTCAATATCTGCACTCCCAAACTAAGTTGCAGCAATCATGACATTACAGGTTGATGGGTTTTCTACAACAGTTTCATTTAGTCATCAGATATAAAAAGGGCATACACAACAAAGTTGCAGACATGTTGTCTAGACCCATTATAAATGCATCTACTGTACTTAAGCATAATTCTATACTACATGAAAGCTACATTGAACAATATGCTCAAGATATACACTTTAAAGATGTATATGCAACTTTGAGTCAAGGCAAAAGAGTAGAAGAATTGGATTATCATATGAAGGACCGACTCTTATATCATTGTGGGAAACTCTGCATTCCACAAACAGAGAGAGTAAAGATAATTAGGGAGGCACACACTTCTATGATATCAGGTCATTTTGGGGTAAGTAAAACAGTTGCACAGCTGCAAAGATTTTGTTATTGGCCAAAAATGAATGAAACAATTTCTAGATATATAAGATGGTGTATTATGTGTGCCAAAAGCAAGCCTAGCAATAGAAAACTAGGCTTGTACACTCCATTACCAGTTCCTTCTTACCCTTGGGAAAGTGTTTCCATGGATTTTGTTGGAGGACTGCCTAAATCTAGGAAAGGTCATGATTATCTGTATGTGGTTGTGGATAGGGTAAGAAAAATGTGTATTTTGATACCTTGTAATAAACAGGTTACAACTGAACAAACTGCAAAATTGTTCTTTGAACATATATGGGTTCATTTTGGATTACCCACTTCTATTGTATTTGATCGAGACACCCAATTTGTGGGGAAGTTTTGGTCAAGTTTGTGGGAGCTAATGGACACCCAACTGAATAAAAGCACAGTTTTTCATCCACAAACCGATGGCCAGACAGAAGTAGTTAACACGACAGTGATCCAGTTACTCAGAGGATATTGCAGCAAACATCCTAAGATTTGGGATGATCATTTGTGTTATGTGAAACATGCTTACAATAGAGCAAAACACTCTTCTACACAAAGATCTCCTTTTGAAACCTGTTTTGGTTTCATACCAAGGTCTCCTTTGGATTTTGTTTTTGGTAAAGATACCACGGTTGACGGACACAGTGATGTGGACAAGGAAACTAGGTTCATTGAACAGATCCAGGAGATCCACCAAGCAGTACAGGAACAGTTGGAAAAGAGCCAAGCCAAATACAAGGCTAGGCATGACAAGCATCGGATGGAGCATAGTTTCCAAGTTGGTGACCAGGTCTGGCTGTATATCAGCAAGGACAGGATGCAAGGTGAAGGTAAAAAGCTAAAGCCTATCAGGTATGGGCCTTTTAGGATACTTGAGAAGATTTGTGAAAATGCTTTTTTCCTTGATCTACCAGCTTACATGCACATCTACTCAGTCATAAATGCAGATTACTTGAGATTGTTTGAACCTTCAATTATTGAAGATCCCGAAGAGCAAAGTCAATTGCCTTCTATTGATGACCTACTACCTGAATACCTGAATGAATTGTAGGAAGACACAGTCTTGGACAGGAAGGTGAGGACAACGCACAGAGGAGATGTTGAGTACCTCAGAATTGGACTCAAAGGTTCAAAGTCGAGCAGTGCAAAGTGGATTGAGATTGGACAAGTGAGATAGCAGTACCCTCACTTAGTCGATGCTTGAAAGAAAACCAACTTTTGGTGGTCCAAAAGCGTTTCAGTGGGAAGGTCGTGATCCGAATTGGATCCATAAAGATTGATTAACAGAACCATGGTTGTACCAGGTCAGGACAGACTTCAAAGAATTTAAAACAGTGATCAAAAACACCTCTAAACCAGTGGCAGTGGCAACCAGCGTGGAACGATGAGGACCTCAGTCAAAGCGCGCTGACCGAGGCCCATGGAGACTGCACGGGAGGTGAAATTAGCCCCTGGGAGGCCCAGATCGGGAAACAGAGGCAGTTTTTGATGCGCGATTAGTGCTTATCACGCATCGCTGGGCAAAAAACCTCAAAATGGAGAAGCCCCGAGCACTCGGTCGCGTGGGAGCCAAAAAACCGTGGGACAAAAGGCTAAGCACTAAAGGCGGGACCCGCTCCAAAACCGGCGGTATTGATCGGGGGCATCCATGGGCGGTAAGCAGTTTTGATGAAAAAGGAGTGATTCCACTCAGCGCTCGATACGTGGCAAGCGGGGGAGAGAGAAAACCGCTGCTCATAGCGCGCTAACGGTCGAGCTAGTCCACCGCGCGGGACGAGCGAACGACGTTGGATTTGGGGGCTCCAGATTTAACGGCTGAGATCGCGCCCGATGGAGAAACCAGATTTAACGAGGGAATAAGCTGCGATTTAGAAGAATTTGAAGTCCGAATTGACCGCCACGGTGGCAAAAGACTCATTCCCCGATGTAAACGAAGAATTGAACCAATGAAAGGCTGGTGCAATTTGCAGGAGGACAAGTGGCCACTCCCTGCGAGTCTGATGATGACGCCGAGAATAGGGAACTCCAAGCACAGCTACAAGCAGGTGAATCGACGGAGGTGGAATAGGAACCAAACTGCCATGAGCCCGAATGGCTTTAAAGCCATGAACAGAGAACAGAAAGAAGGCACCCGGAGAGGAAGACAGAAGACAGAAAAGAGAAGAACCAGTGAAGCAAAAATAAAAAAGAAGACAAAAGGTTCGAGCTGACCAAAGGCAACGTCGAGCACCAGAGAGCTTGAAAGACTCAAGCCATCTCTGAGAGGATCTGTCAGACCAGAGAGGTCAGAGAGCTGGCAAAGAAAAGAGTCTGTGTACTCTAGTGGCTTGGGGAATCCAAGAACCACCCTGCCAAGCCAATCTGTTTCAACAGGCTCATATTGAGCTCTTTCATTGTAATTCTGTGCTTCAAGACACAATAAAAGAAGGCCACCACTGAGAGCTGGACCGGAGACGTAGCCCTGGAGGATAGGGTGAAATCCTTATTAATTTCTTGTGTTCTTGTATTTGCTTACTGTGTTTCTCTGCTGTTTTCCATTTTCAAGTGTCTGTGTAATTGCAATCTGATCGATCCGTTGCTTAAATAACATAGACACACACACACACCAACATATGAGTCTGTAATACCTTCATTTAATAAATATTTGACTGAGGTCACTCATTGGGTGATTATCATATCAATATATAGGGGGTAAAAGGTTTTCATATTGGAAAATACAAAAAATGGAGCTTAAAGTTAATAAGAAATATAAAGGGGTATCAAAAATGTTAATGCAAAAATAGATACTTACAATATCTATTGAATCCTGGGTGAATGCAATAATGAATTACAAAAATAAAATGTATGTGATATTCAATCTACGAAAGTTGATATTTTGATTAAAAGTAAAGAAATATTAGAAATTAATGTTGATTTTTTAAACTATATAGTGATATTTCCATGATATTATTTATTGTTATCATTTGGTATAAGATAGTTTTAAAAATGTTGAAATTGTAATGCCTCATTAAAAGGGACACTTTGTTTTAATGGTTGATTTTAGGTTTTTTGTTGCAATAGGATAAGCTGTCTTAGGCTAAAATTTGAAAAGAGTTATAGTTTTAACCTTTGAAATAAAATTTACTCTTGGAATAATGAATCTTTTATTTACTTGTTCATTTTAAAAATTGTTTCAGTGATGTAATTTGTCCATAATTTCATAGTTGAAATACGTTAAAAACTTAAGGTTTTTAATTTCATGGTTGAAATTTTGTCAAAATCTTAAGGTTTTCTGAGTTGTGTTATTTTATCTTTAATGTTATTGTTGAAAACAATTACAATTTCAGGGTTTATTAGAGTCAAGCTATTTTATCTTTAACAACATAGATGGAAATTGTTGGAATTATCAAGATTTAAGACATGATATTTTATCTTTAACATCATGTGTGAGAATTGTTGGAATTTGACATCTTTTCAAGGTTTTGATATTTTATCTTTAATTCCATTCCTAAAAGTGTCAAAATTGTAACCCAATTTTTTTTGTTATTCCAACATCAACACTTGTTTTTTTGAGGGTGTTTTTTCATCCATTTTGCAAAATAAAATTGGTTTTTACTTCCATTTAAAAAAAAAAATGTTGAAAATTTACCCTAAAAAAACAACATCGTTCCGACATAAACAATTTTCATTTTTGGGTTGTATTTCATGTTTTTTGGGGGTTTTTCGGCTAGAGTACCCATTTTGAGGTAATAGTTTTCGTTTGATCGTTAACTATGTTTGAAGTGAGGCTAGAAGAATTTCCTCAAAGAGGCTCCCAAACTCCCAAAGGACTTGTGGATTGAGGCTCTCAAACTCCCAAAGGACTTGTCGACTAAAACTGCAAGTGAGTGGCTGAATAATTCACAACTTTAATTACCTTATCTAATTGTTAATAATTGCCAACATCAATATCATGCAATAAACATAGATGATACCAAAACTGAAGTTTTTCAATTAAATGTCAAGGCCAACAAAAGGACACCCTTTGTAATTAGCAAATATGTAGATGTGAACTTATAGTGTGTTTAGGCGAATTAAATTTAACACATAGGCTTTTAAATAAAAAATGTTATGTTATTATAGGATACACTTGATTGAAAGAAATCAAGCAAATCATCTCAAACACTTAAAAATCAAACACTTAAAAAAAAACATATAAACTACCAATATTATGAAATGGTCAATGGTAAATATTAGATCATAGATTCAAAATAATTTTCAAAATTTTCGTAACCAACTAATGTGGATATAATGTGTTAAATAAGTTTATTAAATACATGGTACTGCAACTCAACTTTTTATGAGCGTATTATGCTACCTAATTGAATCTGATAGAAAACAATGACTTTTAAATCCCAAATGTGTAAAAGGAATGATTTTTTGGTCCGAAATGCGTAAAAAAAGGTTGAAAAGGTATGACAAACTGGTGGATAAAATTTAAAGGTCATAGAACAAATTCAATCTAGTTATATGATTTATTTTATATTAATGTATAATTTAAAATATATTTTAAAAAACAAATTTCAATAGAGACATGGTCAATAGAAAGTGCAATAATCTAGCCTTCTGCCTACTTGAGAAAACTTCTGAAATTTTTTTGAAAACTTTTGAAATGTACCTTACTCTGGACAAACAGATCTTGAAAATATAACCCCATACATAGTGTTGGACCTCATTGGTATTTTAGTGCACATAAAACACCAACCTAAAAATTCTCTACTCTTGATCACAAAAACAAAATTGTGACATGATGCTGGAATTGACATAAAAATAACTCAAAATGCACATACATTATCTTGAATCCCTTCTAACAAACATGGTTATCCATTGCATTGTGAATTAAAGGTGATATAAGATTACTTGTACTATGAAATGTTTGATTTAAATCTTTTGCTTATAATAGTTCTTGAATCTTAATGAAGAGAATTTAATAGATCTTTTGGAGTTATGGTATTGTCCATTAATTTCATTTTGAACATATTCTAGAATATTGGCCACGTTGGAATTTTCCTAATGATAACATTTGATAAAAAAGAAATGCCAATAAAGAAACAAAATTGCATAAAAAATTTACTTCTTTCTTCTATGTTATTGTTTCCTATGCTAAAGCCTTACCAAGTTTCCTTTACAACATGTGGCCTAATTTCTAGTAATAACTAGCATATATCCATCTTAAAAAGGAATCTAACATGAGCGGGGAGGGATCCAAAATGGATCTAACATAAGCCTAGCCGAGAGGAATCCAATTTCTTCACCTGCAAATTTTTTTATGAGAAGACATTATTTAAATGTTTTGTATAGTTATTTAATTTTTTTAATTTTTTATTTTGACCAACATAGTAAAATTTTTAATGACAAATGGATATGTCTACACATCATACACTAGGTTGTATAATGAGCATCTTGGCTCAATGAGCTTTTCTGCTCAATAATTACATACATAATAAAGAAGAGATATTATAAAATTATGTTATACTAAACATGGTAATTTATTCAAATTACATAACAATAAAATAAAATAATTATAATAAATAATTATTAATAATTACAATTATTGATTATTACTTTCAAAATTTTGATATCTAAATTTATGGATTCAAAATTAAAATCCATTTTGACTAATTAATAATATAATAATTAAAAAAAATACACTTTACCTATGAAAAAGTTTAATTTAATAACTTATTAGTTTAATAATCATAACGTGTTAAGTGAAATTTTACGGAAAAATAAAACAAAACTAAAACTGTTTAGCTATCCTACCTCCACGACGCCGAGGCCAGACGCGGAGATGATGCTGGACGCTGATGGTTATGCTCATAAAATTTTGAAAATTTTCTTCTCACATTCCGTCTAACCGCACCGCATGACAAATCAGTTGTATTTTATGGAGATAAAATAAACTATATTATATTTGAACTATTCAATTAAATCAAATCATAACCTTAAAATATATATATATATATATATATATATATTAAATTTAAATGTTCAATTAAATCAAATCATCCTGATTCGATGTAAATAAATGAAGGAAGGAATAAAGGTGCAATTTAAAATTAAATTTACGAAAACAGATAAAACAGAAAATTTCATTGCAAAAACATTCAAGCACTTCCACTCTAGCAGGGAAGAAAACAGAAAGATAATGAATTCAACAGGGAAAAAATGCAGAAACAACAAAAAGATTAATCAACACGCATAAATAAACGTCACACACAGAAAATCACAATATACCCAAAGAGATTACCATATGCCCAAATAGCAAAAAATTTTAAATTCAAGTTGGTGTGATTTATATTTTGAATATTTGAAACCAAAGAAATCATATTGGAAGATTTAGGTCAATAATTGTTGTGATTCGTTATCAAAACACAAAAAACAAGATCTTATTTTCATTTTCATGATGAGCCATACAAATTAGTTCGAAACTCCTGGACATAAATCTTCCAATATAATTTCTTTCAAAAAAAATTCAAACATTACAAAAAACAATCAATAAACAGAATGTCAATTATTGAAAACGCCTAAATCTGATTCATCCATTCTATGATCTCCAATTCCCCATACAATCTCCATTTCACTGGACCACCTGTAAAAATTGAAAATCATTCAAATCAAAAGGTCCGAAATGAAATACAATCACTGACAAATCTTATTGGTGCTGACAAATCTTGGAAGGTAGTTGGGAGGGGAGCCATGGATATTTTAGATTCTAACACCTCGACCCAAGAGGCATTTATTAGGGCCACGATGGAGGTGGAGTCTAGTCAGATGGGTGGTTTGGGGGGAAACGTCTGAGGTGGCCCACATGGGTCAGATGACTGGCATAATATATTGGGTGATGGATTCATGCTAGTTGGCAGTCATGCATGCCAGGATGGGCGGGGTGGCCTACATGAAATGCAACATCGAAGAAATGGGCATCGTGTTAAGTCCATCAGAACTACTTCTCCACCACCCTCAGTGTTTTTTGATATTGAAAGGTTATCGGATCGTATTTCCAGTTTAAACAAAAAGCGTTGGTGGGCTGCTGGCATTTCTCTGTGTGGAGTGACGCTGATATGAGGAAATGGGTAGAAGTAAAGTGGAAGTCCATTCTGGGATATTTTCCGAAGATTGCTTTGTGGCTAGTACAACTTTCAATTCCTCAGCTAAGAGGACTTGGTTAAGATCAAGAAAATTCCATGGATTGATGGTCGAAGCTTTCTGGAATTATATTCATGGTTCACAGGGTTTAATTCATTAAACTTTGGGTCAAATGGCCCGGATTGCCTATAAAACTATGGACGAAATAGGCTCTTGAAGATATTGGAAATGCAATTGAGAAATTCGTGTATGTTGATCCCTGTTGCCTTGATGCACCGGAAAAAAGGGTTGCGTGGATCCTTAAGGAGAGGGAATATCGGGGAAGCTTTCCAGATCATATTGGGCTACACTAGGGGATACAAATATTTCGCAGAGATTAGATTATTGGGGCATCTCGTTCCGATGTTTTCTCTGTCATCATACTGGACATGTTTTGGCAAATTGTCCACTGCGATTGGGTGGCAAAGGATGGTATAGATATAAAAAATAAAATAAAATTCAATTTAAAAAATTATTTTGATTTTTTTTTTAAAATTTATTAACACATTGTTCTAAAAAAAAATTTAAAAAGACTAACATAAATTATTTAAAAAAAAAAAATTCAATTTTTGTTTGCATGTTTGGAAATAAACAAAAACAATAAATCAATTTTTTTTTCTAATTGAAAATATTTTTTTTCCTTGCCATGGGAAAATTTTAATGTTCACCAAACGAAATTTAAAAAATAAATAAATAAATAAATAAAAAATTACTCCCTGTTTTCCATTTCAAATGGCTAAATATATATATATTTTCCTTAAAAACCTACAAAAGTGAGTTTTTTTGTATTCTTCACTATAAAAATATAGTTTTATGTGGTTTTTCCTATAAAACAACAAATTTTCCCCAAATTCCTCTTTAAATAATCAAAATAGAAAGAAAACTAACCATTCAAATGTGAAATCGATGACAATACAACTCCTCTGCAAAATCGCTCCAAACATTTTAATAAGACCAAGAAGACTTGATGTGATGTGATGAATAAAAACAATGAATGTTATTTTATAGCAATGATTGTGGGATTGCTTTAGCATTTCTCGAATGTGGCACTAAACTTAAGATTAAAAAATTTAATTTATAATTAATATTATAGGTTTAGGTTAGTTTTCATTTATTGTAGGATAAAAAAAAAATTAATTTAGTTACATAGTCAATGTTAAATAATTTAAATAGAAAATTTATTTTAATTTCGATGAAATGCATAAAATGAAAATTTCTATCGATATTTTGAATAGAAAGTAGGGTGAATTTTTTCAAGACCAAAAGTTTAGTAATATGTTTTCAAGTAAATTTTAGATGAAAATTTTGGAAGGAAATATTTCAAAACAAATTTTTGGAGGGAAAATTTTCAGCGAAAAATTTGGGGGGGAAACTTTAGAGGGAAATTTTCAATCTCAAAGCTATAAATTGTCATTGGGAGAGAGTGCATTTGTATCATTCAACATCTTCTGATTGAAGGTCATGGATTCTTCTGATAGTGAAGTTTTTCTTTCTTTAGCATCAACATCTTTGTCATGCAACAACTCTATTAATTTTGATGAATGTAACATGAATTCTTTCACTATGAATAGAGAAACAAATTTTCCACTTGGTCTTAATCATGAGGATGATGAGAGAAACATTGATGAAGGGCAGCAAAAAGAATTTCCTGTGAATAGAGAATCAATTTTTCCACTTAGTCCTAATCCTAAGGATTACAAGAGCGCCACTAACCAAGGGTAGGATGAAGAATTTACAATAAATAGAGAGTCAAATGTTCCACTTATTCCTAATCCTAAGGATTATGAGAGCACCATTGATGAAGGAGGGGATGAAGAATTCCCAGATTCAAATTTTCCACATAGTCCTAATCCTAAAGATTATGAGAGCAGCACTGATGAAGGGGGGGGGGGGGGATGAAGAATTTCCAGAGTCAAAGTTTCCACATATTCTTAATCCTAAGGATTATGAGAGCACCACTGATGAAGGGGGGATGAATAATTTCCAGAGTCAAATTTTCCACATAGTCCTAATCCTAAATATTATGAGAGAACCATTGATGAATGGGAGGATGAATAATTTTCAGAGTCAAAGTTTTCACATTGTCATAATCCTAAGGATTATGAGAGCATCACTGAGGAAGGTGGGGATGAAGAATTTCCAAAGTCAAAGTTTCCACAGTCCTAATCCTAAGGACTATGAGAGCAACACTAAGGAAGGGGAGGACGAGGATGAACAATTTCCAGTAAATAGATATTCAAGGTTTCCACTTAGTCCTAATCCTAAGGATTATGAGAGCGCCATTGACGAAGGGGAGGATGAAGAATTTCCATTAAATATAAATTCAAAGTTTCCACTTATTCCTAATCCCAAGGATTATGAGGCCACCATTAATGAAGGGGAGGATGAACAATTTCCTGCAAATGATAATTTGACTATGAATAAAGAGTCATATTTTCCACTTGCTCATAATCCTAAGGATTATGTGAGCACCAATTATGAAGAAGAGGATGAAGATTTTCTTGCAAATGATCATTTTAGAGGCACAAATGTGAATAATGCATTTTCTCTAAGTGAGTATTTCAAAGGCACTCATGGTGATGACGAATTGAATCCTCCAAGGGAGGTTTTCAAGAGTAGGATGCATATGGTGAAGAATTTTGTTTGAGTCTGGATTTCAAAAGCGTAGATTTTGGTAGTGAAGAATTTCCTTCAAGTTAGGATGGTAATGAATATTTTCCAAGCAATGATGGTGATGAATTTTCTAACTATGTTCAGAATGATCATAGTAACTATAATATTCCTCCCAATGATGATGAAAATGCTTCTACAGGAAATAATGAAATGATGGAGACGTTGCAAGAAAATATTGTATCTAGGAGTAATAGTAGACCTTTTCATATCAATCCAAAATATTCGAGTTATACAATGTTTAAGACAGAATATCTCACAAGTAGAATTTTTATTGATGATCTGATTTCAAGTCAATGTTGTCGAAAGGATTGTTTGAAACATATGGATTTCAAGTTTGATTTGGAGTAAAGGAAGATATATTTGTCACTGAATAAAAGAATCCTAAATTCATTTTAGTATATTGCATGCAATCTACACTAGCAGGTTATGATTATCATACTGAGACTGTATTGATCTGTAGAAAGACTTTCAAAATGTTGCATTCAATTGGTAATTGTCGTTTGTCAAGAATCCAAGAAAGACCGGAAAAATATCCTACATATTATTCAGAAGTACATTATAAAAGAGAGGTTGGACCATCATCAATTACTGCAATATCATGGATGAAATACTTCTTTTCACAGCATGGAGAGTGTATGCCAAATAAATACACAATACATATTCCAGATAATTTCTCAATACGAGAAATCTACAGCTTATACAAAGAATATGTAGAAGGTGTTGAAGGCGATGGTAATTTTAATACATATTCATATTTTACAAGGATATGGAAGAACGAATTCAACAATGTTTGTGTTCCTAAGAAGACAGGGATGGGGGTTTGCAGTACATGTCCTTCTCTTAAATAAAAAAGGGATAAATGTCAAAGGGCAGAAAGAGGTATGCTTTCATAATATTATTTTAAAAAAATGGATAGCTATCAACTAAGAAACTTTATTTATCAATAGATTTTTATTTTTTTATTTTATGTGCACATTCCATTATCAAAGCACTTCAAGAGCATCACAATCAGCAAACAAGTGAAAGACAAAAATTGTATAAGCATCAAAAGAAGTGTTATGATAATCCAAATAAATATTTAGGTTTGATAATTAATGGTATGGACCAAACAAACACTTCTGCCACATTTTTTCCACACACCAAAAAAATTACAGGAAGAAAATTTTATTCAGTTTCACTTAGTTGGTTGTATGGTCTTTAATGGGAAGATGTTGCAAAGGGTTTACTTCACAACTCCAAGTATTCATAATGATGCAAATCTTGCCATAACTATAATCCATGATGTGCTTTCTCATTGGTCTGGTATTCTTCCTAAAGTTTTGTATCTGCAATTAGACAACACAAGCCGTGAAAACAAAAATCAAGTTCTATTTGGATATCTAAACATGCTTTTTCAATTGGGAATTTTTAAAAAGGTAAAGGTCGGTTTCCTTCTTGTTGGCCACACTCATGACCATATTGATCAGATGTTTAGTCATTTTTCAGTAACATTGAGAAGGAAGGATGTTGGGAGGTTGTCATCATTAATTGAATGTATTAAGAAATCATACATTCCAGAGCTTGTTTTTCATGTGGTGAAAGAAACTCTTGACATGCGAAAGTTTATTGGGATCGCATGGTGAGGATAAATGCATTGAACAACTTAATTACATTAGCTTCCAGCATCAATTTTGTACCAAACAACTGATGGCAAAACACTTATATGGGGAAAGAAGTATTCAACTGTTGCAGAATGAGGGTTGTCATCAGGTTTAGCATTTTTGAATTTCATTCCAGATCATCCAATATTTGCATCAAAGATAATATTATTACAATCAATTGTTGAGCTCCATAATGCACAGAGACATAATTGAGAGATAAATTATTTTGAATGGCTGGATGAAATAAAAAGATGTATTAGAGATACATATGAGTACTTTGATGTTGTTGATTCAGTTTGGTGGGAGTCTTTTTTCAATGATCAAAGTGATATCATTTCAAGATCAGGAAATGAAGATACACTTTTGAAGACTGCATTATTTGGCCGCAAAATATACCGAATGAATAGGAGGAAAGACACATTGTTGAACAACAACAATCTCAAAGCATTATTAATTCTCAATAGGAAGAGGAAAGAGAAATATATATTGGTTCTCGAAGATCACGTGGACAACGTGAAGCCATGGAAGACCTTTGCAGGGGTTCTGTGCAGGATGTTAAGGAGGGTTGCATGATAGTAATATTAGAGGATGGAGATCCACTTGGCTATCAATTTTGGTTTTCCAAGTTTTTAAAGTTCATTAAATAAATATATTACATCTATTGAGGTACATTGGTATCCCACAAATACCGACCCATTCAATGGTGTGTACAAGCCAGAGATAATAGTTGATAAAAAATTCGCAGAAAGAGAAAAAGAAAGGGTACAAATGTAAATCGTCGCTGCAGAGACCTCTTAAGCATGTTGACATACGTTTCTATGACTTAAATTTAACAAAGAGAGGAACTCTTTGCTTCAAGACCATAGAGATTTTGAAGACATTGCTCCCAGAAGAAACAATGTTGAGATGGGAGTCTGCTGAACCTAGTCATAGATCTAGAAGACTTTTGAAACCTGAAATGGTGGGCATGCATGTTGGCTTAGATGGGGCTCTAGTTGATGAAAGAGAAGAATATGGGTCATCTTCATCTACATCCAGTCATTCATTTGAAGATGTAGATTCTTATGGTGTACCAGAACCTATGGATGATTTTGAATAAATGTCTAAGACATTTTATGTAAATGATGTTTGCATGGTAACTTGAAATAAATATTTTGACTTCCATATGATCTTACATGAAGTTATGAGTCATTTCTATGTTTGTTAGATTATATGTTTTAATTATGAAGAATGCATCTCTTTAAAGATGTTTGCATGATAACTTGAAATAAATATTTTGACTTCCATATGATCTGACATGAAGTTATGAGTCATTCTATCTTTGTTGGATTATATGTTTTTATAATGAAGAATACATATCTTTAGACATGTTTACATGGTAACTTGCCAATTAAAAATTCTAACTTCCATATGATCTTACATGAAATTATGAGTCATTTCGATGTTTGTTGGATTGTATGTTTTAATTAAAAGGAATTCATATCTTTAGAGATGTTTGCATGGTAACTTCAAATAAATATTTTGGCTTCCATATGATCTTACATGAAGTTATGGGTCATTTCTATGTTTGTTGGATTATATGTTTTAACTATGAAGAATTCATCTCTTTAGAATATCCATAATGAAATCAGGGGGGCTTCACTGGCGGAGCAATATCATACCACATGGGTTGATATTGGGAGATATATATTGAAGAAAAAATGACAAAATATATTGGAGGATATATGATCCGAATTGGATCCATAAAGATTGATTAACAGAGCCATGGTTGTACCAGGTCGGAACAGACTTCAAAGAATTTAAAACAGCGATCAAAAACACCTCTAAACTAGTGACAGTGGTAGCCAGCGTGGAATGACGAGGACCTCGGTCAAAGCACACTAACCGAGGCCCATGGAGACTGCGCGGGAGGCGAAATTAGCCCCTAGGAGGCACAGATCGGGAAACAGAGGCAGTTTTTGAGGAGTGATTAGCGATCGCACATCGCTGGGCGAAAAACCTCAAAATGGAGAAGCCCCGAGCACTCAGTCGCGTGGGAGCAGGAAAACCGTGGGACTAAAGGCTAAGCGCTAAAGGCGGGACCCGCTCCAAAAAAACCGACAGTATTGATCGGGGGCATCCATGGGTCGTAAGTAGTTTTGATGAAAAAGGAGCGATTCCACTCAGCGTCCGACGCATGGGAAGCGGGGGAGAGAGAAAATCGCCGCTCATCGCGCGTTAACAGTCGAGCTAGTCCACCACGCGGGACGAGCGAACTGCATCGAATCTGGGGGCTTCAGATCTAATGGATGAGATCGTGCCCGATGGAGAAGCTAGATTTAACGAGGGAATAAGCCGCGACTTAGAAGAATTTGAAGTCTGAATTGACCGCCACGGTGGCAAAATACTCATTCCCTGATGTAAACGAAGAATTGAATCGACGAAAGGCTGACGCAGTTTGCAGGAGGACAAGTAGCCACTCCCCGCGAGTCTGATGATGACGCCAAGAACATGGAACTCCAAGCGTAGCTGCAAGCAGGCGAATCGACGGAGGTGGAAGAGGAACCGAACCACCATGAGCCCGAATGGCTTTAAAGCCATGAACAGAGAACAGAAAGCAGACACCTAGAGAGGAAGATAGAAGACATAAAAGCAAAGAACTAGTGAAGCAAAAAGCAGAAAGAAGACAGAAGGGCCGAGCTGACCAAAGGTAGTGTCGAGCACCATAGAGCTTAAAAGACTCAAGCCATCCTTGAGAGGATCTGTCAGACCAGAGAGGTCAGAGAGCTGGCAAAGAAAAGAGTCTATGTACTCTAGTGGCTTGGGGAATCCAAGAACCACCCTGCCAAGCCAATCTATTTAAGCAGGCTCATATTGAGCTCCTTTATTGTAATTATGTGCTTCAAGACACAATAAAAGAAGGCCACCACTGAGAGCTGGACCGGAGACGTAGCCCTGGAGGATAGGGTGAACTCCTTATTAATTTCTTGTGTTCTTGTATTTGCTTACTGTGTTTCTTTGTTGTTTTCCATTTTCAAGTGTCTGTGTAATTGCAATCTGATCGATCCGTTGCTTAAATAACATAGACACACACACACCAAAATATGAGTCTGTAATACCTTCATTTAATAAATCTTTGACTGAGGTCACTCATTGGGTGATTATCAGATCAAGTGGTATCAGAGCTTTAGGTTGTAAGGTTAAACAAGCTTGTGTTGGTTTTGCTGTTGAATGCTCACTAGATCAAAGCTCAAATTAGGAGAAGGAGAGTTGGTAGAAACTAATCCTGAAATTGGGAGAGTCTATCCTCGGAAGACATTCGATGTTTTGAAGAGAGGAAAAATTTATGTTAAACTCTCAAAATGTGAATCTGGCAAAACATCTCTAAATTATTTGGGTCATATAGTAGGGGGTGGTGAATTGAAAATAGATCCCTCTAAAGTGGCGGTCATTGTAAACTGGCCTAAACTCAAGTCTACTACAGAAGAAACACAATATTGGAGGAAGTTTATCTCTAACTTTTCCTCAATTGCAGCTCCCTTACATGCTTTGACAGGATTGAACAAGGTGTTTCAGTGGGGAGGCAAACATCAGAAAGCCTTCGACACCTTGAAAGAAAAGATTAGTACAACACATGTATTAGCACTACCTGATCTACAAAGACCATTTGAGATCCAAACAGATGCCAGTGATTATGCCATGGGAGCAGTGTTGACACAGCACAGTAAACCCATATGTTATCTTTCTGAGACTTTTAATTCTGCAGTAGTTAACTATCCTACATATGATAAAGAATTGTATGCATTAGTTCAGAGTGTGAAAAAGTGGAAACATTATTTAATGGGAAAAGAGATAGTAATACATACTGATCATCAACCACTTCAATATCTACACTCCCAAACTAAGTTGCAACAATCAAGACATTACAGGTGGATGGGTTTTCTACAACAGTTTCATTTAGTCATCAGATATAAAATGGGCATACACAACAAAGTTGCAGACATGTTGTCTAGACTCATTATAAATGCATCTACTATACTTAAGCATAATTCTTTACTACATGAAAGCTACATTGAACAATATGCTCAAGATATACACTTTAAAGATGTATATGCAACTTTGAGTCAAGGCAAAAGAGTAGAAGAATTGGATTATCATATGAAGGACCGACTCTTATATCATTGTGGGAAACTCTGCATTCCACAAACAGAGAGAGTAAAGATAATTAGAGAGGCACACACTTCTATGATATCAGGTCATTTTAGGGTAAGTAAAACAGTTGCACAACTGCAAAGATTTTGTTATTGGCCAAAAATGAATGAGACGGTTTCTAGATATATAAGATGGTGTATTATGTGTGCCAAAAGCAAGCCCAGCAATAGAAAACTAGGCTTGTACACTCCATTACCAGTTCCTTCTTACCCTTGGGAAAGTGTTTCCATGGATTTTGTTGGAGGACTGCCTAAATCTAGGAAAGGTCATGATTATCTGTATGTGGTTGTGGATAGGGTCAGCAAAATATGTATTTTGATACCTTGTAATAAACAGGTTACAACTGAACAAACTGCAAAACTGTTCTTTGAACATATATGGGTTCATTTTGGATTACCCACTTCTATTGTATCTGATCGAGACACCCGATTTGTGGGGAAGTTTTGGTCAAGTTTGTGGGAGTTGATGGACACCCAACTGAATAAAAGCACAGTTTTTCATCCACAAACCAATGGCCAGACATAAGTAGTTAATAGGACAGTGATCCAATTACTTAGAGGATATTGCAGCAAACATCCTAAGATTTGGGATGATCATTTGTGTTATGTGAAACATGCTTACAACAGAGCAAAACACTCTTCTACACAAAGATCTCCTTTTGAAACCTGTTTTGGTTTCATATCAAGGTCTCCTTTGGATTTTATTTTTGGTAAAGATACCACGATTGACGGACACAGTGATGTGGACAAAGAAACTAGGTTCATTGAACAGATCCAGGAGATCCACCAGGCAGTACAGGAACAGCTGGAAAAGAGCCAAGCCAAATACAAGGCTAGGCATGACAAGCATCGGATGGAGCATAGTTTCCAAGTTGGTCACCAGGTCTGGCTGTATATCAACAAGGACAGGATGCAAGGTGAAGGTAAAAAGCTAAAGCCTATCAGGTATGGGCCTTTTAGGATACTTGAGAAGATTTGTGAAAATGCTTTTTGCCTTGATCTACCAGCTTACATGCACATCTACTCAATCATAAATGCAGATTGCTTGAGATTGTTTGAACCTTCAATTATTGAAGATCCCGAAGAGCAAAGTCAATTTCCTTCTATTGATGACCTGCTACCTGAATACCTGAATGAATTGTAGGAAGACATAGTCTTGGACAGGAAGGTGAGGACAACGTACAAAGGAGATGTTGAGTACCTTAGAATTGGACTCAAAGGTTCAAAGTCGAGCAGTGTAAAGTGGATTGAGATTGGACAAGTGAGACAACAATACCCTCACTTAGTCGATGCTTGAAAGAAAACCAACGTTTGGTGGTCCAAAAGCTTTTCAGTGGGAAGGCCGTCACCCGAATTGGATCCATAAAGATTGATTAACAGAGCCATGGTTGTACCAGGTCAGAACATACTTCAAAGAATTTAAAACAGTGATCAAAAACACCTCTAAACAAGTGGCAGTGGCAACCAGTGTGGAACGACGAGGACCTTAGTCAAAGCGCGCTGACCGAGGTCCATGGAGACTGCACGGGAGGTGAAATTAGCCCCTGGGAGGCCCGGATCGGGAAACAGAGGCAATTTTTGATGCGCGATTAGCGATCACGCATCACTGGGCGAAAAACCTCAAAATGGAGAAGCCCCGAGCACACGATCACATGGGAGCCAAAAAACCGTGGGACAAAAGGCTAAGCGCTAAAGGCGGGACCCGCTCCGAAAAAACCGGCGGTATTAATCGGGGGAATCCATGGGCGGTAAGCAGTGTTGATGAAAAAGGAGTGATTCCACTCAGCGCTCGATGCGTGGCAAGCGGGGGAGAGAGAAAACCACTACTCATCGCGTGCTAACGGTCGAGCTAGTCCACCGCGCGGGACGAGCGAACGACGTCGGATCTGGGGGCTCCAGATTTAACGGCTGAGATCACGCCCGATGGAGAAACTGGATTTAACGAGGGAATAAGCCGCGATTTAGAAGAATTTGAAGTCCGAATTGACCGCCACGGTGGCAAAAGACTCATTCCCCGACGTAAACGAAGAATTGAACCAACGGAAGGCTGGTGCAATTTGCAGGAGGACAAGTGGCCACTCCCTGCGAGTCTGATGATGACGCCGAGAACAAGGAACTCCAAGCATAGCTGCAAGCAGGCGAATCGATGGAGGTGGAAGAGGAACCAAACCATCATGAGCCTGAATGGCTTTAAAGCCATGAACAGAGAACAGAAAGAAGACACCCGGAGAGGAAGACAGAAGACAGAAAAGAGAAGAACCAATGAAGCAAAAATAAAAAAGAAGACAGAAGGGTCAAGTTGAACAAAGGCAACGTCAAGCACCAGAGAGCTTGAAAGACTCAAGCCATCCCTGAGAGGATCTGTCAGACCAGAGAGGTCAGAGAGCTGGCAAAGAAAAGAGTCTGTGTACTCTAGTGGCTTGGGGAATCCAAGAACCACCCTGCCAAGCCAATATGTTTCAGCAGGCTCATATTGAGCTCCTTCATTGTAATTCTGTGCTTCAAGACACAATAAAAGAAGGCCACCACTGAGAGCTGGACCAGAGACATAGCCCTGGAGGATAGGGTGAAATCCTTATAATTTCACGTGTTCTTGTATTTGCTTACTGTGTTTCTCTGCTGTTTTCCATTTTCAAGTGTTTGTGTAATTGCAATCTGTTCGATCCGTTGCTTAAATAACATAGACACACACACACCAACATATGAGTCTGCAATACATTCATTTAATAAATCTTTGACTGAGGTCACTCATTGGGTGATTATCATATCAATATATAGGGGTAAAAGGTTTTCATATTGGAAAATATAAAAAATGGAGCTTAAAGTTAATAAGAAATATAAAGGGGTATAAAAATGTTAATGCAAAAATAGATACTTACAATATCTATTGAATCCTGGGTGAATGCAATAATGAATTACAAAAATAAAATGTATGTGATATTCAATCTACGAAAGTTGATATTTTGATTAAAAGTAAAGAAATATTAGAAATTAATGTTGATTTTTTAAACTATATAGTGATATTTCCATGATATTATTTATTATTATCATTTGGTATAAGATAGTTTTAAAAATGTTGAAATTGTAATGCCTCATTAAAAGGGACACTTTGTTTTAATGGTTGATTTTAGGTTTTTGTTGCAATAGGATAAGCTGTCTTAGGCTAAAATTTGAAAAGAGTTATAGTTTTAGCCTTTGAAATAAAATTTACTCTTGGAATAATGAATCTTTCATTTACTTGTTCATTTTTAAAAATTGTTTCAGTGATGTAATTTGTCCATAATTTCATAGTTGAAATACGTTAAAAACTTAAGGTTTTTAATTTCATGGTTGAAATTTTGTCAAAATCTTAAGGTTTTCTGAGTTGTGTTATTTTATCTTTAATGTTATTGTTGAAAACAATTACAATTTCAGGGTTTATTAGAGTCAAGCTATTTTATCTTTAACAACATAGATGGAAATTGTTGGAATTATCAAGATTTAAGACATGATATTTTATCTTTAACATCATGTGTGAGAATTGTTGGAATTTGACATCTTTTCAAGGTTCTGATATTTTATCTTTAATTCCATTCCTAAAAGTGTCAAAATTGTAACCCAATTTTTTTTGTTATTCCAACATCAACACTTATTTTTTTGAGGGTGTTTTTTCATCCATTTTGCAAAATAAAATTGGTTTTTACTTCCATTTTAAAAAAAAATGTTGAAAATTTACCCTAAAAAAACAACATTGTTCCGACATAAACAATTTTCATTTTTGGGTTGTATTTCATGTTTTTTGGGGGTTTTTGGGCTAGAGTACCCATTTTGAGGTAATAGTTCTCGTTTGATCGTTAACTATGTTTGAAGTGAGGCTAGAAGAATTTCCTCAAAGAGGCTCCCAAACTCCCAAAGGACTTGTGGATTGAGGCTCTCAAACTCCCAAAGGACTTGTCGACTAAAACTGCAAGTGAGTGGCTGAATAATTCACAACTTTAATTACCTTATCTAATTGTTAATAACTGCCAACATCAATATCATGCAATAAACATAGATGATACCAAAACTGAAGTTTTTCAATTAAATGTCAAGGCCAACAAAAGGACACCCTTTGTAATTAGCAAATATCTAGATGTGAACTTATAGTGTGTTTAGGCGAATTAAATTTAACACATAGGCTTTTAAATAAAAAATGTTATGTTATTATAGGATACACTTGATTGAAAGAGATCAAGCAAATCATCTCAAACACTTAAGAAAAACATATAAAATACCAATATTCTGAAATGGTCAATGGTAAATATTAGATCATAGATTCAAAATAATTTTCAAAATTTTCGTAACCAACTAATGTGGATATAATGTGTTAAATAAGTTTATTAAATACATGGTACTGCAACTCAACTTTTTATGAGCGTATTATGCTACCTAATTGAATCTGATAGAAAACAATATATGAACTTTGATCTAATTATAAAGTGACTTTTAAATCCCAAATGTGTAAAAGGAATGATTTTTTGGTCCGAAATGCGTAAAAAAAGGTTGAAAAGGTATCACAAACTGGTGGATAAAATTTAAAGGTTATAGAACAAATTCAATCTAGTTATATGATTTATTTTATATTAATGTATAATTTAAAATATATTTTAAAAAACAAATTTCAACAGAGACATGGTCAATAGAAAGTGCAATAATCTAGCCTTCTGCCTACTTTAGAAAACTTCTGAAAAATTTTAGAAAACTTTTGAAATGTACCTTACTATGGACAAACAGATCTTGAAAATATAACCCCATAGATAGTGTTGGACCTCACTGGTATTTTAGTGCACATAAAACACCAACCTAAAAATTCTCTACTCTTAATCACAAAAACAAAGTTGTGACATGATGCTGGAATTGACATAAAAATAACTCAAAATGCACATACATTATCTTGAATCCCTTCTAACAAACATGGTTATCCATTGCATTGTGAATTAAAGGTGATATGAGATTACTTGTACAATGAAATGTTTGATTTAAATCTTTTGCTTATAACAGTTCTTAAATCTTAATGAAGAGAATTTAATAGATCTTTTGGAGTTATGGTGTTGTCCATTAATTTCATTTTGAACATATTCTAGAATATTGGCCACGTTGGAATCTTCCTAATGATAACATTTGATAGAAAAGAAATGCCAATAAAGAAACAAAATTGCATAAAAAATTTACTTCTTTCTTCTATGTTATTGTTTCCTATGCTAAAGCTTTACGAAGTTTCCTTTACAACATGTGGTGCAATTTCTAGTAATAACTAGCATATATCCATCTTAAAAAGGAATCTAACATGAGCGGAGAGGGATCCAAAATGGATCTAACATAAGCCTAGCCTAGAGGAATCCAATTTCTTCACCTGCAAATTTTTTTATGAGAGGACATTATTTAAATGTTTTGTATAGTTATTTAATTTTTTTAATTTTTTATTTTGACCAACATAGTAAAATTTTTAATGACAAATGGATATGTCTACACATCATACACTAGGCCGTATAATGAACATCTTGACTCAATGAGCTTTTCTGCTCAATAATTACATACATAATAAAGAAGAGATACTAAACATGGTAATTTATTCAACTTACATAACCATAAAATAAAATAATTATAATAATTAATTATTAATAATTACAATGATTGATTATTACTTTCAAAATTTTGATATCTAAATTTATGGATTCAAAATTAAAATCCATTTTGACTAATTAATAATATAATAATTAAAAAAAATACACTTTACCTAGGAAAAAGTTTAATTTAATAACTTATTAGTTTAATAATCATAATGTGTTAAGTGAAATTTTACGGAAAAATAAAACAAAACAAAAACTGTTTAGCTATCCTACCTCCACGACGCGAGGCCAGACGCGGAGATGATGCTGGACGCTGATGGTTATGCTCATAAAATTTTGAAAATTTTCTTCTCACATTCCGTCTAACCGCACCGCATGACAAATCAGTTGTATTTTATGGAGATAAAATAAACTATATTATATTTGAACTATTCAATTAAATCAAATCATAACCTTAAAATATATATATATTAAATTTAAATGTTCAATTAAATCAAATCATAACCTCATCAAAATTGCAGGTCAAATCATGTGTTCCATCCTGATTCAATGTAAATGAATGAAGGAAGGAATAAAGGTGCAATTTAAAATTAAATTTACGAAAACAGATAAAACAGAAAATTTCATTGCAAAAACATTCAAGCACTTCCACTCTAGCAGGGAAGAAAACAGAAAGATAATGAATTCAACAGGGAAAAAATGCAGAAACAACAAAAAGATTAATCAACACGCATAAATAAACGACACACACAGAAAATCACAATATACCCAAAGAGATTACCATATGCCCAAATAGCAAAAATTTTAAATTCAAGCTGGTGTGATTTATATTTTTGAATATGTGAAACCGAAGAAATTATATTTGAAGATTTAAGTGTGATTCGTCATCAAAACACAATAAAATAAAATTTTATTTCATTTTTATGATGAACCATACAAGTTAGTTCGAAACTCTTAGACATAAATCTTCCAATATAATTTCTTCCAAAAAAATTCAAATATTAAAAAAAAGCAATCAATAAAAAAAAAATGTCAATTATTGAAAACGCCTAAATCTGATTCATCCATTCTATGATCTCCAATTCCCCATACAATCTCCATTTCACTGGACCACCTGTAAAAATTGAAAATCATTCAAATCAAAAGATCCGAAATGAAATACAATCACTGACAAATCTTATTGGTGCTGACAAATCTTGGAAGGTAGTTGGGAGGGGAGCCATGGATATTTTAGATTCTAACACCTCGACCCAAGAGGCATTTATTAGGGCCACGATGGAGGTGGAGTCTAGTCCGATGGGTGGTTTGGGGGCAAACGTCTGAGGTGGCCCACATGGGTTAGAGGACTGGCATAATATATTGGGTGATGGATTCATGCCAGTTGGCAGTCATGCATGCCAGGATGGGCGGGCTGGCCTGCATGAAATGCAACATCGAAGAAATGGGCATCATGTTAAGTCCATCAGAACTACTTCTCCACCACCCTCAGTGTTTTTTGATATTGAAAGGTTATCGGATCGTATTTCCAGTTTAAAAAAAAAGCGTTGGTGGGCTGCTGGCATTTCTCTGTGTGGAGTGACGCTGATATGAGGAAATGGGTAGAAGTAAAGTGGAAGTCCATTCTGGGATATTTTCCGACAGTGGTAAGATTGCTCTGTGGCTAGTACAACTTTCAATTGCTCAGCCAAGAGGACCTGGTTAAGATCAAGAAAATTCCATGGATGGATGGTTGAAGCTTTCTCGAAATATATTCATGGTTCATAGGCTTTAATTCATTAAACAATAATCCACGGAACAAGTTGATTTGGTATTGATTTGGTATTCATGGTTCATAGGCTTTAATTCATTAAACAATACTCCACGGAACAAGTTGATTTGGGTCAAATTGCCCGGATTGCCTATCGAACTATGGACAAAATAGGCTCTTGAAGATATTGGAAATATGCAATTGGGAAATTCGTGTACATTGATCCCCTTGGTACACGGAAAAAAAGGGTTGCGTGGATCTTATCGAGAGGGAATATCGGGGCAGCTTTCCAGATCATATTGGGGTACACTAGGGGGATACAAATATTTCGCAGAGATTAGATTATTGGGGCATCTCGTTCCGATGTTCTCTGTCATCATACTGGACATGTTTTGGCAAATTGTCCACGGCGATTGGGTGGCAGATATAAAGGATGGTATCTTGCGCGGGCACCGAAAAAAAATCTCCAAAATGTTGTTCTCCCTCCCAGAAATGGAGCGCACCACCCTTCAGGGATTCATCATATTCCATATAACTCTATGTCATCTGAGCAGTCTTCTCCAATAAATGAAATACCCCCAATTACTATTCCGTCATCGCCTTTTTCTTCCAGTTATTCCGTTTTACTAGAATCCTGTTGGCCTCATCAGACCTCACAACCTCTGTCATCAGGTTTCTCCCCATCCGCTCATGAGGGGCTTAAGTCTTTTGGGACTCATGCTAGCCCAAATTGCCCTAATATTTTATAGCCACCGGGGGTTCCTTCTCCATCATATGCAACCTATGTTTAGTCCCCTCCTTGAAAGACAAATGCCTCGAGACATTGCCCTGGAAAGAGTCCGGTCCACACTTCATTGAATTCCCCTACTAACTCTGTAGGAAGTGATTTAGATGATCTTCTTGAAAGGAAAACACTTTTTAAGGTCAATAACCATTCATAAACCTTCTGTCAATTCTTCTCCACATATTAGCCCTTCCTTGGCTGGTAATATCTGGTAATATTACGGTCAGACGTTAAAATAACCGGGGGAGCCGTCATTTTAGGGGACGTACAAACTCCCCATTGGACAGATTTCTTGTAGAGGTACCAATTACTGATCTTCCATCACCTCGGGCCCTTGGAGCAAAGATGCCCATACAAGGTGTCCCATGACAGCCATCCTCTCACTAAATCTCTGGGGATTGGGAACTCCCGCTAAGTTCCTGGCTCTAAAGCATCTCTTTCTATCTGTTCGCTCGTGTATCATATTGCTACAAGAAACAATGCACACAGTGTCACAGGTCGTTGCTTATTTCTGCAAGATGATACCTGATTGGTATTTTACAGCCACAGATGCTGTTGGTCTATTTGGAGGTATGGTAGTTTTATGGAATGCATTGTGGGTTCGGGCAAAAGCATTCTCATGCTCGACCGGTATTCTTATTGATGTTCGTCTGCATGGTGTCTGAGATCGTTTTCATATTCTCAATGTATATGGGCCGTATAGAAATAGGACTGCCTTCTGGGAAGCACTGTTTGCATCTAGCATTATGGAACTTGCCTCACTTATTATTGTTGGGGATCTAAATTGTACTGTGGATCTTGATGAAGTTTGGGGGAAGTCGAGGAAATTGGACCCTATGGTGGGTTTTATAAGAGAGGTTTTTCTTGATCATAATTACATTGATGTTTGTCTGTCGATGTTGGTCCCTACCTGGGACAATGGCCGGATGTTTGTCTGTCGATGTTGGTCCCTACCTGGGACAATGGCCGGAAAGGGGATGCATACATTGCAAAAAGACTGGATAGGTTTATCATACATGAGAGCTTGATGGAGCGGCTGGGAAACATTCAGTCAAATGTTATAAATAGTTTCTTATCGGATCATAGGCCTATAACACTTCAATGGCAGATGGGTGGTCATAGATTTGGGTTGCCCTTTAAATTTAATCGCACCTGGCTTGAGGACCCGACCTTTAATGATCTTATGCTTTCTTGTTGGACATCTGCCCAAGGTTTGAGCTCCTCCCCTATGGAGAATATTCTAGATAAATTGGGCATTCTCAGAGCGAATGTGAAAATATGGCAAAAAATTAAAATGAAGGCCCAGATGAAGGAACTGGAAGACATCCAACTGGATTTGGATGCATTAGCGCCATGGATGTTATCACAGTCTCTTCCTAATGAAATTCGTGCTCGTATCAATGCACTCGAGCAAAAGAAAAGAGAGATATTGGCGGCACAGGAAGCAACTTGGAGGCTAAAGAGTAGGGCGATCTGGATAAATGAAGGGGATTGTAACACAAAGTTCTTTCACCGTTATGCAAATCACAGGCGTAACATAAAATATATCTGGGAAATTCAAAATGAGGATGGTGCCCAAATACTGTCTCAGGAGGGCATAAGTGATGCTACTGTATCATATTTTCAAAGATCATATAAACAAAAGGATGAGGTTGATGTGAATGATATGTTATGGGCTATTGATATGTATCCAGAAATGTTTGATGTGGGGGAAAATGATTGTTTCTTTAAGGAGGTCACAACAGAGGAGATATGGGAAGTTCTTAAGGCTTTCAAGAAAGTCCGGGTTCGGACGGCTGGACGGTTGAAACATCCATGCATTTCTATGATATTTTTAAGTCTGATCTTTTGAATATGGTGGAGGAGTCGCGATGTACTGGGCATATTCATCCTCGAATTAATTCCACTTATATTGCCCTTATACCCAAAAGAAGGCCTGCGCAGACTTTCAATGACTATCGTCCAATTTCATTATGTAATTTTATATATAATATCATTTCAAAAACTATTGTGGGGCGGATGCGCAATATTCTGTCAAAGTTTATTTCCCCTGAGCAATATGTTTTCTTGCCGAATCGGCAAATTGACGATGTAGTTGCTATTGCAAATGAATGTATGCATTCCATTCATACATCACATCAAAATGCCGCCATTATGAAGGTGGATGTGATGAAGGCTTATGATTCAATTGATTAGGGGTATCTTCGCTTGATCCTTCTAAAGATTGGGCTGCAACCCAGGTGCGTAAAGTGGATCATGGCATGCGTTCAGAATATAAATTATGTTGTTATCGTAAATGGGTATCCACCCGTTTTTTTCGAGCTGGGCGTGGACTTCGACAAGGCTGCTCACTTCCGCCGTTATTGTTTATTCTGGCTATGGATTGACTGAGTCTGCGGATTAAGCGTGCGGTTGAGGATGAATTCTTTTTGGCACTGGATATTGGGACCAATATTAAAATATCACATGGTTTTTTTGTTGATGAGATGCTTGTCATGGGCATGCTTCAACGTTTATCATGGATGCATCTTTTTTATATTTTTGATTTGAAAATGCTTCTGGTTTAACCATGAATGTGCACAAATCAATGTTATATTTTGATCTGGGGATTTGGAAGATATCAACTATATAAAGAATCTGTTTGGGTTTGAGGCTACTCAAATGATGAATGGAATTCAGTATCTCGGTTACCATATAAAACCAAATTGTTATAGAAACAGCAACTGGCACTGGCTGGTTGATAAGTTCTACAAGCGAATTTCTGGCTGGGAATTTCGTTGTTTATCTATGGGTGGCCGTGTGACACTTACTAAGGTTGTGCTTACCCTACCCAATTGGGCATTTACTGGGCTCACTTATATCATGTCTGTATGGCTACTATAAATAGCATAAACAGAATTATGGCAAATTTCATTTGGACTGGAAGCAATCGAAAGCACAAATATCATCTTACTAAATTTAATCACATTGCTTGCCCAAAGATGCGGGGCGATGGGGTATCATGAACCTTAAACTGGGGGATGGGGTCATGAACCTTAAACTATTTGGCAAGACATTATTGGTTAAATCCCTTTGGCGGATTGTCTTTGGATCTGGAGTATGGGGCAGGGGTGATATATGAAGGATAGAAATTTTATTTTTTGGTACCGTAAAAATTCCATTGCCGCATTAGGAGGCTCGGCAATTTGGAGGAGTTTTCACAAAGTTAAAAAATTCTTCGTGAATCAACTTGGGTGGAACCTGGGATCTGGACACTCCATGATTATCGTCATTGATCAGATTTATGAAGCGAGTGGGGGATGTCACATCTCTGATTCATTACATCTGTTTCTTTTTTGAGAGGGTTATTTGTTCTGGAATCAACTAATTCGAACATGGCGTGATCGCTTTCCTTTATGGAACTCTCCCATACAGTTGGCAGTTGGTGCTGACTAGCTAAATGTTGGATGAATGGCTGTTTATTATTGTTGGTTTAAAATCATTGGGGATTTGTAGGGAGGTGCATTATGATAGGCTTATATGGTCCCGGAAAATGAAATCTGCTAACGTTGTGGTAGCAGACATATATGATAAACTGTGCGAGGTGGAAGGTGGATATGTGGCGGATCCGATTTTATTTGATTTATGGAAATGTCATATCCCATGCAAAATCATTTGTTTTACATGGCTTGTTTTCCATAACAAGAATCTAACATGGGAGAATCTGAAAAAACACCAATGGCATGGATCTAGTATATGTGTTATTTGCAAGCAGGAGGAGGAAAACAACGCTCATCTATTTCTGACATGTCATTATGTTTCTAAGGTATGGGGTAAACTTGTTGCTTATTTTGACTTTCCTCACATTCAGTTTCAAAATGTTGCAGATTGTTTGAGATGGTGGCTCAAGCAAAAACTGGCTTGGAGGATCATTCCTCTCTGTCTTCTGATCTATATGGAAGTGGAGGAACAAACATATCTTTGAAGTCTGTTTTGAAGATTTTGGAGTTATATATGATAAGATCATCTTATTAATTGCACTTTATCCAGTGAAGGATACTCTACAAAAACATATGAAGCTGAAAAAGAGTGTTGCCCCTTACATGGCATATCCAATTGCTTTTTTCCACGGGGCAACACAAAACCAGATTTGTGGTTGTGGCATATGGTTGGTTATGTCACTTGACTTGCAGTACAAAGCATATTGGAACGTTGGTTCAGGGACCAACAACAAGGTTGAGGCAATGGCATTATGGGGTATCATATGGCTTATAAGTTTTTTAAATATCTGAGAGATCCATATATAGGGGATTCCAAGATTATTGTGGATCATGTTAAGGGAAATGCCAATATTAATCAGTCTTCCCTTTTGCGCTGGTTAAGGAGAATTGATTGCCTCTAGACACAAATAGGGCGTCCTCCTATTCATCACATAGGAAGAGAATACAATCAGACTGCAGACTCGCTCTCAAAGAAGGGACTTCTTGGTAAAATGGGTAAAATACAGATGGTTATCTATATGGAGGCGCAACAATCACACTCTGTGGATTTCACCTTCCCGAGATAATTTTTCACATCAAAAATGCCTTGTTTTATTTTGCTTTTTGGCAAAACTGTTTTATCATACTTCATATTATCAGCAATAGTTTTTATGTGTAGATATGGTTTTGGAACACTGTGCATATGGATGCTATACTTTTCAGAATTTTTTTGATGGTTGTTGATGTCGATTCAGAGGGAACATGCTCTTCTATGGATCATATTGCTTAAGCTTTCATTACTTAAGTAAGCATGATTACATCTGGTTGTGCAGCAGTTTGATGGGATCCACTGTTTCTGGCAATCTGGTAAATCTGAAATGATGTTGTGTTTATTCTGAAAGATACTTGATATATATGATCCAACTGTTTTTTAAATCTGATATACAACTTTTTTCATACTGAAAAAACAAAATAAATATAACATACTTTTATCTAAAAAAAATTAAATACATATTAAATTATCAAGATATAACCTAACAAATTAAATAAGCATGCCTACATCTAAGAAATTAAATATAAGATCCCCTTCCGACTTATAAATTTACAATTATTAGACACTCTATATTAACAAATTCTAACGTCTAATCTGAAACAGACTCTGCAAAATTCCTCTTTCCATGACATGCCAAGAACCTTTCATGGAACATAATCCCTCGATGTAATTCAATTGCTGAAGAATCGTATTGCAACTCATAAATTCCACATCTATAGACAATTTTATTTAATAAATATGCCAGCCAGAACCCTATAATGAAAACGCCGGCGAAAACCCTATGAAAAGAAACTGCACAAATTTCTCTACTAAGAATATATACAGTCTATAGTCCCTAGCAAAGCCGTTTTAAGCCCTGCAAAAAAATTGCAGAGGTAACCATTGAGATAAAGTAAAAATTTACGATGTTATCTGCACATACATTCATTCAGAACACAGCGGCATTCATGGAATCCTTAAATGAACAGTTGCAGCACCCTCCCTCTCGAAAACCCAAATTCCGATAACATGACCGAAATAATAATTATTCCTTGAGCGCAAGGGGAAAACAAAGAGCGGGACTCCCTCATTATATTAATATATTGTATTTAAATTGTACGACTTGGGGTTTGTCCATTTCATTGAAGTTGTCTTTTGCGCTTTTTTTATTTGAAATGTAACGTAACGGTTGATTTTTTTTTGGTCAAAAGGAAATAAAAACGTTACACAGATATCTATCTGTAAAGTTAAACACTGATGTGTAACTAACATTAAGGTTATCAGTATATATAATATTATAGGGTTATTAATGGATGGGTAATATACGTTTCTCTTTAGATTTAAATAAATACAAAATCTAATGAATGATATATACTACTCTTACTCATTAATGGTTTTATAGTATTGTATATATTAGTTGTCTCACTCGCGCTCTTTCAAAATAGGGCTCTTTCAAAATATGGCTTTGCTCATGCAGTCTCGGAACTTTGGGACATATTTCTATGTTTTGGATGAATGTACATTTTGACTCTTTTATATTCCTTATATAAATACTATTGTGCTTTTTTTGTTCTGAAATATATATATATATATATATAAAAGTTGTCTCATATCAAACCAAGAAAATGAAATAATAGAAGCGTAGAGGAAGAGCAATAATTTAAAATCTGGTTTTCATATATAACACTTGAGCAGTTTTCATGGTTGTTATATTTAGAAATGTTGTATAATGTTTTTGTTTCTGTTTTCGTTTTTTTTTTTTTAATTTATGTTATTTAATTTAAAATGGAGTTGTCTTTAGTGTGATTTTTTGAACTTTTTGGTGCCGGAATCAGTGGAAAAAGATTTATGGTGCCGGAATACAATGGAAAAATTTGAGGTGAAATTTTAATTTGTGTTATTTAAACTAGTTTTTTCATTGTATATATGGATTCACCACCATGGAAAACCCCTAGGGCACCTGGATTGCACAGATTACCTATCAAACTTGTGATTTTAATCAATTTCTCTTGGATTTTAGAAAAGATTTTAATAAATTTCTCTTGGATTTTAGAAAAAATTGATCGGAAAAATCGACCATAAAAACTTTCAAAAAATCGCACTAAAAACAACTTTATTAAAATTAAATTAATTTTTAATTGAATAATTATATAAAATTTTATGAAGTGTGTGAAATGGAAGAAGAATAAAAACCTTTTAAAAATATGGTATTTATTTGATGGTTATAAAGTGAATAAAAAAATTTGATTTTTTTATTCATAATGTTTATCTACATGGGCGATTTTTTTAGGAGTTATAAGTTATTTATTTATGCTTTTTAAAATTTAAATAAAAAAATAACATTTTAATAAAGAAAAGTTAAGAATACGAAAGTTAAGAATTAAGTGTCGGAGTATTTCTTTTGAAAAAAGTTAATGAAATTATATCATTGAGCTAAAAACTTTTTAGAGAAAACCTAGAGTTTATGTAAAGTCTATGTAACATTACAAATTTAATTTTAGCTGTTGTAAATAATATAGAAAGATAGTAGATGGGTTGAGAAAACTCATAGACTTATATTTGTGAATAAACATTTTAGGTGATTAGGAAATTTTTTCTCATTTCAATTTTTTTGTTAGAGATGAAGTTAGTGCAACATTTTGTGTGGAGATCTTTGGTGTTAAAAACCTTGATCTATTATTGACTTTAAAAATAGAAAGATTGTATTTTTATTCATAACATGTACTTTATAAATATAAGACCTTTTTTGAAGAAATTAATTGTTATTTATTTACACCTACATTTTTTTTACATTAGAGTTCATTTATTTATGGAGATAATACAAGTTTATAATCATTATTGGCTTCTAAATGGTGTTAATTTTTTGTGACACTGTGATAAAGTGACTTTCACCTCAATATAAAAGCTTTAAAATGTCACTCCTTCTATGGGTCAAAGTCCCCAATGTCCTTTTCGAATGTTGGGGTCTTGTAACTTTAAGTTCTCTTAGTAATTCTTTGGGTACTTTTGTCCCCTTAGCTTCAAAACTAGAGAATATGTTTCTGCTACATATGTAAGGTTATTTATGGTTATGTATTTATGAAAATTTAAGCATACATATTCGATCCATATTGGATCATTATATTTTTTGACATCTATATTGATGCTTTCATAGTAGAAAAAGCAGAGGAATCAACTCACATGACCATTTTAATCATCGGGGACCAGTTTGGAAAAATTGGGGTCTAAAACCTTCTGTGAGCAATTTGAGACATTAAACTATGTTTTTTGGGGTAAAACATTTACTATGTCACAATTCTTTCATATTCTATGCACAAAGAACTTTCTAACAATGCAAGAATCGCCTCAATCAAAGTTCTTATGCAACTGTTATGCCACTCAGAGGTTGACTTTCCTATTTTGACCACCATACTTCAAGAGGATGCCACAGAAACCCCCATTATTCATGGAAAATGGGATAGCCATGTGATCATGATGGAGAATACTATATAAGGGTCAATATTGTAACTCTAGTTAAGAGTTGAAGGAGTCAAACCTAACCACTAGTAGGCTATTGGGCTATGTTATAACCAAGCCAGTAGGAGGAAAAGGGTTTCCATTATTTTCAAGTGAATTTTGTTCCATAGACGAGCAAAGTGGCCAAGAGCGATAGGGACAGAGCACACACATAGGATTTGTGCACTTAGTAGCCATGGGCTAGAGGCCTTACTTCTTTGTTCTTGTATCCATTTTCTATTTAGAGAAATAGAGCAGGGCGACCTCACCTCCTAGCTAGGTTTTCTCTCAAAAGGGTTTCCCAGGATATATCTTGTGTCAATTATGCTTTGTGAGTTCTTATTTCATTGTTCTCTATTTTCTTCATAATTATAAGTTGCATGGATACATAATAAGCAAAAATTTACAGATACAAAAATTTAAAGAGAAATAAACCCTTAAGATGTATATTTTGGATTTTTAAGTATAATTTTATCAGATCTATTGTTATAGATTGTCCAGTGGAATATCTAAGGTAGTTTATTAATCATATTGGTATCATAGAAAGTTTCTTTAGGTATATTGTGGGGATTTGCAAGGGATCCATATATGTCAATCTGAAAGTCACAACACCTCATTCATGGTCATCGAATCTCTGAATAAATTTTTTGATCCCATAGATAAAAGTTTTGCATGGCACGAAGCACAAGTGCATATATAAATTATAACGTGAACCTCCTCATAGTGGCCCTGACAAATAGGCTAGGGCTATTTGGAGAAGATTGGAGTTCTAACACGGTTTGATTACAGGGGAGATCAAGAGATAAAGAAGAAATAGAGAAGGAGCCAAAGAAAGTGTAACAACCCTGGGTTGATTTTCCATGTAATTGGAAGGACATTATAAAGGGAAAAATAAGACCAAGGTCATGGGACATGTATTCCAAGTTGAATGGAGGGAAAAACATTAAAGTGGGTATCACTTATGGTTAATTAATGGCTATCGAAATTGGCATTGGCAAAGGCAAGAGGCAATAAATGGAAATTTAATATAACGAATAAAGGAAAATAGGAGAAAAGGAAGATGAAGGGACAATAATGTGCATGCAAGGGAAATCAAAGAGAAAATAAAAGGAAAGGAAATAATGTTGGAAATAATACTGAGGGGGGGGGGTGAATTAGTATTATCAAGTTCTTTTAATAAATCTTCCTTATTTATACTTTGAATTATTTTTGCATGTCAGTACCATAAAATAATGAGCATGAACAAAGAAAACAGATAGTCACACCAGAGAACACCAGATGTAAGGTGGAAACCCAATGTGGGTGAAAACCACCTGCTGCAATATGTCTATATCTTCTTTCAAATTAGAAACTCCTTTTACAATGGTTTTGTACTGGTGCAGTCCTTTACCAGTACGCAGGCTGCAACCTGCAGAGAGCTACAACTCTCTCTCGTTTTCCAGTCTCTCCTGGAAGGGAGCTACAACCCCCCTATTTCTTTTCTTTCAAGGATCACTTTTCATAAATTTTCAAACTAGATCCATAAATATCAAGAGATCATCAAGTACAAGTAAATCACCCAGTCAACTGCAGTAACCAGATCAACAATAACAGTAAACTAAACCCAGAACACCTTATCAATAGAGAAAAGTCAGCCAACAAAAGATCTTAAGACAGATAAGCAATTTTTCTTTCTCTGGCCTGCGAGCGTACGCACTTCACCTTCTGCTCCCCTGCGTATACCCGCAGAGACCCTTTTGCCGCACCGCGTACTCACGCACTGTTTCTTCAATCACGCTGCGTACTGTTACTGTAGGCACGCACCCACAGCTACTATCGCGCCGTGTACTGCTACTGTAGCCACGCACCTACAGATACTATCGCGCCACGTATTTTCCCTATGCCCACGCACCTGATCCTCTGTCGCACTGCGTACCCACGCACTGCGCCTTCTTCTGCTCTGCGTACCCACGCAGTGCGCCTTCTTCTGCTCTGCGTACCCAACACCTTATCAACAGAGAAAAGTCAGCCAACAAAAGATCTTAAGACAGATACGCAGTTTTTCTTTCTCTGGCCTGCGAGCGTACGCACTTCACCTTCTGCTCCCCTGCGTATACCCGCAGAGACCCTTCTGCCGCACCGCGTACTCACGCACTGTTTCTTCAATCACGTTGCGTACTGTTACTGTAGGTACGTACCCACAGCTACTATCGCGTCGCATACTGCTACTGTAGCCACGCACCTACAGATACTATCGTGCCGCGTATTTTCCCTGTGCCCACGCACCTGATCCTCTGTCGCGCTACCTGCTGCAATATGTGTCTATCTTCTTTCAAATTAGAAACTCCTTTTACAATGGTTTTGTACTGGTGGCGTCCTTTACCAGTATGCAGGCTGCAACCTGCAGAGAGCTACAACTCTCTCTCGTTTTCCAGTCTCTCCTGGAAGGGAGCTACAACCCCCCTACTTCTTTTCTTTCAAGGATCACTTTTCATAAATTTTCAAACTAGATCCATAAACATCAAGAGATCATCAAGTACAAGTAAATCACCCAGGCAACTGCAGTAACCAGATCAACAATAACAGTAAACTAAACCCAGAACACCTTATCAACAGAGAAAAGTTAGCCAACAAAAGATCTTAAGACAGATACGCAGTTTTTCTTTCTCTGGCCTACGAGCGTACGCACTTCACCTTCTGCGCCCCTGCGTATACCTGTAGAGACCCTTCTGCCACACCGCGTACTCACGCACTGTTTCTTCAATCACGCTGCGTACTGTTACTGTAGGCACGCACCCACAGCTACTATCGCGCCGCGTACTGCTACTGTAGCCACGCACCCACAGATACTATCGCGCCGCGTATTTTCCCTGTGCCCACGCACCTGATCCTCTGTCGCGCTGCGTACCCACGCACTGCGCCTTCTTCTGCTCTGCGTACCCACGCACTGCACCTTCTTCTGCTCTGCGTACCCACGCAGTGCGCCTTCTTCTGCTCTGCGTACCCACGCACTTGCACTGTCAATCACCTGCGTACTTCTGGCTAGGGCCGAATTGGCAGTCCACCAGTGTGCTACAAATCGTCAGATGTCCAGATCTGATCATGCGCTCGAGAAATCACCCTTCATAGATTCGCTTTCAACTTCACTTTTATATAGATCAAGCTTTTAAAACAATAACCCAATATTTCAGATCTTAAGATATTCAATTTGCAAAAGATGCTTAGCCAAGTGATCTCCTTTGCTTTATATAGGCAAGCTCTTCCTAAAATCATGGATCAATACCATAGATAACCAATACAAGGGGCCCAAAAACATGGGGCTCAATAATAATAATAATATAAACAATACCACGGGCCAAAACCATAGAATCAGGAACGGCGGGCTAAATACCGCGGGCCAAACATAAGAAACCCCACGTGAGCGCGCTTCTCTGCCTTAAAGTAAGTGCACTTGGGGTACGCACCTTTTGAAGGGGTGAACTGCGTGTGCGGATGCAGTCCCTTCATGGCGTACCTGCGTATATGCACCTTTTGAACTATTCTTCTGCGTACCTCTTAATTTTCAACATTTTGAGAGCCTGATCAGAGCATTGCCATTTGAGGGTGTTGCCATCAAGTACAACATCTGTAACATAGAGCCATACCAGAATCATAATGCCAACAATCTCCCCCTTTGGACTTGATGGCAACCTCAAAAACTTCAACGTCATTCTCCCCCTTTGACATCAAGGGCAAAGGGTTATGCTCCCCCTAAGAACATGCTCCCCCTGAATATGAACCAGATCTGCAAAGAAGAACCATAATCCACCAAACACACCATAAATGACCATGAAAGAGATAGAGACATATTGCAGCAATATTCAGACCAACATCCATGATCTCCTTCTGTACTTCCTCCATAATGCCAACAATGCATTATATGCTCCCCCTGAATCTGTGCCATTCGATCTTCAACCAATCTGCAACCCAGCACATGTACGCATATGCCCTAGATAAGCCTTGGGTACAACCAACCTCAGAAGAGATTCAACAAGATGATGCATCAACAACCCCCAGCTTTTGCCCGAGGTATTCAAAGGTCTCCCTGGGCAATGGTTTGGTGAGTATATTAGCAACTTGTTCCTTAGAAGGAACATACTCAAACTTGACCTTTTGTTCAAGTACTTGTTCCCGGAGGAAATGATACTTGATCGGTATGTGCTTGGTCTTTGAACGCATGACTGGGTTCTTTGAAATGCTGATTGCACTTGTGTTGTCACATAAGATGGAGATAGGTGGTGTGCAAGTGATTTGAAAGTCCTGCAAGGTCTGCATCATCCAAAGGAGTTGAGTGCAGCAAGATGCAACAACAACATATTCTGCTTCAGCTGTAGACAAGGCAATCGAACTCTGTTTCTTGCTGAACCAAGATACTAATCTGGAACCCATAAAGAACGCACCACCACTTGTGCTCTTCTTGTCATCCACGCTTCCTGCCCAATCTGCATCTGTATAAGCATGAAGTGTGAGATTTGTATCTCTAGGATACCATAAGCCAAAATTTTGAGTCCCTTGAAGATATTTAAAGATTCTCTTCACTGCCTGAAGATGAGTTTCCTTCGGATTTGCTTGAAATCTTCCAACTATTCCCACTGCATGCATGATATCTGGTCGGGTACCTGTCAAATAAAGTAGACTTCCAATCATAGATATGTAGGTTGGTTGATGCACTACTGCTGATTCATCATTTGCACTGAGGCTACATCCTGTGACCATGGGTGTACATACTGGTTTTGCATCTTCCATGCCATATTTCTTCAAAATCTGCTTGAGATACTTGGTTTGAGACAGAAAGATCCCTCCTTCTTTTTGTTGGATTTGCAAACCAAGAAAATATGTCAGTTCTCCCAGCAAGGACATTTCGAATTCTTTCTGCATCACCAAGGCAAAGCTTTGACTCATAGCTTCTTCATTGCTGCCAAAGATAATGTCATCTACATACACAACAAGTATTAGCAATTTGTCATTTTCAACTTTTATATAAAGATTGCTGTCTGCTGATCCTTTTGAAAAACCTTGTTGATGAAGATATTTGTCCAAACGATAGTACCAAGCCCTTGGAGCTTGTTTGAGACCGTAGAGAGCCTTTTTCAATCTGCATACAAGATTTGGATCATTTCCAAGAGTGAAACCATCTGGCTGCTCAATGTATACTTCTTCTTCCAAGTCTCCATTCAGAAAGGCTGATTTCACGTCCATTTGAAATACTTTGAAGTTTTGAAAGCTTGAGAGAGCAAGGAACATTCGGATGGCCTCAAGTCTTGCAACAGGAGCAAAGGTTTCTTCAAAATCTATTCCTTCTTGTTGCGCATACCCTTTACAAAAAAGTATGGCCTTGTTTCTAATTACTTCTCCATTTTCATTCAATTTATTTTTGAAGACCCATTTTGTCCCTATAACATTCTTATCCTTTGGTCTAGGAATCAGCTCCCAAGTGTTGTTCTTTTCGATCTGCTCAAGTTCTTCATCCATTGCTTTCACCCAACATTCATCTTTTCATGCTTCTTTCACATTTTGTGGTTCAGTGGAAGAAAGTAATGCCAAATAGCTTGAAGCTTCTGCAACTGTTCTTCTTGTTTGTACACCTGCTTCTTTCTACCCCAAAATCTGAGATTCTGGATGATTCTTATGAACATATATGGATGGAGTCTTCTCTTCTATCCTTATCTGCTCCTCTGGTTCTTCTTGAGGTTCTTTTTCTTGATCATTCTGTCTTTGAGGGTAGTCTTCTTCTTCTTCGATATCTTCATGATTTACTTGCCTAGGAATGTATCCCTTCTCATCAACCACTACATCAATGCTGTCAACAATTCTTCCAAGTCTTTTATTGTAGCACTTGTATGCTTTGCTGTGTGGAGAATAACCAAGAAGAATGCCTTCATCTGCTCTAGGTTCAAGTTTGCCAAGTTGCTCATCAGTATTCTTAATATAGCATTTGCTTCCAAAGATTTTGAAGTGCTTTACCGAAGGAGTCTCACCATACCAGAGCTCATGAGGAGTTTGAGTGTTGTTCACTCGGACATTTTTTTTGTTGAGAATAACCACCGCAGCATATGTAGCTTCACCCCAGAAAGTTGCGGGAGTTCCAGACTCATCAAGCATAGCACGAGCCATTTGTTGGACTGTTCTGTTCATTCTTTCCACTACTCCATTTTGCTAAGGAGTTCTAGCTGTAGAGAATTCTCTTCTTATCCCATGTTCTTCAGAGAAATCGAAAAATTCATTTGAGGTAAACTCCCCACCTCTGTCGGATCTGAGGCACTTAATTTTGTATCCTGATTCATTTTCAACCAAGGCTTTAAAGGATTTGAATTTTTTGAATGCTTCATCTTTGTGCTTCATAAGTCCTAACCAGACAAACCTGGAGAAATCGTCAATGAATAATATCAAGTATTCTTCTCCTCGAGGTGTCCTTTTCCTGAATGGTCCACATACATCTGTATGTACAAGCTCAAGAGGCATGCTAGCTGATCCTTCCTTCTCTGGAAAGTTAGTTCTGGTTTGCTTTCCAAATTGACATGATTTGCATATGGTGTTGTCTGGAATTTTGATATCTGGAAGACCGCGAACTGCCTGATATTTGCATGTTTTCCTTATTTGTGAAAAGCTTAGATGCCCCAACCTCTGGTGCCATAACCAGTGTTCATCATCCTTGCTTAGATAGCATTGTTGTTGTCCCTCTTCAAATATGTATAGATTATTTGGAGTTCTTTTACCTTTGATCATTGTTTTACCTATATCAAGATCACGAACAAAACATCCATTTGTTCTAAATACCACCTCGGTTCCTTGATCACACATCTGGCTGACACTCAAAATATTATGCTTCAATCCATCAACATACAAAACATTTACAGCTTTGACCTTTTCTTTTAACTAAGCAGTGCCTTTTCCTTTTATAGTTGCAGGAGTATCATTTCCAAAAGAAACTTTCTTTCCCTTTTCTAGAGCAGAATATGATTCAAGTTTTTCTTTATCACCTGTCATATGCTTCGAACATCCACTGTCAATGTACCATAGATTTTCCTGTCCCTCTGCATAAAATGCTATTCCACATCTTTCTGTTTGTGGTTCCTTTATTCTCCATGTTTTGGTGCTTGAGGCTTGTTCCTTTGTTTGCTAAAACCTGCTCCTGCATTCAGAATCTTCATGACCAAAGTTATTGCAAATAGAACATTCAACTTCATTTTCAAGAACCGAAAAGTTGTTATAGGTCCTTTTTGTAATCCCGGTCATACTTCTTTGTTTTTGAGCTTCTCTAGTCATGATCGTTTTATATGCAACACATTGAGCTGCTTTGTGACCAAAGTTATGGCAAGAAAAGCATTGTCCATTGAAGAAACTTCTGCGGTTATCCAATCTTCCGGCCAAACGATTGTAATTTCTATTGTCATTCATTCTTGAAGCAAATTGAGAGGATTTTACCTGTGGCTGGTTGTAGCTTTTGTTCATCCTTAAGACGGATTGCCCCTGATTTGCCTGATAGTCTTTGTTTGTAATTGGTCCCTGCTTTACCTGGTGATCTCCATTGTGCCTTTGCTCATTTCTTCTTGCTGCATCAAGATAACTTTTTGAGGTGGATGCTTGAGAAGTTTCTCCATTATAGCCCAGACCTGTCTTGTTTAGAGGAGAACGCTGTACATTGATGATCTCATCCAGAGTTTCAGATCCTTTGACAAACTTAAGATTAATAGCCTTTGTTTTCTCAATCTCTTTTCTAAGACCAACAATTTCACCTTCTAACTTTTCAAGATATTTTTCCTTTTCATCAATTTGAAGTTGTAGAGTATCAATGATCCTATTCTTTTCTTCTATACATGTCTTGAGTCTAGAAATTTCTTCACAAAAGCTATCCACATCTATAGCATCCATGTAATCATCATCTTCAAATGCCATTAAAAGTTTATAGTCATTACCTCGTTCATCTTCATCACTATTTGATAGACCATCACTATCTTCATGCGTGTAGTAGCTTTTCTTATTTGCAATCTGTTTCTTGTTCCATCTAGCAGGTTCCTTTCCTTTATCCTTATAAGGACATTTCGCAACATAATGACCTACTCTTCCACAAGCAAAGCATTTAAAAGGTAACTTACCTCTGAACCTTCCAGAACCCCTTTGAAGATTTCTGACAAAATTTGATTCTTCTTCTTCTTCTTCTGGCACATGACTTGCTTCATAATAGTCTCCTTTGCCTGAAGCCTTGAAAGCAGCTTCTCTTCTGTCTGAAGGACCTCCCTTTCTCATTTCATAAGTAGTTAGAATTCCGTGTAGCTGAGACATGGTAAGAATTCGTAGATTTTCCTTTTCTTCTATTGCAGACACTTTAGATTCAAACTTGGGGGACAATGATCTTAGAACTTTTTCAACCACAATAGCCTCTTTTATTTCTTCACCCAAGTTTTTCATGCAATTAACAATCTCATCTACCCGAAGAAAATAGTTAGCCACACTCTCATCATTATACATTCTGAGATTCTCATACTGAATCCTGAGGGTTTGAAGTTTAGCACGCTTTACCTGTTCATCTCCTTCATAGCTCAAGACAATCTTGTCCCATATTTCCTTTGCGGATTTATATTGCATAACCTTTACGAATTCTGTTTGAGATAAGCATCCTAGCAGAGTATTGACTACTTTAGCATTTGTTTCATATTTCTTCTTCTCGGCCGAATCTGTAGGAGTAGCTGAAGGAAAAGTGTAGCCTGTATCTATGATATCCCAAACTTCTGTACCAAGAGATTGAAGATAGGCAGTAACTCTTACCTTCCAATAATTGAAGTTTGTCCCATCAAAGATTGGTGGCCTGATTGATGCTTCCCTCTCGTAGTTGCTCATGATGAATGATCTTCCTCCAAGCGATCAAGCTTCTCTGAAGGACCTGCTCTGATACCAATTGTTGGAAATAATACAGAGACGGGGGGGGGGGTGAATCAGTATTATCAAGTTCTTTTAATAAATCTTCCTTATTTATACTTTGAATTATTTTTGCATGTCAGTACCATAAAATAATGAGCATGAACAAAGAAAACAGATAGTCACACCGGAGAAAACCAGATGTAAGGTGGAAACCCAATGTGGGTGAAAACCACCTGCTGCAATATGTCTCTATCTTCTTTCAAATTAGAAACTCCTTTTACAATGGTTTTGTATTGGTGCAGTCCTTTACCAGTACGCAGGCTGCAACCTGCAGAGAGCTACAACTCTCTCTCGTTTTCCAGTCTCTCCTGGAAGGGAGCTACAACCCCCCTACTTCTTTTCTTTCTAGGATCACTTTTCATAAATTTTCAAACTAGATCCATAAACATCAAGAGATCATCAAGTACAAGTAAATCACCCAGTCAACTGCAGTAACCAGATCAACAATAACAGTAAACTAAACCCAGAACACCTCATCAACAGAGAAAAGTCAGCCAACAAAAGATCTTAAGACAGATATGCAGTTTTTCTTTCTCTGGCCTGCGAGCGTACGCACTTCACCTTCTGCTCCCCTGCGTATACCCGCAGAGACCCTTCTGCCACACCGCGTACTCACACACTGTTTCTTCAATCACGCTGCGTACTGTTACTGTAGGCATGCACCCACAGCTACTATCACGCCGTGTACTGCTACTGTAGCCACGCACCTACAGATACTATCGCGCCGCGTATTTTCCCTGTGCCCACGCACTTGATCCTCTGTCGCGCTGCGTACCCACGCACTGCGCCTTCTTCTACTCTGCGTACCCACGCAGTGCACCTTCTTCTGCTCTGCGTACCCACGCAGTGCGCCTTCTTCTGCTCTGCGTTCCCATGCACTTGCATTGTCAATCACCTGCGTACTTCTGGCTAGGGCCGAATTGGTAGTTCACGAGTGTGCTACAAATCATCAGATGCCCAGATCTGATCATGCGCTCGAGAAATCACCCTTCATAGATTCGCTTTCAACTTCACTTTTATATAGATCAAGCTTTTAAAACAATAACCCAATATTTCATATCTTAAGATATTCAATTTGCAAAAGATGCTTAGCCAAGTGATCTCCTTTGCTTTATATAGGCAAGCTCTTCCTAAAATCATGGATCAATACCATAGATAACCAATACAAGGGGCCCAAAAACATGGGGCTCAATAATAATAATAATATAAACAATACCACGGGCCAAAACCATAGAATCAGGAACGACGGGCTAAATACCACGGGCCAAACATAAGAAACCCCACGTGAGCGCGCTTCTCTGCCTTGAAGTAAGTGCACTTGGGGTACGCACCTTCTGAACGGGTGACCTGCGTGTGCGGATGCAGTCCCTTCACGGCGTACCTGTGTATACGCAGCTTTTGAACTATTATTCTGCGTACCTCTTAATTTTCAACATTTTGAGAGCCTGATCAGAGCATTGCCATTTGAGGGTGATGCCATCAAGTACAACATCTGTAACATAGAGCCATACCAGAATCATAATGCCAACAAATAAAAGAGGAAAGGAAAAGGAAGAGACATCATACATCAATGATAAAAAGGCATCTGAGAAATAGTTGACAACATTTGATCAATTTCAAAAATCGAACTCCAAGAAAGAGAGAGAGAAGGAAGAACACAAGCAAGCAAGCAAGGAAAGGAAAAGCAAAGGAAAGAAAGGAAGCATGAGGTGAAGATTGGAAGAGCAGCTACAACAGGAATATTTTGCAGGTAATATGTTGTATGTGTGATTTCCTTACTGGTATTTGAATGCACGGTGCATGCATTTGGTTTACATGATTGTTTTATTGCCATTGGCATGGGATTTGACTGGATTGGTAGTGGTTTCATCCTTGCCTTTTCCTTTCCTGGATAGCTATTTGTGTGATGGGATTCATTCTTGGTTTAGATTTGGATTTCCAGAAGATTTTGGATTTGAGTGAGGTGGTCTCAGGAAAATCCCAAGGGTAGGGAGTGGAGATGGTTTTCTCTAGGAAGCCCCTGATAGGTGCGTAGAGACAAGAAATTTCCTCTGGGTATGGTGAATAAATTCTGAGGCATCCAAGCTTGTGTTGGTTTGATGATTTCTGGACCGGTTTAGGTGAAATCACTATGGTTTAGGGTTGAGGTGATTTATCCTTTGGATGCCTTGGTTGGTTTTGTTTTGGTTTATCCCATGAGATCCCACATTCATGCTTGGAATATGGCACGTAAGTGATTGGTTGAAAGATAGATTTGGTTCAATCCAATCTACAGTCAGGTGGTATGTGGAAGTCGTTGACTTAGTTGGAATTTTCATATGTTATTATGTGTTGATTCTTAGTGATATTAATGAGAAAAAGTTTTTATTTTATATATGTTTTTATGACTACTTTTTCATGGTTCTAATCTGGTTAAATGCATAATATATTTCTCATAATATGATGTGCTCTAATTATGGATCCATTTCATGGTTTGATGGGCTCTTAGTTATCTTGTATGAATGCATGAGATAATGTGTGTTATTGTATCCAATAATAGAGGGTTGTAATCCTTCTTGATGATTCCCCAATGAACTTAATGAATTAATGCATTCATGACCTACAAGTACCTTGTCTACTAAGTGTTTATTTAAATGATTTTCATGAACTTGATCAGTCTAAGTAGGAATAAGGCCAAAAACAGTAAATGAATACTCTTACAAGTTAATGATAGAGTTTTAGAAGATTCTAGGGAGTTTTGGGCAGCTAACTTTGAGCTAGGCCCAAAAATCTAGAACAGGTCTTCTAGCCGTAGCCTCTTAATTGAGAAATTTTGGCTGTAGTCACACACAAGACGGCCTATGTGTGCAGCTGGAGCCTTTTGGCTGCATGGAAGGCTTGGCATGTGTGCATCTAGGTTGTTAAGTGAGTCAAATAGGTAGTTCCAGTCCAAGAAAAGATGATCAGTGGATGTTGTCTAACATCTGGGTGATCAGGTGTTCCTGGAGGTTGGAGTAAAGATTAAAGGTAATAGGCCCCACTTCCATTACTAGAACTTGGATGTCGGGTCACTATCATAGTAACTCTCACGTCATGTTTACCCCGTAGATCTTGTAAAAATAGGTAAATGTAGGGGGGTGTCACTAGAAAGAAGCCTAAAAGTATCAACCTAATTTGAATGTCATGAACCATTCATAGTCCCTATTCAATGTTGAAGCGAAATTTGACATCAAGTCATATCAAGGTGAGGTTGACACTCTGAAACTAAATCACTAGTTGTAGAAATTAGAAGTTTATTTCAGTGTCCATCATATAGAAGAAGAGCAAAAAAATTCTTTCACTCAGTTGAAATTAGAGGGCCATGTCTTGACCTAGTGGAAAATCCACATGGAGACCTTGAGGTTGGAGGGAGACTCACCAATGACTAAGTGGGAGGATTTCAAAAGCATCATAAAGTAAAAATTTTACCCTATTAGGAATGTATAGGACCAATGAATCTGATGAGATTACTTCAGGCAGAAGTAGAGGTAGAGTATACAAGAGTACACCACACAGTTTAGAAAGATGGCCTAATGTTGGGTATCTCAAAAAAGAACCCAAATGTTCTCCTCAGGTATTTGGATGGTCTACACAGGCGTTTGCAGAACCAAATGATGTTTTTCAAGTTCATATTAGTGGACAAGACTTGTGTACAAGCACAATACTTGGAGAAAATAGGCCAGAATAAGGTGAAATATAGTGGGTTGAAGTAGAAGGAGCATCAGGATGATTCTAAGTAGGGAAAGAAGATGTGTAAAGGGGAAAAATACAAAAATAATGTAGCCACAACACACCAATGCAAGGACCCCAACAACCACTTTAACCATTATAACATTGATGCTCATACAGAGGAGAAGTGTTGGAAGTTACATCGAGAGCTTAACGCATAGAACAAAAAGAAAGATAAGAAGAAGAATAATTTCATGCCCATTAATTTGAGCAACTATGTTAAAAGAAACTAGAATGTGGATGAGAAGATTGTGTGTACATTAGTGCAGAAAGAGGTGAATTTGAGTAGCCTTGAGAAATAGGAAGAGAATGAAAATACTATACTCTTCCATATAAAGATATAGGTAAAGAAGACAAATATATATGTTCAGTTTGACTCAGGACTACAGGAAGATATCATTGTTGTAGAGTTGGTCAAGAAAGTGGGATTAGAATTTCATGGTCTTCCAAGCCTTTCCATTGATATGGGTAAATAAGGATGCGAAAAGAAAGGTAACCAAACAATGCAAAATTATATTTTTTACCAATGATGATATTATTAATGAAGTAGAATTATATGTGGTTCTCTTTAATGTATGTGTAGTGGTAGTCACTATATGTACATGTAGGATGCAATCTTCACTTAGAGAGCCAACTAGTATCACCTCATCAAGGATGACAAATCCTTCACCATCAACATGCACAAAGGAAAGTCCAAAATGTTGCTAGTAAGTGTTGATCAAGCCAAGAAATTGATCAATTCTAGCAAGAAGTATGTTTTATTTCTTTTAAGGGAAAACCCGTCTATAGAAGAGTCAATAAGAGAAAAGGGATCCCTATAGGGGTGTACTAAGAAGTAGAAAAATCATTTGGAATACTTTTTATAAGCATACAAGGATGTGTTCCAAGAGCCTAAAGGGATACCACCCAAGAGGGAAGTGGAGCATGAGATCCAGCTATTACCGGACACCCCATCACCAAACATGGGGCTCTACAAACCTTTTATTATAGAATAAAGTGTGGTAACAAAGAAGTTGCAACAACTACTAGAATATGGTGTCATTCAACTGAGTACACCACAATGTGGGTCACCCATAATGATTGTGCCAATGAAGGATGGGACTTAGAAAATGTGTACATATTACATAGCATTAACTAAGATTACACTCATGAATAGGTACCCTCTGCCTAGCATAGATGATATACTAGATCAGCTGTAGCAAGAAAAATACTTCACCAAGATGGGCTTAAAGTGTGGATATCACCAAGTTCAAATCAAAGAGGAAGATACCTGGGAGAACCCTTTCACAACCAAACGAGGTTTCTATGAGTACTTAGTCATGTCATTTGGACTATGCAATGCACTACCTTCGTTTATGAGGTTAATGAATGATATATTGTGCCACTTTGTATATTAATTTGTTATTACCTATTTGGGTGATATATTAGTATATAATGTTTCCTGGGAGGAACACATCTCATATTTAACACACTAGAAAATATAAGAAGTGTGAGTTTGCACAAGAGTCTTTGATGTATCTAGGGTGTGTGATGGGAGGATGAGAGTTGAATATAGACCCTGCCAAGATGAAGGCCATCATGAAGTGGTGGTTACCCACTAATTATTTTACGGCTAGGAGTTTCGTTTGGGCAACATAATTCCTAAGGAAATCCATAGCTTCATTTTTCAATAGTAACATCACCACTCCACACAATAATAGCAAGTGGAAATAGTTTCCAATGTGGAAAGGGTCAAAAGAGGTACTTCAAGGAGTTAAATAACAATATCAATCAAGCACTAGCTCTGGCATTACTGAACTTTCAGTAGCCTTTCGAAGTGGAGACAAATTTGAGTGAGTATGTTATGGGAGCGACCTTGGTGTAAGGAGTGGAGGCATGTATGCTATCGTTTTGAAGTATTTCATGGGGCGGTTCTTAAATACCCTACCTACGACAAGGATATCTATGTCACAGTGTAAGTTATGAAGAAGTGGAAGCGCTATTTAATGGGAAACGAGAGAATAATCCACACAAATAATCTATCACTATATTATCTGCAGGCCCATAGTAAGTCATAGCAAACCAGGCATTAAAAATGGATGGGTTTTTACAACAACTTCATTTAGTGATCAAGTATAAGAATGGAAACACAAAAAAGTTGGCCAACATGCTTTCAAGACCACCCACATCAGATATTATAGCTTTGGGAACTTTGATTCACATGGAACTATTCATCCATTATGCATATAAAGAGGCATATTCAAAGGATGAGGAATTCAAGGAGGTGTTTCAATAGTTATAGAGCCAGAGTCATGCACGACGGTGACAACACAATTAATTTACATCATCAGGATGGGTTACTCTACAGGCTAGATAAATTATGTTTTCGTAAATGTGAGTGACTGTAGTTGATTAGATAGGCTCACACGTCCAAGGTTACAAGACACTTTGGTGTAGGGAAGATAGTGGAAAACTTGTAGAGATATGTGTATTGGCCCAAGATGAAAGAACATGTAGCTAGGTTCATAAGAGGATGCGTACTTTTTTTTTTCAGCAAGCCTAGTAACAGGAAAGGGGATATATATCATCACTTACCTATAGCCACTCATTCATGGGAAGAATTTCCATGGACTTTGTGGGAGTTTTGTGAACATCCAGGAAGGGACATGAATACCTCTTTGTGGTAGTTGATAAGTTCAACAAGATTTGAGTATGATACCCTGTAAAAGACCATCGGTGGTCAAGAGGTAATAAACTTATTCGTTGGATAGGTCTAAGTTCACTATGAGATACTCAAGATCATTGTTTCATACATGGACACACGATTTCTCAGTGCATTTTGGACTACATTGTGAGAGAATATGGACATGAAGTTAAAGATATTTGTAGTATTCCATCCACAGAGAGATGGGTAAACAAAATTAGTCAATGGGACTTTGGTGCAACTTTTGATGGGTTACAATCGGAAGCATCCAAAGACTTGGGATGAAAATATGGTATATATACATCACTCTTATAATAGTGAAGTCCACACTTATTGGTAAGTCCTCATGTGAGACTTTTTTTTGGATATTTTCCACTTTCACCTTTGGATATTGCATATGGGAAGCAAGGAGGAGTGAGGGAGGATATTATATAGGATGCCTTGAGGGAAGAACATTTGTGGAAAAGACCATGGAAATCCATATATAGGTATAGGGGCCACTACATAAGTCATATGAAAATTACAAGGCTATGCTTGATCAACACAAAAGAGAGAAGATGTTCAAGGTAGAAGACAAAGTATGGTTATAATTGAACAAGGAGAGGCTACAAGGCCTTGGTAACAATATAAAGGTTATGTGATATGCCCCTATGAGATACTGAAAAAGGTGGGAGATATTGCATATAGATCAATATACCCCCATACATGTGGATTTACTCAATGGTAAATTATCTAGATAATCTGAAACTCTATAAGATTTCCATGTTAGATTTGTAAGAGGGACATGTCCTACCTTCCACAGAGGATTTGGAACTAGATGCTCAGGCTAAGTCATTAGAAGTTACATGTTTTAATAATAGGTATAGAACTATGATACATGGTTAGAATGACCTTTGGAAGATTGGCTTGAAAGGACAATTTCTATGAAAATCTAAATGGTATTCTCGAGAGAAGGTGGAGGAACAATTTCCTCACCTCATTCACTAGAAGATTTTGAGGACCAAAATCCTCCCAAAATGGGGACGTGTGATCTGTATTGGATCGTTATATTATTTCTCATCCATATCAATGCTTTTAGAGTGGAAAATGCAGATGAACAAGCTCACAAGATCATTTTTACATACAGGACCCAATTTGGCAAATTGGGGTATGAAACCTTCTAGGAGTGGTTTGAGATATCAAATGGAATTCTTTAGCGTGGCACCTTCTACTCCTATTATACACATAGATACCTTTCCAATGGCACAATAATCGCCTCAATCAAAGTCCATATGCAAATGTTATACCACTTAGAAATTGACCTTATTGGTTTAACCACCATAATTTGAGAGGATCCCACATCAGCCCCCATTATTCATGGAAAAGAGGCTAGCCACATTATCATAACGAAAAAGGCTCTATAATAGTCAATATGGTAACACTAGTTAAGAGTTAAAGGAGTCAAACATAACCACTAGTAGGCTATTGGATTGTGTTATAACTAGGCCACTAGGAGGAAAAAGGGTTTCATTCTCTTCAAGTGAATTTTGTTCCATAAATGACAAGAGTAGCCGAGAAGGATAGGGAGAGAGAACATAGAAATAATTTGTGCACTATATTATCCCACAAGACATAGACCTTACTTCTTCTATTTAGATAAAGAGAGAAAAGTGACCTCACCTTCTAGTTAGGTTTTCTCTTGAAAGGATGCTTCAAGATATATCTTGTGTCAATTGTGGTTTGTTAGTTTTTGTTTCGTTGTTCTATACTTTCTACATAATTATAACTTGCATCCATATGAAATAAATAGTAATTTCAATATCTAAAAATTTAAAAATAAATAAACCCTCATAGTGTAGTTTTTGTATTTTTAAGTATAATTTTTGTTAGATCTGTTATGATGAATTCTCTAATGGAATATTCATGGAAATTGAAATATAATATTGGTGCCATATTAGGTTCCTTTGGGTATATTGTGGGGATATTTAGTGGATCCATATTAGTTAAGCCAAAACTCACAAACCTATAGTCTTGATCGAGGAATTTGTGAATAACCCTCTCCATGCAACAGAGGAGAGGCTTTTACATCTAGAAGCACAAGTTGCAGATATAAATCGTAATGTGAGCCTCTTCATGGTGGCCCTGACTAATAAGTTTTGGTTATTCATGAAATATAATGGTTCTAATTCAAAGGTTCATTCAAAGGGGAGATCAGGAGATTAGGAAGAAACAAAAAAGGAGTTGAAGAAAGAACTCGAAAAGGATCAACCCAATTTAAGTGTCATGAACCATTCATAGTCCTTTTTCAAAATGGAAGTGAATGTTGGCATGAATTCATATCAAGGTGAGATTGATTCTTTGAAGCTAACCCATTGGTTACATCAATTAGAAGTTTATTTTAGTGTCCATCATATAGAAGAAGAACAAAATATTTTGTTTGCTTAGTTGAACTTAAAGGGCCATGCCCTAACCTAGTGGGAAATCTACATGGAGACCTTGAGGTTGGAGGGAGTTCCTCAAGTGACTAATAATATGTGAATTTTGGGTGAAGCAGCTTTATGACTGGTTAAGTATGACTAGCGCGTTTTTCCTAGTCAGTTTCCACGCATTTGCAATTTCTATCCTTGAAAATTGTGCAAAACTATGCTTTATCTTCCACTATAGTCCGCACACATAACTCAAAGAAAATTAAAAATAAAAAGTGAGTTCCATAAGCATAGTTGGGTGGATATATCCCAACTGAAAAATTCTGAGGTCATATCTATTTGAGCCATACCCCTCAGATCATGGATCAAATTCCCTTTTATCAAGGAACACTAATCCCCCAATTAGAGGATCTTATCCTTCTCATTTGGATCTAAAACTTCTTCCTCTTGTTCTATAAATTGGCTATAGGTTAGAGGGATTAGAGAGTTCAAAGAAGATAGACTTATGTTGTTGGATTTAGTTTGGAAGGCTTATAATCTAAGGAGAGGGTTGGAGGCATTTGGGAGAACCTCATGAAATCAAGGCAGAGGTTGTAAGGCTCTTCTTTATCCTTGAATTAATACAAATGAATCCTTTTTTCCATTGTAGTGTCTTACTGAAATGATGAATGATTTATTTCTCTTTTGATATTCATTAAGATGATTTCAATTTCTAATGTCTTTGATCATTAGATTAAGCTTGTTTGAATTGTTATGTTGCATGTGCCTTTGATATTTCATATGTTTGTGGTTGCGGTTCTGTTCGAGCATTGATAAGCTACATCGAGACAGAGAAAGGATCTTCATCAAGGATTTCGCAAATATGTAAGAGGCTTATTCGCCTTCTCTTGTATTTACAATTCAAATGAAGTAAGCTTAGGAAAATAGTTATTCAATTGTTTGTTTGCTTCTAGTTTCCATTAGGATCTAGGGAGATCCCTCTTGTCAGCAAGAGGGATTTATCCACCTAACATCGACTCCAATCAAAGGAAGTGACCATGCTACTTGGAGGGGGTGTCGTAGGAACGGGAGAACTACTCCCTTGCACTATGGGAATAGTAGAACTACTCTCCTGTGTCATTGGAATGCAAGGATTCCCCCCCAGTTCATTGGAATCTAAATAAACAAGAAGAACTTGAGCAGTATGAGGTTCACTCTCTATGGGAAAGGTATGATCGACTGAAGGTGGAATCAAGTCAACCATTTTCTCAACCAATGGTTGGTAATGAACTGATCTGAATTTGAAACTACTTGAAATTTGTTTGCAAGGTATTCAATTCAGAATTAAACATGTTTAAAAGATTTCCATGTCTTGCAGAAAGAAAACACATGAAATTTTCAGCTGTTCATGACCCATTTAAGCATAGAAAAGTTATTTCCTTTTACTGTTTAACACATTAAAATGAATTTGATCTGCAAAATAAATCAACCACAAATGCAAAAAAAATTGATAAAGCAGTTCACCCCCTCCAGGGCTACGTCTGTTGGGTCCAAAGCTCCCAATCGGGCTTGTCCTTGTTTTTATTAAATGCTCAAATTGAAAATACAGATGAATAGAAGCATATACAGGAGAAATAGATGGTAAAAATGGATTCATAACACTTGAATCCTTCAGGATTGACTATTGGATCACCTCCAATGGATACCTGCAACCCTATCCAGTCTTCACAAAACTAGACCCTAGTGGCTCCTAGAACTTTCACGGCTCCAAAACCTCTACAAATGACCTCAGATGGCTGTAAGACCTGCACCAATGGCTTCAGAAGTTCGAAAATACCAAAAATTAAAAAAAACTTCGTCCAAAACCGACTTTCCTAGCCAAAGTTATGGCCATTTAAAGTTTCTCCAGTTTGCCCCTAGAAAAACTCCAGCTAACTTTAGTTAACTCCAGTTAGCTCCGCCAATTATGACGGGTTCGCCAAATTTGGCGCTCCTACCAAAATTCCGCCAACTTAACTGCAGTTACATTTAATGTTTGGTGGTTGCCTCGGATTTCGTGCCCGGCGGAATATTCATTTTTTAATTTTTTTTTGAAAAATTAAAATTTCTAATGTTATGGACAAATTCTTCTTTTTGCCATAACTTCTTCATACGGCGACCGTTTTTCGAACCGTTTGTGGCGCCGGAATCGGGAATACGAGCACTTTCCAGTCCTTCAACTTTGAACTAGTTCTAAGCACTTTAAATTTTGAGCGTTTTACGACACTTAGGACATGAGCACCTGATCACGCCTCCCCATTGGGAAGCTTTTGGACCCCAAAAGCCTTCAACTATCTGTTAAAGAGGTGAGGGTACAGCTCCCTCACTCTGTCCACCTCCATCCACTTTGCTACAAATCGTCAGATGTCCAGATCTGATCATGCGCTCGAGAAATCACCCTTCATAGATTCGCTTTCAACTTCACTTTTATATAGATCAAGCTTTTAAAACAATAACCGAATATTTCAGATCTTAAGATATTCAATTTTCAAAAGATGCTTAGCCAAGTGATCTCCTTTGCTTTATATAGGAAATCTCTTCCTAAAATCATGGATCAATACCATAGATAACCAATACAAGGGGCCCAAAAACATGGGGCTCAATAATAATAATAATATAAACAATACCACGGGCCAAAACCATAGAATCAGGAACGGCGGGCTAAATACCATGGGCCAAACATAAGAAACCCCACGTGAGCGCGCTTCTCTGCCTTGAAGTAAGTGCACTTGGGGTACGCACCTTTTGAAGGGGTGAACTGCGTGTGCGGATGCAGTCCCTTCATGGCGTACCTGCGTATACGCACCTTTTGAACTATTCTTCTGCGTACCTCTTAATTTTCAACATTTTGAGAGCCTGATCAGAGCATTGCCATTTGAGGGTGTTGCCATCAAGTACAACATCTGTAACATAGAGCCATACCAGAATCATAATGCCAACAATCTCCCCCTTTGGACTTGATGGCAACCTCAAAAACTTCAACGTCATTCTCCCCCTTTGACATCAAGGGCAAAGGGTTATGCTCCCCCTAAGAACATGCTCCCCCTGAATATGAACCAGATCTGCAAAGAAGAACCATAATCCACCAAACACACCATAAATGACCATGAAAGAGATAGAGACATATTGCAGCAATATTCAGACCAGCATCCATGATCTCCTTCTGTACTTCCTCCATAATGCCAAGAATGCATTATATGCCCCCCTGAATCTGTGCCATTCGATCTTCAACCAATCTGCAACCCAGCACATGTATGCATATGCCCCAGATGAGCCTTGGGTACAACCAACCTCAGAAGAGATTCAACAAGATGATGCATCAACAACCCCCAGCTTTTGCCCGAGGTATTCAAAGGTCTCCCTGGGCAATGGTTTGGTGAGTATATCAGCAACTTGTTCCTTAGAAGGAACATACTCAAACTTGACCTTTTTTTCAAGTACTTGTTCCCAGAGGAAATGATACTTGATCGGTATGTGCTTGGTCTTTGAATGCATGACTGGGTTCTTTGAAATGCTGATTGCACTTGTGTTGTCACATAAGATGGAGATAGGTGGTGTGCAAGTGATTTGAAAGTCTTGCAAGGTCTGCATCATCCAAAGGAGTTGAGTGCAGCAAGATGCAACAGCAACATATTCTGCTTCAGCTGTAGACAAGGCAATCGAACTCTGTTTCTTGCTGAACCAAGATACTAATCTGGAACCCATAAAGAACGCACCACCACTTGTGCTCTTCTTGTCATCCACGCTTCCTGCCCAATCTGCATCTGTATAAGCATGAAGTGTGAGATTTGTATCTCTAGGATACCATAAGCCAAAATTTTGAGTCCCTTGAAGATATTTAAAGATTCTCTTCACTGCCTGAAGATGAGTTTCCTTCGGATTTGCTTGAAATCTTCCAACTATTCCCACTGCATGCATGATATCTGGTCGGGTACCTGTCAAATAAAGTAGACTTCCAATCATAGATATGTAGGTTGGTTGATGCACTACTGCTGATTCATCATTTGCACTGAGGCTACATCCTGTGACCATGGGTGTACATACTGGTTTTGCATCTTCCATGCCATATTTCTTCAAAATCTGCTTGAGATACTTGGTTTGAGACAGAAAGATCCCTCCTTCTTTTTGTTGGATTTGCAAACCAAGAAAATATGTCAGTTCTCCCAGCAAGGACATTTCGAATTCTTTCTGCATCACCAAGGAAAAGCTTTGACTCATAGCTTCTTCATTGCTGCCAAAGATAATGTCATCTACATACACAACAAGTATTAGCAATTTGTCATTTTCAACTTTTATATAAAGATTGTTGTCTGCTGATCCTTTTGAAAAACCTTGTTGATGAAGATATTTGTCCAAACGATAGTACCAAGCCCTTGGAGCTTGTTTGAGACCGTAGAGAGCCTTTTTCAATCTGCATACAAGATTTGGATCATTTCCAAGAATGAAACCATCTGGCTGCTCAATGTATACTTCTTCTTCCAAGTCTCCATTCAGAAAGGCTGATTTCACGTCCATTTGAAATACTTTGAAGTTTTGAAAGCTTGAGAGAGCAAGGAACATTCGGATGGCCTCAAGTCTTGCAACAGGAGCAAAGGTTTCTTCAAAATCTATTCCTTCTTGTTGCGCATACCCTTTACAAAAAAGTCTGGCCTTGTTTCTAATTACTTCTCCATTTTCATTCAATTTATTTTTGAAGACCCATTTTGTCCCTATAACATTCTTATCCTTTGGTCTAGGAATCAGCTCCCAAGTGTTGTTCTTTTCGATCTGCTCAAGTTCTTCATCCATTGCTTTCACCCAACATTCATCTTTTCATGCTTCTTTCACATTTTGTGGTTCAGTGGAAGAAAGTAATGCCAAATAGCTTGAAGCTTCTGCAACTGTTCTTCTTGTTTGTACACCTGCTTCTTTCTACCCCAAAATCTGAGATTCTGGATGATTCTTATGAACATATCTGGATGGAGTCTTCTCTTCTATCCTTATCTGCTCCTCTGGTTCTTCTTGAGGTTCTTTTTCTTGATCATTCTGTCTTTGAGGGTAGTCTTCTTCTTCTTCGATATCTTCATGATTTACTTGCCTAGGAATGTATCCCTTCTCATCAACCACTACATCAATGCTGTCAACAATTCTTCCAAGTATTTTATTGTAGCACTTGTATGCTTTGCTGTGTGGAGAATAACCAAGAAGAATGCCTTCATCTGCTCTAGGTTCAAGTTTGCCAAGTTGCTCATCAGTATTCTTAATATAGCATTTGCTTCCAAAGATTTTGAAGTGCTTTACCGAAGGAGTCTCACCATACCAGAGCTCATGAGGAGTTTGAGTGTTGTTCACTCGGACATTTTTTTTGTTGAGAATAACCACCGCAGCATATGTAGCTTCACCCTAGAAAGTTGCGGGAGTTCCAGACTCATCAAGCATAGCACGAGCCATTTGTTGGACTGTTCTGTTCATTCTTTCCACTACTCCATTTTTCTGAGGAGTTCTAGCTGTAGAGAATTCTCTTCTTATCCCATGTTCTTCAGAGAAATCGAAAAATTCATTTGAGGTAAACTCCCCACCTCTGTCGGATCTGAGGCACTTAATTTTGTATCCTGATTCATTTTCAACCAAGGCTTTAAAGGATTTGAATTTTTTGAATGCTTCATCTTTGTGCTTCATAAGTCCTAACCAGACAAACCTGGAGAAATCGTCAATGAATAATATCAAGTATTCTTCTCCTCGAGGTGTTCTTTTCCTAAATGGTCCACATACATCTGTATGTACAAGCTCAAGAGGCATGCTAGCTGATCCTTCCTTCTCTGGAAAGTTAGTTTTGGTTTGCTTTCCAAATTGACATGATTTGCATATGGTGTTGTCTAGAATTTTGATATCTGGAAGACCACGAACTGCCTGATATTTCCATGTTTTCCTTATTTGTGAAAAGCTTAGATGCCCCAACCTCCGGTGCCATAACCAGTGTTCATCATCCTTGCTTAGATAGCATTGTTGTTGTCCCTCTTCAAATATGTATAGATTATTTGGAGTTCTTTTACCTTTGATCATTGTTTTACCTATATCAAGATCACGAACAAAACATCCATTTGTTCTAAATACCACCTCGGTTCCTTGATCACACATCTGGCTGACACTCAAAATATTATGCTTCAATCCATCAACATACAAAACATTTCCAGCTTTGACCTTTTCTTTTAACTAAGCAGTGCCTTTTCCTTTTATAGTTGCAGGAGTATCATTTCCAAAAGAAACTTTCTTTCCCTTTTCTAGAGCAGAATATGATTCAAGTTTTTCTTTATCACCTGTCATATGCTTCGAACATCCACTGTCAATGTACCATAGATTTTCCTGTCCCTCTGCATAAAATGCTATTCCACATCTTTCTATTTGTGGTTCCTTTATTCTCCATGTTTTGGTGCTTGAGGCTTGTTCCTTTGTTTGCTAAAACCTGCTCCTGCATTCAGAATCTTCATGACCAAAGTTATTGCAAATAGAACATTCAACTTCATTTTCAAGAACCGAAAAGTTGTTATAGGTCCTTTTTGTAATCCCGGTCATACTTCTTTGTTTTTGAGCTTCTCTAGTCATGATCGTTTTATATGCAACACATTGAGCTGCTTTGTGACCAAAGTTATGGCAAGAAAAGCATTGTCCATTGAAGAAACTTCTGCGGTTATCCAATCTTCTGGCCAAACGATTGTAATTTCTATTGTCATTCATTCTTGAAGCAAATTGAGAGGATTTTACCTGTGGCTGGTTGTAGCTTTTGTTCATCCTTAAGACGGATTGCCCCTGATTTGCCTGATAGTCTTTGTTTGTAATTGGTCCCTGCTTTACCTGGTGATCTCCATTGTGCCTTTGCTCATTTCTTCTTGCTGCATTAAGATAACTTTTTGAGGTGGATGCTTGAGAAGTTTCTCCATTATAGCCCAGACCTGTCTTGTTTAGAGGAGAACGCTGTACATTGATGATCTCATCCAGAGTTTCAGATCCTTTGACAAACTTAAGATTAATAGCCTTTGTTTTCTCAATCTCTTTTCTAAGACCAACAATTTCACCTTCTAACTTTTCAAGATATTTTTCCTTTTCATCAATTTGAAGTTGTAGAGTATCAATGATCCTATTCTTTTCTTCTATACATGTCTTGAGTCTAGAAATTTCTTCACAAAAGCTATCCACATCTATAGCATCCATGTAATCATCATCTTCAAATGCCATTAAAAGTTTATAGTCATTACCTCGTTCATCTTCATCACTATTTGATAGACCATCACTATCTTCATGCGTGTAGTAGCTTTTCTTATTTGCAATCTGTTTCTTGTTCCATCTAGCAGGTTCCTTTCCTTTATCCTTATAAGGACATTTCGCAACATAATGACCTACTCTTCCACAAGCAAAGCATTTAAAAGGTAACTTACCTCTGAACCTTCCAGAACCCCTTTGAAGATTTCTGACAAAATTTGATTCTTCTTCTTCTTCTTCTGGCACATGACTTGCTTCATAATAGTCTCCTTTGCCTGAAGCCTTGAAAGCAGCTTCTCTTCTGTCTGAAGGACCTCCCTTTCTCATTTCATAAGTAGTTAGAATTTCGTGTAGCTGAGACATGGTAAGAATTCGTAGATTTTCCTTTTCTTCTATTGCAGACACTTTAGATTCAAACTTGGGGGACAATGATCTTAGAACTTTTTCAACCACAATAGCCTCTTTTATTTCTTCACCCAAGTTTTTCATGCAATTAACAATCTCATCTACCCGAAGAAAATAGTTAGCCACACTCTCATCATTATACATTCTGAGATTCTCATACTGAATCCCGAGGGTTTGAAGTTTAGCACGCTTTACCTGTTCATCTCCTTCATAGCTCAAGACAATCTTGTCCCATATTTCCTTTGCGGATTTATATTGCATAACCTTTACGAATTCTGTTTGAGATAAGCATCCTAGCAGAGTATTGACTACTTTAGCATTTGTTTCATATTTCTTCTTCTCGGCCGAATCTGTAGGAGTAGCTGAAGGAAAAGTGTAGCCTGTATCTATGATATCCCAAACTTCTGTACCAAGAGATTGAAGATAGGCAGTAACTCTTACCTTCCAATAATTGAAGTTTGTCCCATCAAAGATTGGTGGCCTGATTGATGCTTCCCTCTCGTAATTGCTCATGATGAATGATCTTCCTCCAAGCGATCAAGCTTCTCTGAAGGACCTGCTCTGATACCAATTGTTGGAAATAATACAGAGAGGGGGGGGGGTGAATCAGTATTATCAAGTTCTTTTAATAAATCTTCCTTATTTATACTTTGAATTATTTTTGCATGTCAGTACCATAAAATAATGAGCATGAACAAAGAAAACAGATAGTCAAACCAGAGAAAACCAGATGTAAGGTGGAAACCCAATGTGGGTGAAAACCACCTGCTGCAATATGTCTCTATCTTCTTTCAAATTAGAAACTCCTTTTACAATGGTTTTGTATTGGTGCAGTCCTTTACCAGTACGCAGGCTGCAACCTGCAGAGAGCTACAACTCTCTCTCGTTTTCCAGTCTCTCCTGGAAGGGAGCTACAACCCCCCTACTTCTTTTCTTTCTAGGATCACTTTTCATAAATTTTCAAACTAGATCCATAAACATCAAGAGATCATCAAGTACAAGTAAATCACCCAGTCAACTGCAGTAACCAGATCAACAATAACAGTAAACTAAACCCAGAACACCTCATCAACAGAGAAAAGTCAGCCAACAAAAGATCTTAAGACAGATACGCAATTTTTCTTTCTCTGGCCTGCGAGCGTACGCACTTCACCTTCTGCTCCCCTGTGTATACCCGCAGAGACCCTTCTGCCACACCGCATACTCACACACTGTTTCTTCAATCACGCTGCGTACTGTTACTGTAGGCACGCACCCACAGCTACTATCATGCCGTGTACTGCTACTGTAGCCACGCACCTACAGATACTATCGCGCCGCGTATTTTCCCTGTGCCCACGCACTTGATCCTCTGTCGCGCTGCGTACCCACGCACTGCGCCTTCTTCTACTCTGCGTACCCACGCAGTGCACCTTCTTCTGCTCTGCGTACCCACGCAGTGCGCCTTCTTCTGCTCTGCGTTCCCATGCACTTGCATTGTCAATCACCTGCGTACTTCTGGCTAGGGCCGAATTGGCAGTTCACCAGTGTGCTACAAATCATCGGATGCCCAGATCTGATCATGCGCTCGAGAAATCACCCTTCATAGATTCGCTTTCAACTTCACTTTTATATAGATCAAGCTTTTAAAACAATAACCCAATATTTCATATCTTAAGATATTCAATTTGCAAAAGATGCTTAGCCAAGTGATCTCCTTTGCTTTATATAGGCAAGCTCTTCCTAAAATCATGGATCAATACCATAGATAACCAATACAAGGGGCCCAAAAACATGGGGCTCAATAATAATAATAATATAAACAATACCACGGGCCAAAACCATAGAATCAGGAACGACGGGCTAAATACCACGGGCCAAACATAAGAAACCCCACATGAGCGCGCTTCTCTGCCTTGAAGTAAGTGCACTTGGGGTACGCACCTTCTGAACGGGTGACCTGCGTGTGCGGACGCAGTCCCTTCACGGCGTACCTGTGTATACGCAGCTTTTGAACTATTCTTCTGCGTACCTCTTAATTTTCAACATTTTGAGAGCCTGATCAGAGCATTGCCATTTGAGGGTGTTGCCATCAAGTACAACATCTGTAACATAGAGCCATACCAGAATCATAATGCCAACAAATAAAAGAGGAAAGGAAAAGGAAGAGACATCATACATCAATGATAAAAAGGCATCTGAGAAATAGTTGACAACATTTGATCAATTTCAAAAATCAAACTCCAAGAAAGAGAGAGAGAAGGAAGAACACAAGCAAGCAAGCAAGGAAAGAAAAAGCAAAGGAAAGAAAGGAAGCATGAGGTGAAGATTGGAAGAGCAGCTACAACAGGAATATTTTGCAGGTAATATGTTGTATGTGTGATTTCCTTACTGGTATTTGAATGCACGGTGCATGCATTTGGTTTACATGATTGTTTTATTGCCATTGGCATGGGATTTGACTGGATTGGTAGTGGTTTCATCCTTGCCTTGTCCTTTCCTGGATAGCTATTTGTGTGATGGGATTCATTCTTGGTTTAGATTTGGATTTCCAGAAGATTTTGGATTTGAGTGAGGTGGTCTCAGGAAAATCCCAAGGGTAGGGAGTGGAGATGGTTTTCTCTAGGAAGCCCCTGATAGGTGCGTAGAGACAAGAAATTTCCTCTGGGTATGGTGAATAAATTCTGAGGCATCCAAGCTTGTGTTGGTTTGATGATTTCTGGACCAGTTTAGGTGAAATCACTATGGTTTAGGGTTGAGGTGATTTATCCTTTGGATGCCTTGGTTGGTTTTGTTTTGGTTTATCCCATGAGATCCCACATTCATGCTTGGAATATGGCACGTAAGTGATTGGTTGAAAGATAGATTTGGTTCAATCCAATCTACAGTCAGGTGGTATGTGGAAGTCGTTGACTTAGTTGGAATTTTCATATGTTATTATGTGTTGATTCTTAGTGATATTAATGAGAAAAGGTTTTATTTTATATATGTTTTTATGACTATTTTTTCATGGTTCTAATCTGGTTAAATGCATAATATATTTCTCATAATATGATGTGCTCTAATTATGGATCCATTTCATGGTTTGATGGGCTCTTAGTTATTTTGTATGAATGCATGAGATAATGTGTGTTATTGTATCCAATAATAGAGGGTTGTAATCCTTCTTGATGATTCCCCAATGAACTTAATGAATTAATGCATTCATGACCTACAAGTACCTTGTCTACTAAGTGTTTATTTAAATGATTTTCATGAACTTGATAAGTCTAAGTAGGAATAAGGCCAAAAACAGTAAATGAATACTCTTACAAGTTAATGATAGAGTTTTAGAAGATTCTAGGGAGTTTTGGGCAGCTAACTTTGAGCTAGGTCCAAAAATCTAGAACAGGTCTTCTAGCCGTAGCCTCTTAATTGAGAAATTTTGGCTGTAGTCACACAAAGGACGGCCTATGTGTGCAACGGAGCCTTTTGGTTGCATGGAAGGCTTGGCATGTGTGCAACTAGGTTGTTAAGTGAGTCAAATAGGTAGTTCCAGTCCAAGAAAAGATGATCAGTGGATGTTGTCTAACATCTGGGTGATCAGGTGTTCCTGGAGGTTGGAGTAAAGATTAAAGGTAATAGGCCCCACTTCCATTACTAGAACTTGGATGTCGGGTCACTATCATAGTAACTCTCACGTCATGTTTACCCCGTAGATCTTGTAAAAATAGGTAAATGTAGGGGGGTGTCACTAGAAAGAAGCCTAAAAATATCAACCTAATTTGAATGTCATGAACCATTCATAGTCCCTATTCAATGTTGAAGCGAAATTTGACATCAAGTCATATCAAGGTGAGGTTGACACTCTGAAACTAAATCACTAGTTGTAGAAATTAGAAGTTTATTTCAGTGTCCATCATATAGAAGAAGAGCAAAAAAATTCTTTCACTCAGTTGAAATTAGAGGGCCATGTCTTGACCTAGTGGAAAATCCACATGGAGACCTTGAGGTTGGAGGGAGACTCACCAATGACTAAGTGGGAGGATTTCAAAAGCATCATAAAGTAAAAATTTTAACCTATTAGGAATGTATAGGACCAATGAATCTGATGAGATTACTTCAGGCAGAAGTAGAGGTAGAGTATACAAGAGTACACCACACAGTTTAGAAAGATGGCCTAATGTTGGGTATCTCAAAAAAGAACCCAGATGTTCTCCTCAGGTATTTGGATGGTCTACACAGGTATTTGCAGAACCAAATGATGTTTTTCAAGTTCATATTAGTGGACAAGACTTGTGTACAAGCACAATACTTGGAGAAAATAGGCCAGAATAAGGTGAAATATAGTGGGTTGAAGTAGAAGGAGCATCAGGATGATTCTAAGTAGGGAAAGAAGATGTGTAAAGGGGAAAAATACAAAAATAATGTAGCCACAACACACCAATGCAAGGACCCCAACAACCACTTTAACCATTATAACATTGATGCTCATACAGAGGAGAAGTGTTGGAAGTTACATCGAGAGCTTAACGCATAGAACAAAAAGAAAGATAAGAAGAAGAATAATTTCATGCCCATTAATTTGAGCAACTATGTTAAAAGAAACTAGAATGTGGATGAGAAGATTGTGTGTACATTAGTGCAGAAAGAGGTGAATTTGAGTAGCCTTGAGAAATAGGAAGAGAATGAAAATACTATACTCTTCCATATAAAGATATAGGTAAAGAAGACAAATATATATGTTCTGTTTGACTCAGGACTACAGGAAGATATCATTGTTGTAGAGTTGGTCAAGAAAGTGGGATTAGAATTTCATGGTCTTCCAAGCCTTTCCATTGATATGGGTAAATAAGGATGCGAAAAGAAAGGTAACCAAACAATGCAAAATTATATTTTTTACCAGTGATGATATTATTAATGAAGTAGAATTATATGTGGTTCTCTTTAATGTATGTGTAGTGGTAGTCACTATATGTACATGTAGGATGCAATCTTCACTTAGAGAGCCAACTAGTATCACCTCATCAAGGATGACAAATCCTTCACCATCAACATGCACAAAGGAAAGTCCAAAATGTTGCTAGTAAGTGTTGATCAAGCCAAGAAATTGGTCAATTCTAGCAAGAAGTATGTTTTATTTCTTTTAAGGGAAAACCCGTCTATAGAAGAGTCAATAAGAGAAAAGGGATCCCTATAGGGGTGTACTAAGAAGTAGAAACATCATTTGGAATACTTTTTATAAGCATACAAGGATGTGTTCCAAGAGCCTAAAGGGATACCACCCAAGAGGGAAGTGGAGCATGAGATCCAGCTATTACCGGACACCCCATCACCAAACATGGGGCTCTACAAACCTTTTATTATAGAATAAAGTGTGGTAACAAAGAAGTTGCAACAACTACTAGAATATGGTGTCATTCAACTGAGTACACCACAATGTGGGTCACCCATAATGATTGTGCCAATGAAGGATGGGACTTAGAAAATGTGTACATATTACATAGCATTAACTAAGATTACACTCATGAATAGGTACCCTCTGCCTAGCATAGATGATATACTAGATCAGCTGTAGCAAGAAAAATACTTCACCAAGATGGGCTTAAAGTGTGGATATCACCAAGTTCAAATCAAAGAGGAAGATACCTGGGAGAACCCTTTCACAACCAAACGAGGTTTCTATGAGTACTTAGTCATGTCATTTGGACTATGCAATGCACTACCTTCGTTTATGAGGTTAATGAATGATATATTGTGCCACTTTGTATATTAATTTGTTATTACCTATTTGGGTGATATATTAGTATATAATGTTTCCTGGGAGGAACACATCTCATATTTAACACACTAGAAAATATAAGAAGTGTGAGTTTGCACAAGAGTCTTTGATGTATCTAGGGTGTGTGATGGGAGGATGAGAGTTGAATATAGACCCTGCCAAGATGAAGGCCATCATGAAGTGGTGGTTACCCACTAATTATTTTACGGCTAGGAGTTTCGTTTGGGCAACATAATTCCTAAGGAAATCCATAGCTTCATTTTTCAATAGTAACATCACCACTCCACACAATAATAGCAAGTGGAAATAGTTTCCAATGTGGAAAGGGTCAAAAGAGGTACTTCAAGGAGTTAAATAACAATATCAATCAAGCACTAGCTCTGGCATTACTGAACTTTCAGTAGCCTTTCGAAGTGGAGACAAATTTGAGTGAGTATGTTATGGGAGCGACCTTGGTGTAAGGAGAAAGGCATGTATGCTATCGTTTTGAAGTATTTCATGGGGCGGTTCTTAAATACCCTACCTACGACAAGGATATCTATGTCACGGTGTAAGTTATGAAGAAGTGGAAGCGCTATTTAATGGGAAAGGAGAGAATAATCCACACAAATAATCTATCACTATATTATCTGCAGGCCCATAGTAAGTCATAGCAAACCAAGCATTAAAAATGGATGGGTTTTTACAACAACTTCATTTAGTGATCAAGTATAAGAATGGAAACACAAAAGAGTTGGCCAACATGCTTTCAAGACCACCCACATCAGATATTATAGCTTTGGGAACTTTGATTCACATGGAACCATTCATCCATTATGCATATAAAGAGGCATATTCAAAGGATGAGGAATTCAAGGAGGTGTTTCAATAGTTATAGAGCCAGAGTCATGCACGACGGTGACAACACAATTAATTTACATCATCAGGATGGGTTACTCTACAGGCTAGATAAATTATGTTTTCGTAAATGTGAGTGACTGTAGTTGATTAGATAGGCTCACACGTCCAAGGTTACAAGACACTTTGGTGTAGGGAAGATAGTGGAAAACTTGTAGAGATATGTGTATTGGCCCAAGATGAAAGAACATGTAGCTAGGTTCATAAGAGGATGCGTACTTTTTTTTTGCAGCAAGCCTAGTAACAAGAAAGGGGATATATATCATCACTTACCTATAGCCACTCATTCATGGGAAGAATTTCCATGGACTTTGTGGGAGTTTTGTGAACATCCAGGAAGGGACATGAATACCTCTTTGTGGTAGTTGATAAGTTCAACAAGATTTGAGTATGATACCCTGTAAAAGACCATCGGTGGTCAAGAGGTAATAAACTTATTCGTTGGATAGGTCTAAGTTCACTATGAGATACTCAAGATCATTGTTTCATACATGGACACACGATTTCTCAGTGCATTTTGGACTACATTGTGAGAGAATATGGGCATGAAGTTAAAGATATTTGTAGTATTCCATCCACAGAGAGATGGGTAAACAAAAGTAGTCAATGGGACTTTGGTGCAGCTTTTGATGGGTTACAATCGGAAGCATCCAAAGACTTGGGATGAAAATATGGTATATATACATCACTCTTATAATAGTGAAGTCCACACTTATTGGTAAGTCCTCATGTGAGACTTTTTTTTGGATATTTTCCACTTTCACCTTTGGATATTGCATATGGGAAGCAAGGAGGAGTGAGGGAGGATATTATATAGGATGCCTTGAGGGAAGAACATTTGTGGAAAAGACCATGGAAATCCATATATAGGTATAGGGGCCACTACATAAGTCATATGAAAATTACAAGGCTATGCTTGATCAACACAAAAGAGAGAAGATGTTCAAGGTAGAAGACAAAGTATGGTTATAATTGAACAAGGAGAGGCTACAAGGCCTTGGTAACAATATAAAGGTTATGTGATATGCCCCTATGAGATACTGAAAAAGGTGGGAGATATTGCATATAGAGCAATATACCCCCATACATGTGGATTTACTCAATGGTAAATTATCTAGATAATCTGAAACTCTATAAGATTTCCATGTTAGATTTGTAAGAGGGACATGTCCTACCTTCCACAGAGGATTTGGAACTAGATGCTCAGGCTAAGTCATTAGAAGTTACATGTTTTAATAATAGGTATAGAACTATGATACATGGTTAGAATGACCTTTGGAAGATTGGCTTGAAAGGACAATTTCTAGGAAAATCTAAATGGTATTCTCGAGAGAAGGTGGAGGAACAATTTCCTCACCTCATTCACTAGAAGATTTTGAGGACCAAAATCCTCCCAAAATGGGGACGTGTGATCTGTATTGGATCGTTATATTATTTCTCATCCATATCAATGCTTTTAGAGTGGAAAAGGCAGATGAACAAGCTCACAAGATCATTTTTACATACAGGGCCCAATTTGGCAAATTGGGGTATGAAACCTTCTAGGAGTGGTTTGAGATATCAAATGGAATTCTTTAGCGTGGCACCTTCTACTCCTATTATACACATAGATACCTTTCCAATGGCACAATAATCGCCTCAATCAAAGTCCATATGCAAATGTTATACCACTTAGAAATTGACCTTATTGGTTTAACCACCATAATTTGAGAGGATCCCACATCAGCCCCCATTATTCATGGAAAAGAGGCTAGCCACATTATCATAACGAAAAAGGCTCTATAATAGTCAATATGGTAACACTAGTTAAGAGTTAAAGGAGTCAAACATAACCACTAGTAGGCTATTGGATTGTGTTATAACTAGGCCACTAGGAGGAAAAAGGGTTTCATTCTCTTCAAGTGAATTTTGTTCCATAAATGACAAGAGTAGCCGAGAAGGATAGGGAGAGAGAACATAGAAATAATTTGTGCACTATATTATCCCACAAGACATAGACCTTACTTCTTCTATTTAGATAAAGAGAGAAAAGTGACCTCACCTTCTAGTTAGGTTTTCTCTTGAAAGGATGCTTCAAGATATATCTTGTGTCAATTGTGGTTTGTTAGTTTTTGTTTCGTTGTTCTATACTTTCTACATAATTATAACTTGCATCCATATGAAATAAATAGTAATTTCAATATCTAAAAATTTAAAAATAAATAAACCCTCATAGTGTAGTTTTTGTATTTTTAAGTATAATTTTTGTTAGATCTGTTATGATGAATTCTCTAATGGAATATTCATGGAAATTGAAATATAATATTGGTGCCATATTAGGTTCCTTTGGGTATATTGTGGGGATATTTAGTGGATCCATATTAGTTAAGCCAAAACTCACAAACCTATAGTCTTGATCGAGGAATTTGTGAATAACCCTCTCCATGCAACAGAGGAGAGGCTTTTACATCTAGAAGCACAAGTTGCAGATATAAATCGTAATGTGAGCCTCTTCATGGTGGCCCTGACTAATAAGTTTTGGTTATTCATGAAATATAATGGTTCTAATTCAAAGGTTCATTCAAAGGGGAGATCAGGAGATTAGGAAGAAACAAAAAAGGAATTGAAGAAAGAACTCGAAAAGGATCAACCCAATTTAAGTGTCATGAACCATTCATAGTCCTTTTTCAAAATGGAAGTGAATGTTGGCATGAATTCATATCAAGGTGAGATTGATTCTTTGAAGCTAACCCATTGGTTACATCAATTAGAAGTTTATTTTAGTGTCCATCATATAGAAGAAGAACAAAATATTTTGTTTGCTTAGTTGAACTTAAAGGGCCATGCCCTAACCTAGTGGGAAATCTACATGGAGACCTTGAGGTTGGAGGGAGTTCCTCAAGTGACTAATAATATGTGAATTTTGGGTGAAGCAGCTTTATGACTGGTTAAGTATGACTAGCGCGTTTTTCCTAGTCAGTTTCCACGCATTTGCAATTTCTATCCTTGAAAATTGTGCAAAACTATGCTTTATCTTCCACTATAGTCCGCACACATAACTCAAAGAAAATTAAAAATAAAAAGTGAGTTCCATAAGCATAGTTGGGTGGATATATCCCAACTGAAAACTTCTGAGGTCATATCTATTTGAGCCATACCCCTCAGATCATGGATCAAATTCCCTTTTATCAAGGAACACTAATCCCCCAATTAGAGGATCTTATCCTTCTCATTTGGATCTAAAACTTCTTCCTCTTGTTCTATAAATTGGCTATAGGTTAGAGGGATTAGAGAGTTCAGAGAAGATAGACTTATGTTGTTGGATTTAGTTTGGAAGGCTTATAATCTAAGGAGAGGGTTGGAGGCATTTGGGAGAACCTCATGAAATCAAGGCAGAGGTTGTAAGGCTCTTCTTTATCCTTGAATTAATACAAATGAATCCTTTTTTCCATTGTAGTGTCTTACTGAAATGATGAATGATTTATTTCTCTTTTGATATTCATTAAGATGATTTCAATTTCTAATGTCTTTGATCATTAGATTAAGCTTGTTTGAATTGTTATGTTGCATGTGCCTTTGATATTTCATATGTTTGTGGTTGCGGTTCTGTTCGAGCATTGATAAGCTACATCGAGACAGAGAAAGGATCTTCATCAAGGATTTCGCAAATATGTAAGAGGCTTATTCGCCTTCTCTTGTATTTACAATTCAAATGAAGTAAGCTTAGGAAAATAGTTATTCAATTGTTTGTTTGCTTCTAGTTTCTATTAGGATCTAGGGAGATCCCTCTTGTCAGCAAGAGGGATTTATCCACCTAACATCGACTCCAATCAAAGGAAGTGACCATGCTACTTGGAGGGGGTGTCGTAGGAACGGGAGAACTACTCCCTTGCACTATGGGAATAGTAGAACTACTCCCCTGTGTCGTTGGAATGCAAGGATTCCCCCCCAGTTCATTGGAATCTAAATAAACAAGAAGAACTTGAGCAGTATGAGGTTCACTCTCTATGGGAAAGGTATGATCGACTGAAGGTGGAATCAAGTCAACCATTTTCTCAACCAATGGTTGGTAATGAACTGATCTGAATTTGAAACTACTTGAAATTTGTTTGCAAGGTATTCAATTCAGAATTAAACATGTTTAAAAGATTTCCATGTCTTGCAGAAAGAAAACACATGAAATTTTCAGCTGTTCATGACCCATTTAAGCATAGAAAAGTTATTTCCTTTTACTGTTTAACACATTAAAACAAATTTGATCTGCAAAATAAATCAACCACAAATGCAAAAAAAATTGATAAAGCAGTTCACCCCCTCCAGGGCTACGTCTGCTGGGTCCAAAGCTCCCAATCGGGCTTGTCCTTGTTTTTATTAAATGCTCAAATTGAAAATACAGATGAATAGAAGCATATACAGGAGAAATAGATGGTAAAAATGGATTCATAACACTTGAATCCTTCAGGATTGACTATTGGATCACCTCCAATGGATACCTGCAACCCTATCCAGTCTTCACAAAACTAGGCCCTAGTGGCTCCTAGAACTTTCACGGCTCCAAAACCTCTACAAATGACCTCAGATGGCTGTAAGACCTGCACCAATGGCTTCAGAAGGTCGAAAATACCAAAAATAAAAAAAAAATTCGTCCAAAACCGACTTTCCTAGCCAAAGTTATGGCCATTTAAAGTTTCTCCAGTTTGCCCCTAGAAAAACTCCAGCTAACTTTAGTTAACTCCAGTTAGCTCCGCCAATTATGACGGGTTCGCCAAATTTGGCGCTCCTACCAAAATTCCGCCAACTTAACTGCAGTTACATTTAATGTTTGGTGGTTGCCTCGGATTTCGTGCCCGGCGGAATATTCATTTTTTATTTTTTTTTTGAAAAATTAAAATTTCTAATGTTATGGACAAATTCTTCTTTTTGCCATAACTTCCTCATACGTCGACCGTTTTTCGAACCGTTTGCAGCGCCGGAATCGGGAATACGAGCACTTTCCAGTCATTCAACTTTGAACTAGTTCTAAGCACTTTAAATTTTGAGCATTTTACGACACTTAGGACATGAGCACCTGATCACGCCTCCCCATTGGGAAGCTTTTGGACCCCAAAAGCCTTCAACTATCTGTTAAAGAGGTGAGGGTACAGCTCCCTCACTCTGTCCACCTCCATCCACTTTGCCTTGTTCGGTTTGCTGCCTTTGAAACTAACCCGAACATAATCTACACTGCCCCTTCTTGAAGTGCGTGTCCTTCTGTCAAGGATTGTATCTTCTTTCAACTCATCTAAGAATTCTGGCGAGAAATCTTCTATAGATGGCAGCTGAACATCATTTTCATGATCAACAATCAAAGGAGGTTCATACAAATGTAAGTTCTCCACATTGACAACAGAATACATTTGCATGTAGGAAGGCAAATCTAATTGAAAAGCATTATTTCCAACCTTCTTGAGGATTTTGAATGGACCATAACGAATAGGTTTCAGCTTTTTACCTTCTCCTTACATCCTTTCCTTACTAATGTACAGCCATACCTCATCTCCTTCTTGAAACTTGTGATAGACTCTATGCTTGTCGTGTCTTTCCTTGTACTTGCCTTGACTCTTCTCAAGCTGTTCTTGAATTTGCTGATGTATTTGCTGAATTCTTTCAATGAATGAACGAGCTTTTTCAATGTCACTATGTCCCTCAATGGCAACATCTTTCTCAAGAATGAAATCAAGAGGTGATTTTGACAAGTAACCAAAACAAGCTTCAAACGGTGAGGTGTTTGTGGAAGAGTGCTTGGCACGACTGTAAGCACGCTGTATGTAGTGCAAATGTTCATCCCAAAGCTTGGGATGCTTGCTGCAATAACCTCTCAAGAGGTGCACAATGGTTATGTTCACAACTTCGGTTTTTCCATTTGTTTGCGGATGGAAAGCAATACTTTTCTTCAACTTTGTGTCCATCATCTCCCATAGGTTGGACCAAAAATTTCCCACAAATCTGGAATCCCTGTCACTAATAATGGAAGTAGGCAAACCAAAGTGAATCCATACATGATGAAAAAATAATTCAGTAGTTTGTTCAGCAGTTATAGTTTTCTTACAAGGCATAAGTATACACATTTTGCTGAAACGATCAACTACTACATATAAATAATCATGCTGCTTTCGAGATTTTGGCAAACCTCCTACAAAATCCATAGAGATGCTCTCCCATGGTCTAGAAGGTACCGGCAAAGGAGTATACAAACCAAGATTCCTGTTGCTAGGCTTGCTTGTAGCACATAATGAACAACCTCTTATGAACCTTGAAACATAATCTACCATGCGAGGCCAATAGCAATACCTCTGTAGATGTGCAACTGTTTTGCTCACACCAAAATGGCCAGCAATAAGAGAAGAATGAGCTTCTCTTATGACATTTATCCTCTCCCCCTGTGGTATACACAACTTGCCCAAATGAAACAGCAAATTGTTATGCATGTGATAGTCATTTTCCTCTACATGATTTCCTTTACTCAAGTTAGCATACACATCTTTAAAGTCATCATCAGATGCATATTGTTCTATGTAACTATCATGTACAATGGAATCATTCTTAAGTAAAGTAACAACACCAATAATAGGCCTTGAAAGCATATCAACAACCTTATTCAAAGTACCTTTCTTATACCTTATTACCAAATGGAACTGGTGCAAAAAGCCCATCCATTTGAAGTGTCGTGACTGTTGTAACTTGCTTTGTGATTGCAAGTACTGTGAGGGCTGATGGTCGGTATGTATAACAGTTTCTTTGCCCATCAAATAGTGTTTCCACTTTTTGACGCTTTGTACCAACGCATACAACTCCTTATCATATGTAGGATAATTTACAACAACACCATTAAAAGTTTCAGAATGAAAAGCAATAGGCTTACCATGCTGTAGAAGAACTGCACCCATAGCATAATCACTAGCATTAGTTTGTATCTCAAATGGCTGTCTCAAATCCGGTAATGCAAGGACTGGAGTTGAACTAATCTTCTCTTTCAAAGATTCGAAATCTTTTTGTTGCTTGCCTCCCCATTGGAAAGCATGCTTCACACTTGTCACTGCATGCATAGGAGCTGCTATAGAAGAGAAGTTAGAGATAAACTTCCTCCAATATTGAGCTGCACCCAAAAAACTTCTTACCTCTGTTATGGATTTGGGAGTAGGCCACTTCACAATAGCCTCAATCTTAGCAGGATAAATTCTCAAAGCACCTCCTCCTACTATGTGTCCCAAATAAAACAAAGAAGTCTTTCCAAATTCACACTTTGACATTTTAAGAAATAACTGATTCTTCTTCAAAACATCAAGTACTTTTCTAACATGCATGACATGATCTTCTCTAGACTTGCTGAAAATTAAGATGTCATCTAAGTAGACAATAACGAAATCATCAAGAAAAGGACGCAAGACATCATCCATTACTCGCATAAAAGTTGCAGGTGCATTGCACAAACCAAACGGCATCACAAGCCACTCAAAGAGTCCTTGTTTGGTTTTAAAGGCTGTCTTCCAAATGTCACTTTCTTCAATTCTTACTTGATGATATCCACTGCGCAAGTCTAGCTTAGTGAAATATCGAGCATCTTTCAGCTGATCTAGCAAATCATCTATCCTTGGGAGTGGGTAACGATTCTTTACCGTTATCTTGTTCAAGGCCCTGAAATCAACACACATACGCCAAGTGCCATCTTTCTTTGGAATCAATACAATCGGTGACCCACATGGCGAAGTACTTGGCCTTATGAAACCCTTGTCCAACAAGTCCTTGATTTGCTTCTTTATTTCAGCATTCTCCATAATAGACATGCGGTACATGCCTATGTTTGGAAGAGGACAATCTGGATGCAAATGGATTTCATGCTGAATCTCCCTCTTAGGAGGCAAACCCGTAGGCTTCTGAAACATCTCATGATATGCATCAACTACATCATACAGATCTGATTTAAGTTTTGGATCACAATTGTCAAATGACTCATGATTCACATCAACCTTGGGCTTAATCATAAGAAGAACAAAATTCTTACTTGAATTGACCAGCCTTTTTACCTGTCCTGCATTCACCATCGCTATATTTGTCTTCTTGCGATGAGCTCTAACAATGAACTCCTTGCCATCTTTGAACAGATGATATTTGTTTTCATGGCGATGAAAGATAACTTTCCTGTCAAACAAGTAAGGACTTCCCAAAACAATTCCTGCTATATCAAAAGGTACCACATCAATTTCAACTGTGTCAATAAAATGTGCAGTAATTTCAAAGCGCAATGTGCACTTTCTTGAAACTTGTAAATTTGCATCCTTGCAAATCCATCCAAGTGGATATGGCTTCGGATGTGGAACGGTCTCAAGTTTAAGCTGCTTGACCAAGTCCTCTGATATAAGGTTTGCTTGTGACCCACTATCAAAAAGTGTGTCAATTTTAGTATGTTTTGAAATCACCCTCACATGAAACAGTTCAATTCTTTCTTCCTCATTAGGAGCTTGTACATGGCAGTTTGAGGTACTAGTGCTGGCTTGAGTTTCAATTTCTTTTCCCTTCAAGTTTTTCAAACCCATGGCTGCAATTTTGGTTTCATCACCTGAATCTTCCCCTAAATCTTGTGGTGTAGATGTAGTAGCAGCAATTTTCTATTTCCCTTTGGATTTGTTAAATTGAGGTATTTTTTCAGGATATAATTTCCAACAGTTTTTCTCCTCATGACCTGGTTTAGAAAAATGTTTACATATCACTTTCTCACTCTCCTGTTTGACAGATGCATTCTTTTTTCCCTTTCCCTTGGAGGTTTTCTCTTTGTTTTTCCCCTTGGGGGGCTTGTTTCTACCCTCTTCAAATGTGTTTTTTCCCCTTGCCTCTAAATGGGTAGCTTGGACACAAACCTTGTCCAGGCTAGTAGGGTTAAACATCAAGATGGTGTGTCTAAGGTAGCTATGCAAGCCACCAATGTATTTCAGCAAGGTTTCTTGGGTCTGTAAATCTACCCCTAACAAGAGAGCTCTTCTCCTGAATTCTTGGATGTAGTCTTGGACACTCTGACCCTTAAGTTGTCTAAAATTTTGCCAATTCATCATGGCCTTCTGCATGTGAGCAAGAGGATAAAATTGTTTTTTAATGGCTAACAGAAATTCAGGCCATGTTAAGGTAACCTTACCAAATTTCTTGATCTCCTCTTTAGTCTTGGCCTCCCACCAGACCAATGCTGCTCCATCCATTCTCAAAGAAGCCAACTAAATCTTTGTGGCATCATCATGCATATTCTGGATCCTCAAGTAAACTTCCAACTACCTAATCCAGTTGTCAAGCTTTTCTGCATTCACTTCACCATTAAACATAGGTAATTCGAATTTTACATCAAGCTTCAAAAAAGGACTTTTTCCAGAGGATCTATGCTTATGAACAGAAGAAGACGAGGATGAAGAGGAAGAAGGTGAAGATGGGGGTGGTGGATCACCATTTCCTCCATGTCCTTTCTTGGAATGATCATCATCCTTCTTACCTCCTGAAGAGCCCTCTCCTTCATGTGGATGTTTGGACCCTTCTCCAACCAATTTCTCATTTCTTTCTTGGTACGATATCCTCACCATTTCAGTGAGGTCCAAGAAAGCCTTTCTGAAGACTCTTTCTTCTTCTCTTGGATCTGTCTCTATAGGAATTTCTCCTTCATGTTCAGACATCCTTGAAGCTTTTGCTGAGACTCTTGAGGGTGAAATTGAAGGTGGAGGTGATGGCTCTCTGGCCTTCCTTGACTGAGGATTCTCTCGTTCTCTAGTCAACTATCCTTCCCCTCTTTTAAGTTTCAACCTGGTAAGCATCAATACTTTGCAAGACAGTTAGAAGATCTTTGCACAAAACCCTGATCTCCGATACCAACTTGATCTGAATTTGAAACTACTTGAAATTTGTTTGCAAGGTATTCAATTCAGAATTAAACATGTTTAAAAGATTTCCATGTCTTGCAGAAAGAAAACACATGAAATTTTCAGCTGTTCATGACCCATTTAAGCATAGCATAGTTATTTCCTTTTACTGTTTAACACATTAAAATGAATTTGATCTGCAAAATAAATCAACCACAAATGCAAAAGAAGTTGATAAAGCAGTTCACCCCCTCCAGGGTTACGTCTGCTGGGTCCAAAGCTCCCAACCGGGCTTGTCCTTGTTTTTATTAAATGCTCAAATTGAAAATACAACTGAATAGAAGAATCTACAGGAGAAATAGATGGTAAAAATTGATTCAGAACACTTGAATCCTTCAGGATTGACTATTGGATCACCTCCAATGGATACCTGCAACCCTATCCAGTCTTCACAAAACTGGGCCCTGGTGGCTCCTAGAACTTTCACGGCTCCAAAACCTCTGCAAATGACCTTAGATGGATGTAAGACCTACACCAGTGGCTTCAGAAGGTCGAAAATACCCAAAATCAAAAAAAAAAATCGTCCAAAACCAACTTTCCTAGCCAAAGTTATGGCCATTTAAAGTTTCTCCAGTTTGCCCCTAGAAAAACTCCAACTAACTTTAGTTAACTCCAGTTAGTTCTGCCAATTATGGTGGGTCCGCCAAATTTGGTGCTCCTGCCAAAATTCCGTCAACTTAACTGCAATTACATTTAATGTTTGGTGGTTGCCTCGGATTTCGTGCCTGGCGGAATATTCCTTTTTTAATTTTTTTTGAAAAATTAAAATTTCTAATGTTATACACAAATTCTTCTTTTTGCCATAACTTCCTCATCCGGGGACCATTTTTTGAACCGTTTGCAGCGCCGGAATCGGGAAGACGAGCAATTTCCAGTCATTCAACTTTGAACCAGTTCTAAGCACTTTAAATTTTGAGCATTTTACGACACTTAGGACATGAGCACCTAATCATGAACAGACTCATCGGATTCACGTTCAAAGAGAGTAGGATTGATTAGATTCAGATTCTGATCAATCACTTCATCAACTAGCAGAGAATTGGGAGAAAGATTTTGGTAACCAACTAGAAGTCGTGACTGAGAAGTTGTAAGGTTTCGAACAATTTTGAGGCTTCATCCGTATAAGTAAAAAGGTGAATAGGATGATTCATTTCACATAAATTACAAGTAAATTTGACTTTACCCTTTTTCCCATGGACCTTACTATCACTAGTTGAGGGTTTTTTACCAGCATGATCTCCAGAAGTTGACGACAAAGGCCGATGTGAGCCTGTGGACCACACTTCTAATACCTTGGGAACTCTGGGACAATCTCTAAGAAGGTGGTCACCCTTACATAACATGCAATGGAATTTAACTTCACGGGTTTGATTGGAATGTTTCTCAACGTCAATCGCATTGGTAGCAATGGTTTCTCAGCTGTCCCCTGCTTATTTTTCTTCTTCTTCTTATCCACCTAGTTACTAACTTGCAGGCTTTCACCAAACGTAGAGGAAGAAGACCGAACAAGAGAAGAAGGAAACGGGTCAACTTTAGGATCAACTTGAGGTTGATATTGTTCAGGTGGAGGAGAACATCGATGAGAAGCATCTTGCATATTCAGAACCATAGGGGTCGAAAATAACCAAACTAGCAAACCAATGGTGAATCCGGGAAGGGAAAACGTTTCCATATAAGGAGCGCCAATATTTCCAAAAGAAGGCAAAGGGCTAAGATTCTCGTCAAAAGGATTCCTTTGATTGGTAGACTTCGGAACTATTACCATTAGTCTCAACCTAAGATCCATTGAGGAGTTATTTCATGAAGAGGATGTTGTTATGTGGTCAATCAATTGATTTTAGAAATTAAAGACACAAACAAAACAAAGGGGTAACTAGGAATAAAGGTTTACCAAGCAACCGTAAATTGCAATATACACCTTGGCGAACCAAGTACTTAACGTATGTGCAGGAAATCTCCTTGAATGTTGTGTTCATTGTATCACAGTATACAAGGCGGCCGACTCGGTTACCTATGGATGGATATAAACCTATAAGGGTCTCCCAAAATATACTCGGCGATATGTGGAAGTGTAGTCTGTAGTTGTGTTTTCTAATGCATAATCATTTGATGAGAGTGTTACCATATACTTTTCATGTGTGGAGTGCCATTTGATATACCCGAAGGTATGTGGAGAACAATCTGATACACTTACATACGTGGAACGGGATTTCACCCTCGGGATGTAAAGCTGGAAAACAACAACAACTCCTACGTTTAATGATGTTGGAAAACGTCTCTAGCCTAGACCTCTATGTGCGTCGTTAAGTTTCAAATGTTGCTTAGGTTAATTGAGATGAATTTTAATGTTTATCTTCAATCAAGTTTCAATTTTAAGGCTCAAAATTTGATGTCGCCTGAAAAAAAACATATGATGCAACTAATATGACGAAAATAACTCTTTTCATTTTCCTTTTAATAATGAAAGGCCTAACTAAGTAGGGGAAGAAGAAATCAATCAACAATTCAACAAACAAGTGATGCAATAGTCGATCTCTACAACTTCACTTTTCCTATCAGAATCAAAGCCCTATATGCAATGCATGATGCATAAGATTTTTTTTTGGATTCTTCTTAATTTTCAAATGATAACTAAGATATTTGTCTAATCATTTATAAAATAAAACTATTCATAATGATGTCCAAAACACCAATTATTTCAAGCACTCAATGACTAAACAATTTAGTTTGCTAATGACCTAATGACAAGAACAAAGGAAAATCTAAACAAATTCCTATAAAAGCCACTTAAAAACAAAAGAAAACCAAATGGAGGCTTATGAGAGACCAAGGCACACTCAAGGACACAAGGAGGACCAACTAGGACAAATTTAATCAGAGAGAAAATCACAAAAGGAGACATTTTTCCTCAAACTGGGACCATAGTAGGTGTTGAAAGGGCCAGGGTGCATTGCAATGTAGGAGAAGAGAAGGCTAGGGTTCACTGGAACACACTATCTCTATAACAGAGGGTGTGGTGATCATGGAAAGACAAGTTCCGACATAAAAAATGCAACTAAATATCAATGAAAGGTCTTCTTAGGTCTGATCAAGATCCAGGAGGAGAAGGGGGTTCCAGTATTTACCACTATATCTTGTTCCTAGATGATAAAAAAACATATAGGGGTGGTATTTTGTGATCATAACATAGGAGGAGGAGGGTTTCATACTAACTATTTAGGTCACGATGTGAAAATATTACTCTATGGTGAGTTACAATTCCTTTGTATCTACATTTTTATAATTGAAGCAACAAAAGAAGATTATAGGCCTCACCATATAGCTATATTTTCTTGTATATTGGGTCTCCCAAGATAAATATGGTCGTTCATTTAAATGGATGGTGTATTTGAGTTTCCATTGTTTCCATTTATTATTTCAATTATTTCACATATTTGAGTAAAGCTAATAGTTAATTAATATGTTATCTAAAGAAAACTACTTTGCATCATTTAAGATTTCAAAATATTATAGAATTGTTATGATGAATTATTCAAGCAAAATATCCATGATAGAATATAGATCAAATTTCTACTATACAAAACCTACTCATAGCGTATGTATCTTGCTTGGATGTAAAAGAACCCCAACAATAACCTTGAGGACTATTCTTGGTGTGGGCTTAAGAATTTTTTTATTTATTTGGGACTAGTGTTTTTGTTTAATCATGGTGTTTGTATCCCTCTAGTAAGCTAGATATGTTCTATAAGGTCCCTGAGTGGTGCTCAACAACATGTTCATGACACTATAAGCTGACAAACCTCATGGGTTGTACGTGTTGTTCATGGTGCTTAGCTCCAATAAGCTTCGTTTATAAAACATGAAGCTTATTTTGTTACCTTGACCTTGGTTATACCTGAAGACCCATTCTTGGTTCACAACTAAGCTAGTCATGGCATCCACATCCACTTGGAGGTATATAACACCCTATAGAGGTCACATATGGTGTTTAAGGATTATTTCATGGCACTTAATCCTGAGAAGTAAGGTTTGGGTCTAGAGGCTCTTATCTCCTTCTCTCAATTATGGTTAAGGACCTAAGATCCATCTATGATGCCCAAGACCTCATAATGGCACCCTTATTAAACTCATATGCCAAAGACTCCTTGGGAAGAGCTCATATCACAATTTTGGTGTTGTTAGTGGTGCTTGAGGTTGAGAAGTTATAATTTCGTGCTTAAGGCTCTCAATTTCCCCACTTAATCATGTTTAGGGTCTAAAACCCATTTCTAGTGCATAAATCGTAATAATGGCACATGTATCCCACTCCATGGGTTGCAAATAATCCATTCAAAGAAACCATGTGTTGGTTTAAGGACTTGTTTAAATATCTTGAGGCTGAGAAGATTCAAAAATATCCTAGACATTTTTTTCCTTCCTAAACCTTGGTTAAGGACTTGTGACCCATCCTCAATACATAAAACCTCTTAATGACATCCATATCCAACTATGATGCCAAAGACTCTTAAGGGAGTTCCTTGGTTGCATTTTGTAGGAATTGTTCATGGAAATTGATCCTAAGAAGCTAATTTAGGACCCAAGGCCAAAGTGTTTTCCTCCCCTAAACTTGGTGTTTAATCTCTAGAAGTTTCATTTAGGGTTTAAGCCCTTTGTTCTCCCTAGTTATGTTTATGTCTTTAAACCCTTTTTCATTGCACAAAACCTACTCATGGTGCTCATATCCCACTCGAATTTTAATGAACCTCAACGATGAACTCAAAAACATTCTTGGTGTGGGTAAAAGACGCAATCCTATTTATGGTTTGTGTGGTGGTTTAATCATGGTGCTTATATCCCTTTAGTAGGCTAGATGTACCCTATATGGTTTTGTGTAGTGGTTTGAGGATTTAATCATGACATTATGTAGCTTGAGAACCTTTATGGGTTGTAGGCGTTTTTCATGGTGCTTGGACCCAAAGAAGATTCATTTAGGGTACAAGACCCTTATGATTCTCCCTGAACTATGGTCAAACCTTGAGGACTTATTATTGGTTTATAGCTAACTTGTTCATGTTAACCATATCTCGCTCAGAGTTGAACAATACCCTTTAGTAATCATATATGATGTTTTGAGGACTCATCCATAATGCTTGAGTTTGATAAGAAAATAATAACATCAGAAACACTTCTTCCCTCCATGGAATATAATCAAAAGAACTCAAAACCCAACAATAAAATGTGCATTACGTATACATAAAGATTAATAAAAATGTGTATACATTTCTATGCTATATGCACATTCCTAAAAATTTCAAAAGCCATGTACTTTCTGTTAGGTTCCTATGCTAATAGGTATCATTTCTCATGATTGACTATGGAAGTGCCAAATATGATTACCCTTTCCATGCTGCAAAGGTTCCATATTTTGTATATAGAGAAACAAAATTAAAAAATGTAAAGAGCGTATGCCCTAAAAGAAAAATCAAAGGGCAAGAAGAATGAATTGGTCAACAAAAGAAAAAGAAAATGAACCCCAAAGAAAGACCAACAAAGTGGCCAGTCAAAATGCCACTACTATCTTATTTGTGCAAAGTAAGTTCAAAAAGTGCAAACACTGTTTCATCACATTTAATGGATGGCCCAACAGTTCAATCTGGGCCATTCCATATTTAAATTTCCTGCTGTAGAATAGAGAATGAAGGACTGTCCAAACAGTTCAAGCTTGGCAGATGAGTAGACAGGTAGAGAAAAAAAGGAGCCCAACTGTTTAATCTGGGCCCTTGGAAGAGATAAGGGTAGATTTAGATAGGAAGGCATTCAAAAGAAAAGAGCTAAATCAGGGTTTGCAAATTCAAGTGCACCCAATCAAAAGGAAGAAAAAATGGTAGGAATTGTAGAATGGGTAAGTAGATTGGAGTTGCAAAAACAAGTCTATCAGCAGTGTCATCTCTTTCAATATGATCTACCTCATGGATGTCCCAAGTGCCATGGCCAAGGTATGATGATAGTTCACATTTTGCATGGCTAACTTCCATTCTCCTCCCTCACAACAAATGTTCACTAACATCCCTTAAAGAGATTGGGATCTGCCCAAACTCTTAACTTCACTCCATTTTTAGAAAAACTTAACTGAAACTTCAGGTTTGCTTAAGAGCTAAAAGACACATTTCTTGTGTAAAAATGATCATTCCGTACTCCTTTCATTTCCCTATGCCTAAGTTTTCACTCTATAGACTTAGCATTTATTTCATCTAATTTCATTCCATATATTCATATTGACATCTTAACATATTATATAGCTCCTTTATCAATATCCCCACCCCTATTTTACAAAAAACTATATAAAAACCCAAAAAGTATTTAATATTCCCACCATGGCACCTATAGCCATATTAACAGTTTCGGGAATTATTAAGTCCATTTGGGACTTTAATAAGAACCCTTCTGCATTCATAAACCTCAGGGTTTATTTAACCTCTGGTTGAATAAATAACCACGCTAAACCCTCCCACCCATACCATACATTAAAACTTCGGTGCGCATGTAAATACCTTGGGGTTAGTTTGACATTTGGCTAAACTAATAACCATATCCACCCGCATAACCACAAAAAACCCATAAATCCAAAGTTTTAAACCCCCGCAACATTATAAAATGTTAAAATATGGGCGGGTCCCCGCGCCATATCGTACTGTCACCTACCCTTCCCGTCGACCCTCCGATCTGGCGCTGTAGATCCGACGGCCCACGCTGATATCAGAGCCGCCCCGCTGTACGAGAGTTAGCTCCCGATGGAAAGTGGTTTTTCCGTCGTACACAGGGACACGTGTCCCATTTCTATTGCATCGGGCCTGCTCTGACAGAAACTGCCCCCGTACCAAAAGCGGTCCGATGCAAACCATTTACCGCCTGTTCTCCCCACCGCGCATGTCATACACCACACCAGTGCCCGCGCTACTATACAGTCCGCCATGTCCGCCCCGTCACCCATCCACGTCAGCTGCCACGTTACCTTCCGTACCATGCTACAGGACAAGGTGACGTCATGCTGACGTCAACACAAAAATCGCCAAAAAGTACAAAAAACCCAAATTTTCATTAAAAGTCACGAAAGTGATGTTTTTTGTTTATTTTTATGCGACCAATAGTGGAGAACATGCATGAGAATTACGTTGAATTCACCATTTAACGTCCCAGTCTACCACCCAGGCGCGTTCATACTGCAGACCTGACTCCCCCAGCTCACTCTGCAACTGCATTCCGTAGCAAAGTCTCGTAAAACAGGGATTTACCCATCAATCACCCGTAAACCCTGTTTTTTACATAATTTCTCTGTAAAAGATCACCAAGACAACTAAATTCAACTCAAAGACACTATTGCCCGCAAGCTCCTGCGCTCTGTCTCACTGTGTAACCATATTTTCGGGAAAAACCTGCTAATACCGTGACCCTCTGATAAATTGTCCATTAAAACTCAAAGTCGAGCTCCTGTCCGCATGCAAAACCGCCAAAAGCACCTATGAAAGTCGTGCTCTTCCCACTGTTTTTAAGCTTCCTCGTTAAAGAACCTTGCAGACTTAGTATTCCCTTTGAGTTTTACTCAGTAAGCCCATTTTCATATAAAAACTCAAGTTGCAAGAATTCTTGTTAAAAAGCCCTCTGTTAGAACTCTGTTTCCTATTGAGACACAGACTCAAATCCAATAATAAGCACAGTGAATCATGGAGGCTCCAGTGGCCCTAAACATTGCACCCTTGAATGCACCTCATAAGCAGTTGGAGTGGTTACCTCTAGCTGATAGGGATTTTCAGATTGATGACATGGAGGGTCAAAAGCCTCACCTACAGGATTTTTGTGAAATAAGGAATAGTCACAAGAACAACATTGACATATTTAGAATCTGGGAGTCTAATATGCCTATATACTACCTGCCTTCAGTCCATGTCTTCCCTGACCTCATCCATCAATGTTGTGCTAATTATGAGCCTTCTCAAAGGGCAGTGATGGACCCTACTAGAAATGCCCTCTTTTATATCACCCCTCAGTCTATAAATGAGATGTTTCACTTCAAGCCAGCTCAAACTTTGGTCCCTCTCACCATGAAAAATTTACTAGACCAAGCCTCCAAGTTGTCCTCTGCAGAAGTTGACCGAATTGCCAAGCTGTTTATGCCACTTGCTACTCCAGATACAAAATTCCCTATCATCATGCCTAGTTTAGTGAAGTTGGAAAAATGCTCATAGACATGATTTCCTACATTCTGGGATTTAGAACAAGTGAAGTTGTAGATGAAACTGTCTTTGCTTTGATGGCCATATTTGCCCCAGGACAGCCCCCTGCTGTCAAATATGATTATGCCACCTATATAGCTAACAAAATTCATGAGCAGTTCATGAATTTAGAAAGAGAGAGAGTTTTCAAATACACTGCATATATATACCATTTAATGATGTACTACCAGCCTGATAGTTTCCCAGTTCCCCTTAAAAAATTGGATCCTAAGGCGAAGCAAATGTCTGTAATATTCTGGTCCCCAGTGTTCCATCATGTTAGTAGCTCCCCATATACATATTGTGAGTTTATTGACCTCTTCATATATCTAGCCACCTGTTTATTATCAATAACTCCTCCTGCCAGGCTCTCTGCTGAAATGCAGAAAATATTACACCTCTCAAAGGAATATAGCATTGGTGATTGGTAATTTTACCAAAACCATACAGTGATCAGGATCTATGGCTATCAAATGGCTCCCTACAAACTGCAAAAATATGTCCCTATGAGACTCTTTGCCTTGGAATATTACCGGCAGTTTAGTAGTTCAGATTTGACCCATTTCTATGGTGCTAGGAAAAAAGCACAGCTCAAGATAAGGCACCAATTGGGCCCTTTTATCTTCAAAAAAAGGGAAGAAGCATGGAAGGAAGCTGACACCATTCTGAGAGACAAACTTAAGCTGAAACAAAGTTTTCTTTGGGCACCATATGAACCTGAACATTTCATATGCTTTAGGAGAGTCAAACACAAGCTTACAAGATATGTGCACTATAGTATCCCTCAAATTGAACAATATGCTAATCAACAGGAGTGGATAGAAGGCACACTAGTCGAGGAACTTACTGAAGAAGAAATATTAGAAAAAGAAATGAAAGAGTTTGAAAAGACACTTGACCTAGACTCTGTTGGACAGGTGTTTTTCACATCTCCTCGACACCTTGGAGCAAGCACATCATCTGCCACAACTTCCCAACAACCTGCCCAAGAAAGTGCTCCACCTGCAGGGACATCTAAAGGCAAGGAGGTGCAGCATTTAGAGCAACAGGAGACAATGGCAGATCGAACAGATGTAGCAAAAGAACAAGGTCAAGGGCAAGCCCCTACAACACAAGCAAAAGCACCTAAGGTCCCTGTCTTACAAACTCCTCTCAATGAGGAACGAGCATAGAAAAGGGACAGGCAGCAAGAGACATCCACAGGGGTCTCCACAGAATAGCAAGGAGAGAAAAGGCAAAGGTTGAACCCCTATTCTGAGGAAGAATTTACCAAGGAGACAACAGGCAATCAAAGAGGTGAGGAAACAACCAAGCAGCGGATTCCTCCAAGCATGGAAACATCAGCTAGTTCCTTTCAGAAGGAGCAAGAGAGACAACAAGGTGTGGAGGTTACCTCAACCTCCACCAAGTAGCAGAGCAAGCAAGTCTCTGACATAAACAAGGCATTCATAGAAATCAAGGCCGGAAATGAGCCGATAAGATTCCAGCTCTACAACCAGTTACTAAGAATGGCTCCCACTAATCAGAAGAGGCTAATGGCGGCCTATGATATCCAAGAAGGGAAAATGACCCTCAGTCATTTCAGGCCTATAGTACAACAGCCCCAGTCAGCTGCTGATTATATCAGAACCAATCTGGAAGTCCTTGCTAAAGACATCCACCCAATGGACCAGATTGAGTTACACAAACAAACTGGAGAAATGGTGTACTCCACCTTGGCGGATAAAGCAATATTGGCCCACAGACTGCAGAATTCACTTCACAACACTTCTGCCCAATTGGAATTGGAGAAAGCTTCATCACAAGCCAAGGACAATAGAATCAAATCCTTGGAGGAGATCATTATGGAGCTGGGACATGATCCCAATGATCCCAAGGGCGTGCAGGCTTTAATTAAGAAGAAAGAAGAAGACATAGCAGCCCTTAGAAAACAACTCAGGCTGCCACCTACAATTCATCCTCAAACCACAGAAGTAGCACAACAAAAAGAAGAGGAGGATGTAGTAAGTTTGCTTATGAGGATGCATAAAAGATTGATAGAAACAGAGAGTGCCTTGGAGGCATCACTACAAGGAATATAGGGAGAGTTGGCCTCTCAGCCAGCTCAAACAGCTTTAACTCTTGGAATTGCTCCTCCTACAGTCACCACAGCAATCCCTCCCACTGATCCAACACCAACAACAGGTACCTCAGCTCCATCCTCAACATCAGCAACGGTTACAGCAACAACTACAGCAGCAGCAGAGCAAGAGGCCAGCCTAGGTATGGAGGAGATGATGAAAGAAATAAAGGCTCTGGAACTGCAGATGGTCGAATTAAAAGAAGCCAAAGAAAAGCTGGCCAAAATTGAGGTAAGATATGACAAGTCAAAGATGGATGTGGCTGAGAAGATAAGGGAAGTAAAGGTCTTAGAGAAAAGAATAAAGGAGCTGGAGAAGGACCTTACTTTAGATAAAACTCTAGCTGAAATCAAGAAAATTCTATGGGCCAAAATTGGCCAATCCATTACTGACCAATGGAAATCAATTCAAACCATACATGAGCAAATGCAATTGATAGGCTTAGCTCAATTTGAGACTCAAAAAGCTAGAGCATCATTGGGGAATATGCCTGAGCAAGCCAATAGAATGATTCGATTTTTGAACACTCATACCAAAGAGCAGTTGGCAGCACTAGGTATCAGGAACAGGACAGACACTATCTTGATAGTGAAAAAGGTGCTGACCCTAAGGAATTTTGTACAGACTCTGGAAAGAAAATGCCAAGAAATGCAGGCATAAATAAATGACTTCAAAATAAAGTTTGCAACATTACAGAGCAAAGGGCTACCCAGTTTATTAACCAGCGCTGGAAGACTGCTATCACATGAGCAGTATGCCAACAGGGTAAATAATTATGCCTCCAATCAAATTACAGCATCCTCAAGCACCTCAGAAGAAACAGGGCCTCCTTCTGGACAGAGTCTTTATGACAAATTAGAAAATCTGTTCTACATTAAACATGAGATAAACCATCTTTTTGAAGTCCAACCCAACTTTTATAGATACACTGAAGCTAATGAAACACTAATAAAAATACAAAGACATCAGTTGCCTATAGAGGACTGGTGGCAAGGAATGCTGGAGATATTGCTCAGGTAATTTTGTTTTCATTTTTTTTGGTTAGCCACAGGTAAGCAAATATAGAGGCATGGTCCACCTGTCCAAGAGTGAAAACAACAGAAATAAGAAGTCAAATTATGACTACAGCTCGTTAATGAAAACTAAGCACTGATGACAAGGCCAGGACAGCAACACAGCAACATAGCAACATCAAGGTAGCAAACGCAGAGTAAAGACGTAGCTACCAGCCGACTCACTCAGTCAAAAAAGTCAAATATTTCTGACAAATTGGATAGCCAGCACATCCACGTTTACTGCAGCAATTATTTCCCTCATTTACTTCTTCTAAAGAGCTGGTAAAGGAAGTTATGGCTTCAGAACTTATCTTCATGATATTTTGTATCTCCCTTCTGATATAAATACCTCCCCATAATATGAATTTGGGGTTGGTTATTTTCTCTCTGGACTACGCTGTAAATTTTGAGACTCTCTAATACAAAGGTTGTTGAAGTTCATTGTTGCTAGACCGTCTGAATGTGGATTTGATGTTCTGGGAACTGCTACAAAATTCTTGTGTCTTTCTATGGATCAATAAGTTGCTCAAACCTGTGTTTATGTTTTCTGTGTCTGCAAATTTCATACATGTTTCATGATCTTAGTAACAGAGAAAGAGAATAGCCCAGAATTTGTTTAAATACACTCTATGTTCAATCTCTGCTATTAATTATGTTTTCTTCAGAATTAGTCATAAATATGAATTCTTAGCTGCTCATGTTTGCACTAATTCTTTCATATTGAATACTATTTAGGAATTCTTAACTGCTCCTTGATAATATTCACTCACCTTCCCTCTGCCAGCATGATCAAGGATTCTTGACTGCCCTTCATCCACTGGCTTACACTCCATAAACTTCCAGATCTTAAAATTGTTCCAAAGTTGCCTATCTTGCTCTGTATCATCACCCTTTACCAAAGAAGCACCTTCAGCAGTACACCATCATAGACCCCATTTCGCAATGGTATAAACTATTTTGGACTTGCATCCCAGCTCTATTTGAGATCACTATCCAACAAACTAAAAACCAAACTCTGTGCATCATAACTAGCCTAAAATACTTCAAAACAAAGCTAAATTACAAAGAGAGAGCCCTCTCTGGTTGCAGATTGGCTAGAAACTATAGCTAAAAGATTGGTTAGTGGTTACCTCGGCCGTATTCCCTTCTGGAGGCAGGGAACAACCTGAGTGATAACATCATTGGCGACTCCACAGGGGACTGAATGTCTATTTGTAACTGCTGTCTATTTTCTAAAGCTACAGATGGAGCCTGAAGTTAGTCAGGTAGCCTTTGAAACTGTCTTTTCTCTACATTTACAGGAGTAAATAAAAGCTGCTTCAGTCAATCTCCAGTATAGTTTTAGGCTCTAAACAGATGTTCCAAAGATTTGATCAGTTTCACTATCTCAACATATTCACAGGAAGCCCAAGGCCTCCTATATTTCAAAGAATTTCCTGTAGAATATTGTCAAAGACTGTGATCTTTAAAACATTCCCAGAAAATACCTAAAAACAAATTTAGAAGCTGGCTACAAAGAAGAAAAGTCGGTACACCAGGTCAAACCGAGATCCAGATCCTCTAGCTATTTTTGAAAATCCCAACTTAATTTCTAAGACCCTTAGAAAACAAGAAAAACTAGAAAAATCTGTTGATTAGGACCTTGACATACTTCAGCAAAACCCTACAAAATCTGAGCTTACAACTGGGAGAGCAACAATCCTTTCTACAGCCTCTCCTAGTTCCTCATCCACGCCTCAAAGTATCCTTTCCACTCCCTTATCCACTGCACATATTTCCACTCCCGTCCCTACTGTTCCAGATGTCTTATTCCTTCCTGTTGTCCCATTTATCCCTGTAAATATGGCAAACTGTTATGCTCCTCTTCAGTTGCCTGGAAATCTAGGGCCTATGCCTCAGGATTATCAGAGAAAAATCACATATTTTGATGGCACTGGCTCCTATACAGCCCAAAAACACACTAAGAAAATGCAAGATTATTTTGAGAATTATGAAATTGATGATGATGATGTGAGAATGAAGATCTTTGTCCAAAGTCTAACTAGTGATGTAAGGATTTGGTTTAGAGCACTTGCTGCAAATTCTATAGCTGATTCAGAAGCTCTTTATCAATCCTTTTTAAATAGATGGGAGAAGAAGAAAGACCCTTTACACATCTTAATAGAATATGACAATTTGAAAAGAGGCCCACAAGAAAACGTCCAAGACTATTGTGCTAGATTCAACAATGTCTATAATTCTATTCCTCAAAACCTTAGGCCTCCACCTGATTTAGCTTTGATCAAATTCCCTGATGGATTTGATTCTGACATGGCATATCAACTAAGGGAAAGAGCCCCTCCAAGCTTAGAAGACATGTAGAATATAGCAGTTAGTGTAGAGGCAAACCTGATTGCTAAACGAAATAGGGCAAGAGCTGAAAGAAGAACAACTTTCAAAGAAGAGCCTTCAGCATTTGAACAAAAACTGGATGCAATCATCAAAGGTATGGACAGACTTGGAGATAGAGTGGAAACTATTGAAATGAAATCATCTTGGGAAGGTCAACCAAGTAATAATGCAAGAAACCCAAACTTTAGAAAAAATCAAAATCCAAACGTTGGAAGGGCTGCCCCTGACCAGAACATCAGACCTCCATTTCAAGAAAACTATGCAGAAGCCTCAACATCTAGTGAACCAACTGAGGACACCCAAATCAATCTAATGGGGTTAAACAGTGAGCAACAAATCTTCCTAACCCAAGATGACCAAGAAGCTCATAATTTTAATCAATTTCAAACCAAATCCGGAGAGTCATTTGATTTCAGAGAAGGGTATGATGCAGCGGTCTATGAGGTTCATAAACAGTACAAATTAAGAAGCAGAACCATAGATGTGCCTGAACCTGCCAAGTTGAAGGATACCAAGCAGCCAAAGAAAACAAAAGATAAAGCTGTCCTGATAGAATTCCCAGCTAGAATAGATCCCAACCTTAAGGAGGCCACTGTGGAGGACATATCAGAGATATAGCCCTCTAAAAATCAACCATACACACCCTCTACTCAGAAAGAAAATGTAAACTGTCCTCCTAAAAATAATTTCAAAACATATTTACCTCAAAACAACATTTACAATGAAGAGAAGGTCACTGAAAATACAACAAAAAAGGAAAACTTTGCTAGTTACAACCCAAGAATACAAATGGAAAAACCTTTTAACTTAGAAACAGAAATTGGCAAGCTGAAAATAGTTATTCCTCTGTCTGAATTGGCTAAACATGAAATTTACAGACAGCAAATCAATAGGTCACTCCAAATATCAGAGAATAGGGATGCAGTCAATGTTCTAGATGATCAACCAAAACTGATTTTTGGTCCCGAAGTCAATGGTAAAATAGTAGATGGAGGAGTTCCTCCATTCTATGTGAGCTTAAACATTCATGACAAAGTGCTACACAATGCAATGTTTGATTCAGGAGCCTCCCATAACCTAATCCCTAAGTCTATGATGGGAAGACTAGACCTAGATATCACAAGGCCATACAAAGACTTGTTCTCATTTGATTCCAGCCAGGTCAGGTGTCTGGGCCTAATTAAAGATCTTTGTGTATCTTTGGTCCAATACCGAGCCAAGACAATCTTGATGGATGTGGTGGTAGCTGATATTCCCCCTAAGTATGGCATGCTTTTGTCCAGATCTTGGGGTGCAAAACTCCAAGGGTCTTTGCAACTAGACATGTCCTATGCCACTATTTCAGTCTTTGGCCAGCCAAAGAGATTATACTGAGAAACATTAATGAAATATGTGGTGAGCCGTCAAGAGAAACCCCAAAACTTCCCCATTTATTCTATGCATTCCAATTTGGATTCACTCATTTTATATAATGCTGAGATTTGTCCCAAAACTGATGTCAAACTGCTAGAAACAGCACAAACAGAAAGCATAAATGAACAATCTAGTGCCCAAGATCAAAAAAATCTTGATGTGACTGATACAACAAAGGAAATTGACATATTATATGAGTTACAAGAGCCAAATCTGCCCATTGAACAAGCTTCCAAAGCTCTTAAGGCTAGTCATAACCAAGAAATCTTATGGTACTTAGAGTTTGATGGCTCAGTGAACAAATTAGGAGCAGGGGCAGGGGTTTGGATACACAACATGCAAAATGACCATGCTGAAGGTCATGCATATAGGTTAAATTTCAGATGTACAAACAATATGGCCGAGTATGAAGCCCTTTTGTTAGGACTCAAACTGATCAAAGGTCTAGGTGCAACCAAGGTTTCAATTCTAGGGGATTCAGATTTGATTATCCAGCAAATGAAGGGAAATTTTGTTACAAATGATCTTAGGTTGAGGGCTTACAGAGGGGCAGCCAGTGAAATACTTAACAGTTTCTCAGAATCTCAGCTCACCAAAATTCCACGAAAGCATAATTTACATGCACATAGCTTGGCAACTTTTGCCAGCACTTGAAAGCTACCATCTGAGCCCAACCACCACTTCACTGTTGAAATCAAACACAGACCTGCTATCCCAGATAATGTCAAAAATTGGCAGGTCTTTGAAAATGATACACAGATAAATAATTTCCTCACTTTGAAAGAGGAATTCTCAAGTATAAACATTGACACAAGCACCATGGATGATCAACAACAAATAGACAAAATTGAGCAAAGTATATCAGCTAAAACAACAAATCTGATTTTGCACCCAACAACTTTTGATGACAAGAATTTACAAGAACTGAAGCAAACAGACCTTGATGAAATAGCTGAGGCAGAATTTGAAGTAATTGAACTAAAGGATAATTTTCTACCCACGGGCTTAACTCCTTTGGAGGACATATTTGATTCAAATGACATTCCTAGAAAACCAAAGATGCAACCTCTCAATGCAGAAATTGAGGACTGCAACATTGGAACCACAGAAAATCCCAAAATGATAAAACTATCCAAAACATTGCCTGCTGATCAAAAGCTAAAATACATTGAGTTGTTTAAAGAGTTCCAAGATGTCTTTGTCTGGAGTTATGAGGACCTGAAGTCCTATGATACTTCGGTCATCCAACATACTATACCTTTCAAAGAGAATCAAAAACATTTTAAACAAAAGCTCAGAAGGGTGAATACTATCCCCCTACCCTTGATTGAAAAGGAAGTTAAACGAATGTATGAAGCTGGAATCATTGCACCTATCAGGTTCTCAGAATGGATTTCAAATCTAGTGCCTACTAGGAAGAAAACGGGAGAGATAAGACTGTGTGTTGACTTAAGAAATTTGAACAAAGTCTCTCTCAAAGACCACTACCCCTTACCAAAAATGGATCATATCCTACAAAGGGTAGTGGGAGCCTCTAGGATCTCATTGTTAGATGGATTCTCAGGATTCAATCAGATTTTAGTCCACCCGGATGATCAAGACAAAATTGCCTTTACAACACCTTGGGGAACCTTCAAATATGTGAAAATGCCTTTTGGACTCAAAAATGTAGGGGCCACATTTCAAAGAGCAATGGACATAGCCTTTACCAAAGAGATCCATGATTTCTTAGTCATATACCTTGATGATCTCACTGCTTTTTCAAAGTCAGACTAAGAACATTTAGAACATTTGAGGCAAGTATTCCTGATTTGCAGAAAATATGGCATATCATTGAACCCAAAGAAATCACTGTTTGGCCTAGAAGAAGGCAAACTCTTAGGTCATATAATTTCAAAAGATGGCATTAGAATTGACCCGGACAGAATTCAAGCTATTCTCCAAGTGCCTCATCCAAGAAACATCAAAGAACTACAAGCTTTTTTAGGAAAGATCAATTTCCTAAGGAGGTTCATTCCCAATTTGGCCGAGCTGATAAGACTGTTGAATAATATGCTGAAGAAAGATTCTAAAGTCAAATGGAAAATGGAAGCTAAACAAGCCTTTGAGGATATCAAGACAACTTTAACAAGAACACCAGTCCTCACAAGCCCCAAGTTTGATAGAGATTTCATGATCTTTTCTTTTGCATCTGAGCATACTATTGTTGTTGTCTTATTGCAAAAAGATGATCAAGGGTGTGAGAAGCCCATTTCTTTCTTCAGCAAAGCCCTTAGAGATGCTCCCCTAAAATATCAGATCATGGAAAAGCAAGCTTATTCCCTTGTGAAGGCCATCAAGGATTTCAGAGTTTATATCCTATACTTACATGTGATAGCCTATGTTCCAAATGCTATGGTTAAGGACATTCTAACTCAAGAGGGAATTGAAGGTAAAAGGGGTAAATGGATAGCCAACATCTTAGAGTATGACATTGAAATCAAGCCTACAAAACTCATAAAAGGATAAGGGTTAGCTAAATTAATGACTGAAACCAATTTCCAAGCCGTTGACATCAATGAACTGGATAACGAGCAGGAGATGGCGACTCCATAGATCAATCAAACCTTTTTACAATCACCTTGGTATGCTGATATATGCTTTATATTATTAAACCTGCAAGCTCCTCCAGCGTTATCCAAGACTAAAAAGAGATTCTTGAAAATGAGGCATCAAAGTTTTGTATTATAGATAATGTGTTGTTTTGGAAAAACCATGAAGGTATTTTTCTAAATTGCCTAATTCAGGATGAAATTGACAATGTACTCAAGGAATTTCATGCAGGGGACTGTGGAGGACACTTGTATTGGAAGTCAACGGCTGATAAGATTCTAAGAGCTGGTTTTTATTGGCCCTCCCTGTTTGCTGATGTGAAAAAATTTGTAGTTTCATGCCATAAATGCCAAATCTTTGAAGGCAAGAGAAAGCTGTTACCTTTGCCCCTCAAACCCATTTCAATCGAGAGACCATTTCAACAATGGGGTTTAGACTTCATTGGAGAAATTCATCCTTCCTCTTCTGGCCAACACAAGTGGATTTTGACTGCCACATACTACTTTACCAAATGGATAGAAGCCATCCCTTGTAGGCAAGCAAATGCCTCAATCATCATGCAATTCTTAGAAACCAACATCTTGTCTAGATTTGGCTGTCCATAAAAGATTATTACTGACAATGCTACTGCTTTCAAATCCAAAAGAATGATCAATTTCTGTCATAAATACCAAATTACCTTGGGCCACTCCATAGCCTATTACCCTCAAGGTAATGGCCTAGCTGAGTCCTCCAACAAAAGCCTCATCAACATCATCAAAAAGGTCTGGAGGAGAATAAGAAGAACTGGCATAAAAAGATTGTGAATGCACTATGGGCAGACAGATTGACCACTAAAAGATCTATTGGAACCAGCCCATATGAATTGGTTTATGGCATGGAGGCAAGATTCCCTTCATCTTTGGGAATCCCAGTGATAAAGTTGCTACAAGAAATACAAGAAGAGCCTAATGATATTCAGAGAAGGATCAATCAAACTATTCACTTGCAACAAACAAGGGAAGAAGTATATCAGAGAACCCGGGTTCTACAAGATAAACTCAAGAAGATCTTTGACAAAAGAAAAAAAGTTGAAGATTTCTTCATAGGAAACAAAGTGTTGAGGTGGGACTCTAGGAGGGACTCTAGGAGGGAAGACAAAGGAAAGCATGGCAAATTTGATTTCCTGTGGAAGGGACCTTATATTATTCAGGCTGTACAAGGTAAAAACACCTACTTTTTGAAGAGTGTGGATGACACAGATGCTGAGGAGGGCCCAGTCAATGGGCGAATGCTCAAGCATTATTTTGATTCTCTTTGATCAACATAACACAACTCTATATTGTACATAAATAGTTGTCTTTCCGGCAGTTTTCATTTACAACAATTTGCAGCAGATTTTGAGGAAAAAGTCAAGGAATTACACCACCTTTGGTGTATATTTTGATTTACCAGAAGAGATCAAGAAGAAAACTTGGGAATTATAAAGATGATGATAAATACTCAGACAAACCAGCAAGAACAGAGTGGTAATTTTGTACAGATCAGCTCATGACAAGTGCACACATGCTACAAAGGTTCAGATTATTGGTTTCCAGGAGAAGGAAGTTTCAAATTCCAGCAGCCAACTGACAATAAGGCCATCTGACCTGGTGTTCTTGGCTTTTCACCTGGAAAAGCCATCCCCAAGTGGAGCCACTGTTAGGTTCCTATACCAATAGGTATCATTTCTCATGATTGACTATGGAAATGCCAAATATGATTACCCTTTCCATGCTGCAAAGGTTCCATATTTTGTATATAGAGAAACAAAATTAAAAAATGTAAAGAGCGTATGCCCTAAAAGAAAAATCAAAGGGCAAGAAGAATGAATTGGTCAACAAAAGAAAAAGAAAATGAACCCCAAAGAAAGACCAGCAAAGTGGCCTGTCAAAATGCCACTACTATCTTATTTGTGCAAAGTAAGTTCAAAAAGTGCAAACACTGTTTCATCACATTTAATGGATGGCCCAACAGTTCAATCTGGGCCATTCCATATTTAAATTTCCTGCTGTAGAATAGAGAATGAAGGACTGTCCAAACAGTTCAAGCTTGGCAGATGAGTAGACAGGTAGAGAAACAAAGGAGCCCAACTGTTTAATCTGGGCCCTTGGAAGAGATAAGGGTAGATTTAGATAGGAAGGCATTCAAAAGAAAAGAGCTAAATTAGGGTTTGCAAATTCAAGTGCACCCAATCAAAAGGAAGAAAAAATGGTAGTAATTGTAGAATGGGTAAGTAGATTGGAGTTGCAGAAACAAGTCTATTAGCAGTGTCATCTCTTTCAATATGATCTACCTCATGGATGTCCCAAGTGCCATGGCCAAGGTATGATGACAATTCACATGTTGCATGTCTAACTTCCCTTCTCCTCCCTCACAACAAATGTTCACTAACATCCCTTAAAGAGATTGGGATCTGCCCAAACTCTTAACTTCACTCCATTTTTAGAAAAACTTAAGTGAAACTTCAGGTTTGCTTAAGAGCTAAAAGCCACATTTCTTGTGTAAAAATGATCATTCCATACTCCTTTCATTTCCCTATGCCTAAGTTTTCACTCTATAGACTTAGCATTTATTTCATCTAATTTCATTCCATATATTCATATTGACATCTTAACTTATTATATAGCTCCTTTATCAATATCCCCACCCCTATTTTACAAAAAACTATATAAAAACCCAAAAAATATTTAATATTCCCACCATGGCACCTATAGCCATATTAACAGTTTCGGGAATTATTAAGTCCATTTGGGACTTTAATAAGAACCCTTCCACATTCATAAACCTCGGGGTTTATTTAACCTCTGTTTGAATAAATAACCACGCTAAACCCTCCCACCCATACCATACATTAAAACTTCGATGCGCATGTAAATACCTTGGGGTTAGTTTGACATTTGGTTAAACTAATAACCATATCCGCTCGCATAACCACAAAAAACCCATAAATCCAAAGTTTTAAACCCCCAAAACATTATAAAATGTTAAAATATGGGCGGGTCCCCGCGCCATATCGTACTGTCACCTACCCTTCCCATAAACCCTCCGATCAGGCACTGTAGATCCGAAGGCCCATGCTGATATCGGAGCCGCCCCGCTGTACGAGAGTTAGCTCCCGATGGAAAGTGGTTTCGCTGTCGTACATGGGGACACGTGTCCCATTTCTATTGCGTCGGGCCCGCTATGACAGAAACCGCCCCCGTACTAAAAGCGGTCCGATGCAAACCATTTACAGCATGTTCTCCCCGCCGTGCACGTCATACACCACGCCAGCACCCGCGCTACTGTATAGTCCGCCGTGTCCACCCCATCACCCATCCACATCAGCTGCCACGTTACCTTCTGTACCATGCTACAGGACAAGGTGACATCATGCTGAAGTCAGCACAAAAAGCGCCAAAAAGTCCGAAAAGACCCAAATTTTCGTTAAAAGTCACGAAAGTGATGTTTTCTTGTTTATTTTTATGCGACCAATAGTGGAGAACATGCATGAGAATTACGTTGAATTCGCCATTTAACATCCCAGTCTGCCACCCAGGCATGTTCATACTGCAGACCTGACTCCCCTAGCTCACTCTGCAACTGCATTCCGCAGCAAAGTCTTGTAAAACAGGTATTTACCCGTCAATCACCCATAAACCCTGTTTTTACATAATTTCTCTGTAAAATATCACCAAGACAGCTAAATTCAACTCAAAGGCACTATTGTCTCCAAGCTCCTGCGCTCTGTCTGACTGTGTAACCGTATTTTCGGGCAAAACCTGCTAATACCATGACCCTCTGATAAATTGTCCATTAAAACTCTAAGTCGAGCTCCTGTCCGCATGAAAAATTGCCAAAAGCACCCGTGAAAGCCGCACTCTTCCCATTGTTTTTAAGCTTCCTTGTTAAAGAAACCTGCAGACTCAGTATTCCCTTTGAGTTTTACTCAGTAAGCCCATTTTCATATAAAAACTCAAGTTGCAAGAATTCCTGTTAAAAAGCCCTCTGTTAGAACTCTGTTTCCTGTTGAGACACGATTCAAATCCAATAATAAGCACAATGAATCATGGAGGCTCCAGTTGCCTTAAACATTGCACCCTTGAATGCACCTCATAAGCAGTTGGAGTGGTTACCTCTAGCTAATAGGGATTTTCAGATTGATGACATGGAGGGTCAAAAGCCTCACCTACAGGCTTTTTGTGAAATAAGGAATAGTCACAAGAACAACACTGACATATTTAGAATCTCGGAGTCTAATATGCCTATATACTACCTGCCTTCAGTCAATGTCTTCCCTGACCTCATCCATCAATGTTGTGCTAATTATGAGCCTTCTCAAAGGGCAGTGATGGACCCTGCTGGAAATGTCCTCTTTTATATCACCCCTCAGTCTATAAATGAGATGCTGCACTTCGAGCCAGCTCAGCCTTTGGTCCCTCTCACCATGAAAAATTTGCTGGACCAAGCCTCCAAGTTGTCCTCTGCAGAAGTTGACCGAATTGCCAAGCTGTTTATGCCACCAGATTGCTACTCCAGATACAAAATTCCCTATCATCATGCCTGGTTTAGTGAAGTTGGAAAAATGCTCATAGACATGATTTCCTACATTCTGGGATTCAGAACAAGTGAAGTTGTAGATGAAACTGTCTTTGCTTTGATGTCCATATTTGCCCCAGGACAGCCCCCTGCTGTCAAATATGATTATGCCACCTATATCGCTAACAAAATTCATGAGAAGTTCATGAATTTAGAAAGAGAGAGAGTGTTCAAATACACTGCATATATATACCATTTAATGTTGTACTACCAGCCTGATAGTTTCCCAGTTCCCCTTAAAAAATTGGATCCTAAGGGGGAGCAAAGGTCTGTAATATTCTGGTCCCCAGTGTTCCATCATGTTAGTAGCTCCCCATATACATATTGTGAGTTTATTGACCTCTTCATATATCCAGCCACCTGTTTATTATCAATAACTCCTCCTGCCAGGCTCTCTGCTGAAATGTAGAAAATATTACACCTCTCAAAGGAATATGGCATTGGTGATTGGTATTTTTACCAAAACCATACAGTGATCAGGATCTATGGCTGTCAAATGGCTCCCTACAAACTGCCAAAATATGTCCCTATGAGACTCTTTGCCTTGGAATACTACCAACAGTTTAGTAGTTCAGATTTGACCCATTTCTATGGTGCTAGGAAAAAAGAACAGCTCAAGATAAGGCACCAATTGGGCCCTTTTATCTTCAATAAAAGGGAAGAAGCATGAAAGGAAGCTGACACCATACTGAGAGAGAAAATTAAGCTGAAACAAAGTTTTCTTTGGGCACCATATGACCCTGAACATTTCATAAGCTTTAGAAGAGTCAAACACAAGCTTACAGGATATGTGCACTATAGTATCCCTCAAGTTGAACAATATGCTAATCAACAGGAGTGGATAGAAGGCACACTAGTCGAGGAACTTACTGAAGAAGAAAGATTAGAAAAAGAAATGAAAGAGTTTGAAAAGACACTTGACCTAGACTCTGTTGGACAGGTGTTTTTCACATCTCCTCGACACCTTGGAGCAAGCACATCATCTACCACAACTTCCCAACAACCTGCCCAAAAAAGTGCTCCACCTACAGGGACATCTAAAGGCAAGGAGGTGCAGCATTCAGAGCAGTAGGAGACAATGGCAGACCAACCAGATGCAGCAAAAGAACAAGGTCAAGGGCAAGCCCCTACAACACAAGCAAAAGCACCTGAGGTCCCTGTCTTACAAACTCCTCTCAATGAGGAAAGAGAAAAGAAAAGGGACAGGCAGCAAGAGACACCCACAGGGGCCTCCACAGAACAGCAAGGAGAGAAAAGGCAAAGGTTGAACCCCTATTCTAAGGAAGAATTTACCGAGGAGATAGCAAGCAATCAAAGAGGTGAGGAAACAACCGAGCAACGGATTCCTCCAAGCATGGAAACATCAACTAGTTACTTTCAGCAGGAGCAAGAGAGACAACAAGGTGTGGAGGTTACCTCAACCTCCACCAAGCAGCAGAGCAAGCAAGGCTATGACATAAATAAGGAATTCACAGAAATCAAGGCCAGAAATGAGCGAGTAAGATTCCAGCTCTACAACCAGTTACTAATAATGGCTCCCACTAATTAGAAGAGGCTAATGGCGGCCTATGATATCCAAGAAGGGAAAATGACCCTCAGTCATTTCAGGCCTACAGTACAGTAGCCCCAGTCAGCTGCTGATTATATCAGAACCAATTTGGAAGTCCTTGCTAAATACATCCACCTAATGGACCAGATTGAGTTACACAAACAAACTGGGGAAATGGTGTACTCCACCTTGGCGAATAAAGTAATATTGGCCCACAGACTGCAGAATTCACTTCACAACATTTCTGCCCAATTGGAATTAGAGAAAGCTTCCTCACAAGCCAAGGACAATAGAATCAAATCTTTGGAGGAGATCATTATGGAGTTGGGACATGATCCCAATGATCCCAAGGGCGTGCAGGATTTAATTAGGAAGAAAGAAGAAGACATAGCAGCCCTTAGAAAACAACTCAGGCTGCCACCTACAATTCATGCTCAAACCACAGAAGTAGCACAACAAAAAGAAGAGGAGGATGTAGTAAGTTTGCTTATGAGGATGCATAAAAGACTGATAGAAACAGAGAGTGCCTTGGAGGCATCACTGCAAGGAAGACAGGGAGAGTTGGCCTCTCAACCAGCTCAAACAGCTTTAACTCTTGGAACTGCTCCTCCTATAGTCACCACAGCAATCCCTCCCATTGATCCAACACCAACAACAGGTACCTTAGCTCTAGCCTCAACATCAGCAACGGTTACAACAACAACGACAGCAGCAGCAGAGCAAGAGGCCAACTTGAGTATGGAGGAGATGATGAAAGAAATAAAGGCTCTGTAACTGCAGATGGCCGAATTAAAAGAATCCAAAGAAAAGCTGGCCAAAATTGAGGTAAGATATGACAAGTCAAATATGGATGTGGCTGAGAAGATAAGGGAAGTAAAGTCCTTGGAGAAAAGAATAAAGGAGCTGGAGAAGGACCTTACTTTAGATAAAACTCTAGCTGAAATCAAGAAAATTCTGTGGGCCAAAATTGGCCAATCCATTACTGACCAATGGCAATCAATTCAAACCATACATGAGCAAATGGAATTGATAGGCTTAGCTCAATTTGAGACTCAAAAAGCTACAGCATCATTGGGGAATATGCCTAAGCAAGCCAATAGAATGATTCAATTTTTGAACACTCATACCAAAGAGCAGTTGGCAGCACTAGGTATCAGGAACAGGACAAACACTATCTTGATAGTGAAAAAGGTGCTGACCCTAAGGAATTTTGTACAGACTCTGGAAAGAAAATGCCAAGAAATGTAGGCAGAAATAAATGACTTCAAAATAAAGTTTGCAACATTACAGAGCAAAGGGCTACCCAGTTTATTAACCAGCGCTGGGAGACTGCTATCACATGAGTAGTATGCCAACAGGGTAAATAATTATGCCTCCAATCAAATTACAACATCCTCAAGCACCTCAGAAGAAACAGGGCCTCCTTCTGGACAGAGTCTTTATGACAAATTAGAAAATCTATTCTACATTAAACATGAGATAAACCATATTTTTGAAGTCCAACCCAACTTTTATAGATACACTGAAGGTGATGAAACACTGATAAAAATACAAAGACATCAGTTGCCTACAGAGGACTGGTGGCAAGGAATGCTGGAGATATTGCTCAAGTAATTTTGTTTTCATTTTTTTTGGTCAGCCACAGGTCAGCAAATACAGAGGCACGGTCCACCTGTCCAAGAGTGAAAACAACAGAAATAAGAAGTCAAATTATGACTACAGCTCATTAATAAAAACTAAGCACTGATGACGAGGCCAGGACAACGACACAACAACATAGCAACATCAAGGCAGCAAACGCAGAGTAAAGACGCAGCTACCAACCGACTCCCTCAGTCCAAAAAGTCAAATATCTCTGACAAATTGGATAGCTAGCACATCCACGTTTACTGCAGCAATTATTTCCCTCATTTACTTCTTCTAAAGAGTTGGTAAAGGAAGTTATGGCTTCAGAACTTATCTTCATGATATTTTGTATCTCCCTTCTGATATAAATACCTCCCCATAATATGAATTTGGGGTTGGTGATTTTCTCTCTGGACTACGCTGTAAATTTTGAGACTCTCTAATACAAAGGCTGTTGAAGTTCACTATTGCTGGACCATCTGAATGTGAATTTCATGTTCTGGGAACTGCTACAGAATTCCTGTGTCTTTCTATGGATCAATAAGTTGCTCAAACCTGTGTTTATGTTTTCTGTGTCTGCAAATTTCATACATGTTTCATGATCTTAGTAACAGAGAAAGAGAATAGCCCAGAATTTGTTTAAATACACTCTGTGTTCAATCTCTGCTATTAATTATGTTTTCTTCAAAATTAGTCATAAATATGAATTCTTAGTTGCTCATGTTTGCACTAATTCTTTCATATTGAATACTATTTAGGAATTCTTATCTGCTTCTTGATAATATTCACTCACCTTCCCTCTGCCAGCATGATCAAGGATTCTTGACTGCCCTTCATCCACTGGCTTACACTCCATAAACTTCCAGATCTTAAAATTGTTCCAAAGCTGCCTATCTTGCTCTGTAGCATCACCCTTTACCAAAGAAGCACCTTCAGCAGTACACCATCATAGATCCCATTGCCCAATGGTATAAACTGATTTGGACTTGCATCCCAGCTCTATTTGAGATCACCATCCAACAAACTAAGAACCAAACTCTGTGCATCATAACTAGCCTAAAATACTTCAAAACAAAGCTAAATTACAAAGAGAGAGCCCTCTCTGGTTGCAGATTGGCTAGAAACTGCAGCTAAAAGATTGGTTAGTGGTTACCTCAGCCGTATTCCCTTCTAGAGCAGGGAACAACCTGAGTGATAACACTTTCATTGCAACATATTCAAAAATCAACTTTTTACACTTGCTTTATTCTATGAATAACTATAAAAATTATAATGTTAAATTTATTAAAGTTTACTTGCCACATAGTTGTCAAGAAATTGCTTTAAATTTAAATTTATAAGTGAATATAAAATTTTAGTAATATGGCATATACCATATTGATTTATAAAATGTTTTATATAATAATAAAGGAATAAATAAAACATAATCATATAATATTTAGTTTGAAAATTGTAGTATTTTTTGTGAATATAGAATTTCGTGATAGCATTGCTTTAACATGGGTATACTCATCGATCATTTTTGTGGACTCTTGGATGCTTGGACTACTGAGATATTTGAATATTGATAAGATTAAGGATATAGTTATTAATTTTATAAAAATTATTTGTTTTGATTTTATATATTATTAATAGAAAATGAAAAGTTTATTTTTATTAATATTTAGAATAATATTTTTTATCACTTTTTCTTTTTAGAAGAATGATTTTTACTCATTGAAACTATATGTTTTTTGAATATGATCTTAATATATAAATAACATATATGATAACTAGTATGAAGGATAAAAGGTTTCCTAACTATTTTAGTAAAGTTCCTTTGGGAATTAGGAGGAAGTCTCTCCAAAATATTGATAGCATCATAAGCAATATGGTGACTAAATTTGCTAGAAAAGAGATCATGACCTCAAGTAAGAAGTTCAAAATTGTCATTTTTCTGTTGTTTTTTTAAAGAAGAAAATTTATCTCGATAAATTTATAAAAAAAGTTTCATAACAAAATTATAGAGTTGGATAAGGTCATGAAAAATTAACTTTATAATCTTTGTGATTTTAAGACCATGATAAACAATAAAGCAAATTAATTTTTGATGCAAGAGCATTCAGCTCAAGAAAAATCATTGTATTTTAGTAAACATAGGGGGTCTTGTGTTTTAAGAAAGTTGGTTTCCTAAGTGTTGAATTAATGTAATTATTAAGGTTTTGAGTGATTTTAATGGAAATAGGGATTTAATTAAATATAGTGAGGCATATTTGTAAATATTCTCGAATGTAGGAGAATATGATAGATTTAGGATAGTTGAGAGATTGAAAGATTTGAGAATTACTTGTAAATCTTAGATTAGGAGTTAGTTCATGATTTTGTGGATTAGAGAGGATCTTTAGAGATAAGGAAGAGATTTTAGGATTTTGTTGAAAAACTTGTGGATCTAAACCAGGAATTGGTTGTAGAATCGTTTTGTATAAATGTAAGCCTAAAATGCATAGTCAGAGGGTAGATAGTTAGCTAGTTAGATAATTAAGCTGATTAGAGTGTGATTATAAGCCTACGGGCAGATTGTGAAACAGAGGCCACTGAGATTGGAAATCAGGCCAAAGAGACAGAGAGTATTAATATGTAATCATTTGTTTATATATGCATATACAAAGATTTAATTCCAAAACTGTGTAAGTGTATGTTTTGAGTATTGAATGATAAATTATGTGTGAATTGGAGTATTTTGCATAACAGAGAGTGCAGGCGGAATTCGACAGAACACAGAGAAGAAGAACAATATTGAGGATCATAATGGATCGTTGAATCCATTCGAAGGACCAAAGTAAAGCTATGGAGAGACAGTGATTAAAGAAACACACGAAGTTAAGCTCAGGAGGGAGTCACGCAGCAGAACAACGAAGGACCAGAAACCCTGAAGTAATCCAAAAACCACATAAAATAGCGAAGAAATGACGTATAACCCAAGTAAAGAGACGGATGAAGGAGTGAAGTGTTGATGCACAGGAGCCATTGGATCTAGACAATCAATGGACGAGATTTGTTCGTGATGGGCGGCTTGGATTAAATCGCATGGAATGGAGCAAGAAATGAATGGTGGAGATTCACAATTAGAATCACATTGCAACAGATTTCAGGAGTAATGAACCCGGTCTTAAGTGATTGCGATTTGCGACATGCGAGATCATTGTTGACTATTGGATCAAGTGCTTTGATCAACGGTAGAGGATCGCTGATAAATCTGGCATCACATTATTTCTTTTGCGAGGAATGAACCATGGGCTTCAAGGAAGTGCGACGTGCAAAGTCTGATGCGATCGACAGATCGCATCACAATATTCCATGGTAAATGTATCAACCCTAAGCCATTGTGATATGTGAAAGAGCGACATGCGATGTAAGAGCGGACCTGAGAAGGTTTAGGTGCAATTGTATTTGATTTGAAGTCCAGTTGCGTTATCTCATATCGTATAGGAAAGGAGGAAGGCATGTCAGTGTGATTGCGAGTATTGCGACATCCGATTGATCTAAAATCAATGGTGGAGAATGAATGTACAAATATTGTAGAATGGAGGAAGAGAGTAATCGCATCCCGTAGATCAGGATTTCTGAGAGAAGGTTCTTAAGAGTCCCTTGAAATCCCGCAATTGCGATAAAGGGAAGCCTCAAGAAATGTGCAAAGGCTGAAAGAAATGCGAAAAGGTAAGATTACATATGTTGTGGAGTATTTCTATTATATAAGATTTATAATAGAAATAAGCGCATAAAATTTTTTATGGGTAAATCCAAATATAACCAAAGATATAAGAGTGGGGTTTGGTTATATGTGTGGGCATAAAGTTTAATGAAGGGTTATAAAGGTGGAGTATAGAGTCCTGATAGAAAGGATAATTAAGGGTAGACTGTGGTTAATTACAAATCATTTCCGCATGAGATTTAATGAAGGGGGCTTTAAACCTTAGTTCATGAAGATTTGACCAGGCAGGTCATTGAAATTCTTGGGGCAAATAGGTTTATGCATTTCATATGCATACTGTAGGTATTCACAGGTTTTCCTACGTCATTTTGGTATCAGAGAAAGAATAGGTAAATGTTTTTGAAGAACTTAGAGCAAGAACGATCAGTTGAAGAAAACTTAGCGAAGGAGTAATTGTTACTAACAGTTAGGTTTCACCAAGATCAAGCTGGGAGATTGAAAGAAAGAACCAGATTCTAAATCTGATTGACAGTAGTTGAATGTTGAAAATTTGTGCAGTGGAAGCATGAAGATCTACTAAAACAGATTTGCAGGATTAGTGAGATCTTGAAGACATGTGAAGGTATGCAAATTTGTCTAATGATTAGCAGAAATTGAATGAGTGAAATTTTGGAGCAGGATTACAGTAGTTAAACTGTAAGAGGGACATTTGCAAGTTCTTGAAGTAGCAGAGTTTGAAGATATAGCTGAAGGCTAGATAAAAGAACAGTCCATTCAAAGTGAAGGTGAATGGGGGACAATATCAGATAGAGATCTTGAAGGTGAGATGATGTGTTTTTATTTTAATTTGATTTGAATATTGGAGAGTTTTTGGTCTTTATATTGATGCACAGGTAACAACATAAGAAGGTGAGAAGATTGCAGCAACCTAGAGCAAGAAGTGCTCAAGAGAAGCTGAGAACAACTTCCACAGTTGCGATTATGGGTAGAGTTGTCTTAAAGATAACAATTCCAGCAAAAGAAGTGTTGGGTAGAATTGTTATTCAGCAAGAGGTTCAAGGAAAGAACCAGAGAAGTGCTAACAGACTGAGCTTAGAGGAGAGAAGTTTAGTAAGGCATATGTAGCAAGAAGGAGACTTGTTACTGCAGAGGTATTGTTGCAACTCACAAAGGCAATTCCATAAAGGACGTGGGTAGAATTTCTAAGTAATGAATGAAGCTGGTAAGAGTTTCTAAGTGAAAGAAGATGTGGTCAGAACCAAGTAATTCATGGTGATTGAAATACAAGAGGACAATTGTGTTCTTAGAAGATGTAGATGAGTTGAAGCCTAGAAGGAGCAGAGAGAAGTGCTCAAAGGAGGTTCCAGAGATAAATAACCAAGTGCTTGCCAAAAGACCAAGTACAGAGAAAAGCTTGGTGAGGTAAGTGGCAACAGGGAGGACTTGCTGTTGCAGAGGCTTTAATGCAACTCATAGTGAAGTGAAAGGAACTCATAGAGATGGAAAGGATGATGACTAGTGTAGTCAAAACAGAGGTTCTAATGGAGATCACAACAAAGAACAAAAGAAGAAATATGCCAAGGCAAATGGCATGAGAATGAGTGACAAAGAATATGATAAAGAAATGGCTGAGATAGTAGTTCAACGTATTAATGGAAATGTTGCAGAGAAATGAGACGAACTAGAAATATGGTTATGTCATGAGAAAGAAAGTGAAGCGGCAGAGGCTACAAAAGAAGAGGAATCAACAAGAAAATATGCAGTTAATAAAGGAGCTGAGGGAACTTGAACATATTATAGATGTCAAATTGGAGACAGAGAAGCTCGAAAGAGTTAAGCTACAGCAAAAGGGAGATGTTGGAGAAGGTGTTGAAGTTTTGGTATGTGAACTAGAACATGGACCATTACTTTTTGAAATTGATGAAGAGACAAAGGAGTTGAATCATATGAATGATTCAGAGCAGCCAGAACACATGATGACTGAAACATCAAATGAGACCATAGGGTCTTGTGATTTTAAAACTCATAATTTGTGTATGGTTGCAGGTTTGGAAGAAGATAGGCAGTCTTTTAAAGTTGTCAAAAACATGGAAGAATACCTTCTAGAAGATTAAAGTTTTGAAGCAGAGCATGATAAGGAAACTGGAAAAGAAACAATTCACTACAATGAGCATGTGCAGAGAGGCATCATTAAAATAGATGGTGTGGAAAGGAGACTTGTTGACAGTCTCAAGAATTCTTTGAGTTTGAATTAGCATACTAATGTGCTGACAGAGGAGTTAAAGGAAAGATCATAGCAACGTACTGAAAGGTTGCCAAAGGAAGAAGAGGTACAAAGGCCTTATATTTTTTATTTTGATAATTGTCTTATGATTGCAGATTTTGTTGCAGAAACTAGAACATATTTGGCACAGGTGGACAACCAAATGAAAGAAGAAGAGAAAGAACATCTACTGAAAGATGTTAAGGAAGATTTAGCAGAGGAAGAAGGAACATGTGATGATGGATCAATAGCAAATGAAGAAATGGGAGATTGTGTAAAATTTCCAAAATTTACTCCAAGTAAAATCATTGAGTTATATAAAGAGTTGGACCTTCAAAGAATAAAGTTAGAAAAGCAGAGGATAAACGTTTAGGATAAATTGCTGATGAAGGATGACAAAGAAATTGTCATAAATGATAGTCAAGAAGAAGTTGACAGGTATAGAAAACAGAAGCAGAAAATTGTCTTGAAAGACAATATGGCAACAACTGAAAAGGTGCAAGACAATATTGAACAAGAGAGTAAGGATGCAAGAGTGGTAGTAGTAATGAAAATTCAACAAATAAGAGTTGAATACAATCAGCGGACAGAGGATATACTAGACAAAGAAATTGAGTTGATAAGAAGGTTAATGATGAAAGTGTCTCAGAAGAAGACAACAACAAGAAAGGAAAGGAGCGACAACAAGAGGAAAACAATAACAGACTATGAAAGCATGGCAAGTGGAGCATTACAACATAAGGTATGGAGACCTGGAGAACAACAACAGACAACAGCAACAATAGAACAATTGACAAGCAAAGACATATTACAAAATAAAGTCTGGGATCCAGGAGGAATCAATTATCCAGACTTATGACCGAGAGGTCATAAATTTTCTTACCTGGGAAGTCTGATGCAAGAGCATTCAACTCAAGAAAAATCATTGTATTTTAGTAGACATAGGGGGTCTTGTGTTTTAAGGAAGTTGGTTTAATAAGTGTTGAATTAATGTAATTATTAAGGTTTTGAGTGATTTTAATGAGAATAGGGATATAATTAAATATAGAGAGGCATATTTGTAAATATTCTCGAATGTAGGAGAATATGAGAGATTTAGGATAGTTGAGAGATTGAGAGATTTGAGAATTAATTGTAAATCTTAGATTAAGAGTTAGTTCATGATTTTGTGGATTAGAGAGGATCCTTAGAGATAAGGAAGAGATTTTAGGATTTTGTTGAGAAAATTATGGATCTAAACTAGGAATTGGTTGTAGAATCCTTTGGTGTAAATGTAAGCCTAAATGGCATAGTCAGAGGGTAGATAGTTAGCTAGTTAGATGATTAAGCTGGTTAGAGTGTGACTATAAGCCTACGGGTAGATTGTGAAACAGAGGCCACTGACATTGGAAATCAAGCCAGAGAGACAGAGAGTCTTAATATGTAATCATTTTTTTATATATGCATATACAAAGATTTAATTCCAAAATTGTGTAAGTGTAAGTTTTGAGTATTGAATGATAAATTATGTGTGAATTAGAGTATTCTACGTAACAGATAGTGTAGGCAGAATTCGGAAGAACATAGAGAAGAAGAACAATATGGAGGATCGTAATGGATCATTGAATCCATTCGAAGGACCAAAGTAAAGTTCTGGAGAGATAGTGATTAAAGAAACACGTGAAGTTAAGCTCAAGAGGGAGTCGCGCAACAGAACAACGAAGGACTAGAAACCTTGAAGTAATCCAAAAACCACAGAAAATATCGAAGAAATGGCATATAACCCAAGTAAAGAGATGGATGAAGGAGTGAAGTGTTGATGCACAGGAGCCGTTGGATCTAGACGATCAACAAACAAGATTTGTTCGTGATGGGTGGCCTAGATTAAGTCGTATGGAATAGAGAAAGAAATGAACGATGGAGATTCACAATTAGAATCGCATCGCAACAGATTTCAGGAGTAATGAATCCAACCTTAAGCGATTGCGATTTGCGACATGCAAGATCATTGATGGCTGTTGGATCAAGTGCTTTGATCAATGGTAGAGGATCACTGGTAAATATGGCATCACATTATTTCTTTTGTGAGGAATGAACCACAGGGCTCAAGGAAGTGCGACGTGCGAAGTCCGATGCGATCGGTGATTAGATCGCATCACAATATTCCATGGTAAATGTATAAGCCCTAAGCCATTGTGATATGCGAAAGTGCGATGTGCAATTTAAGAGCGGACCCGAGAAGGTTTAGGTGCGGTTGTATTTGATTTGAAGTCCGGTTGCGTTATCGCATATCAGATAGGAAAGGAGGAAGGCATGTCAGTGTGATTGCGAGTATTGCAACAACTGATTGATCTAATGGACGAAATCAATGGTGGAGAATGAATGTACAAAGATCGTTGAATGGAGGAAGAGAGTAATCGCATCCCGTAGATTGGGAGTTCTGAGAGCAGGTTCTTAAGAGTCCCTTGAAATCCCGCGATTGCAATAAAGGGAAGCCTCGAGAAATGTGCAAAGGTTGAAAGAAATGCGAAACAGTAAGATTACGTAAGTTGTGGAGTATTTCTATTATATAAGATTTATAATAGAAATAAGCACATAAAAGGTTTTATGGGTAAATCCAAATACAACCAAAGATATAAGAGTGGGGTTTGGTTATATGTGTGGGCATAAAGTTTAATGAAGGGTTATAAAGGTGGAGTATAGAGTCCTGATAGAAAGGATAATTAAGGGTAGATTGTGGTTAATTACAAATCATTTCCGCATGAGATTTAATGAAGGGGGCCTTAAACCTTAGTTCATGAAGTTTTGACCCGGAAGGTCATTGAAATTCCTGGGGAAAATAGGTTTATGAATTTCATATGCATACTATGGGTATTTAGAGGTTTTCCTGCGTCAATTTTGTAGCAAAATTACCTTTTTTCTAATTAAAAATTTAATAGAAATCATACAAAAATTTAAAACATAACTAGAATTTATCATAATGTGTCTTGTCCTCGTTTTTTAGATTTTTTTTGGGATTTTTTTTGTTTGTTTATTTATCTATGTAGGTATTGGTGTCATTTTTATAGTATTTGTTGTTGGTTTATTCTTCTTTAGAATTTATATTGTTGATCTTTTGTGTTTTCTAAATTTTTTATCATCTTATTCGTTTTTAACTCCTTTTAGTATTTTTGTTATTTGTTTAATGGGCCTCAACCCTGTATTTTATTGTTGAACCTGTTTTATTTATTGATTACTTTTATTTGAATATGAATATATATATGAAGAAATTGATCAATTCTAGCAAGAAGTATGTTTTATTTCTTTTAAGGGAAAACCAGTCTATAGAAGAGTCAATAAGAGAAAAGGGATCCCTAGAGGGGTGTACTAAGAAGTAGAAACATCATTTGGAAGATGTTTTACAAGCATACAAGGATGTGTTCCAAGAGCCTAAAGGGATACCACCCAAGAGGGAAGTGGAGCATGAGATCCAACTATTGTTGGACACCCCATCACCAAACATTGGGCTCTACAAACCTTTTGTTATAGAATAAAGTGGGGTGACAAAGAAGTTGCAACAACTACTAGAATATGGTGTCATTCAACTGAGTACACCACAATGTGGGTCACCCATAATGATTGTGCCAATGAAGGATGAGAATTGTAAAATGTGTACATGTTACATAGCATTAAACAAGATTACACTCATGAATAGGTACCCTCTGCCTAGCATAGATGATATACTAGATCAGTTGTAGCAAGAAAAATACTTCACCAAGATGGGCTTAAATTCTGGATATCACCAGGTTCAAATCAAAGAAGAAGATACCTAGGAGAACCCTTTCACAACCAAACGAGGTTTCTACGAGTACTTAGTCATGTCATTTGGACTATGCAATGCACTACTTTCGTTTATGAGGTTAATGAATGATATATTGTGCCACTTTGTAGATTAATTTTTTATTACCTATTTGGGTGATATATTAGTATATAGTGTTTCCTGGGAGGAACACATCTCATATTTAACACACTAGAAAATATAAGAAGTGTGAGTTTGCACAAGAGTCTTTGATGTATCTAGGGTGTATGATGGGAGGAGGAGAGTTGAATATAGACCTTGCCAAGATGAAGGCCATCATGAAGTGGTTGGTTCCCACTAATTGTTTTACGGCTAGGAGTTTTGTTTGGGCAACATAATACCTGAGTAAATCCATGGCTTCATTTTTCAATAGTAACAACACCACTCCACGCCATAATAGCAGGTGGAAATAGTTTCCAATGGGGAAAGGGTCAAAATAGGTACTTCAAGGAGTTAAATAACAAGATCAATCAAGCACTAGTTCTGGCATTACCGAACTTGCAGTAGCCTTTCGAAGTGGAGACAAATTTGAGTGAGTATGTTATGGGAGTGACCTTGGTGTAAGGAGAAAGGCATGTATGCTATCATTTTGAAGTATTTCATGGGGCAGTTCTTAAATACCCTACCTACGACAAGGATATCTATGTCATGGTGTAAGTTATGAAGAAGTGGAAGCACTATTTAATGGGAAAGGAGAGAATAATCCACACAAATAATTTGTCACTATACTATCTGCAGGCCCATAGTAAATCATACCAAACCAGGCATTACAAATGGATGGGTTTTTACAACAGTTTCATTTAGTGATCAAGTATAAGAAGGGAAACACAAACAAGTTGGCCAACATGCTTTCAAGGCCACCCACATCAGATATTATAGCTTTGAGAACTTTGATGCACATGGAACCATTCATCCATTATGCATATAAACAGTCATATTCAGAGGATGAGGAATTCAAGGAGGTGTTTCAATAGTTATAGAGCCAGAGTCATGCACGACGGTGACAACACAATTAATTTACATCGCGAGGATGGGTTACTCTACAGGCAGGATAAATTATGTTTTCTTAAATGTGAGTGATTATAGTTGATTAGATAGGCTCACACATCCAAGGTTGCAAAACACTTTGGTGTAGGGAAGATAGTGGAAAACTTGTAGAGGTATGTGTATTGGCCCAAGATGAAAGAACATGTAGCTAGGTTCATAAGAGGATGCATACTTTTTTTTTCCAACAAGCCTAGTAACAGGAAAGGGGATCTATATCATCACTTACCTATAACCACTCATTCATGGGAAGAATTTCCATGGACTTTGTGGGAATTTTACGAACATCCAAGAAGGGATATGAATACCTATTTGTGGTAGTTGATAAGTTCAACAAGATGTGAGTATGATACCCTGTAAAAGACCATCGGTGGTCAAGAGGTAATAAACTTATTCTTTGGATAGGTCTAAGTTCACTTTGGGATACTCAGGATCATTGTTTCATACATGGACACTAGATTTCTCAGTGCATTTTGGACTACATTGTGAGAGAATATGGACATGAAGTCAAAGATATTTGTACTATTCCATCCACAGAGAGATGGGTAAACAAAAGTAGTCAATGGGACTTTGGTGCAGCTTTTGAGGGGTTACAATTGGAAGCATCCAAAGACTTGGGATGAAAATATGGTATATATACATCACTCTTATAATAGTGAAGTCCACACTTTTATTGGTAAGTCCTCATGTGAAACTTTTTTTTGGATATTTTCCACTTCCACCTTTGGATATTGCATATGGGAAGCAAGGAGGAGTGAGGGAGGATCTTATAGAGGATGCCTTGAGGGAAGAACATTTGTGGAAAAGACCAAGGAAATCCATATATATGTATAGGAGCCACTACATAAGTCATATGAAAAATACAAGGCTAGGCTTAATCAACACAAAAGAGAGAAGATGTTCAAGGTGGAAGACAGAGTATGGTTATAATTGAACACGGAGAGGCTACAAGGTCTTGGTAAGAATGTAAAGGTTATGTGATATGCCCCTATGAGATACTGAAAAAGGTGGGAGATATTGCATACAGACTCAATATACTCCCATAAATGTGGATTTACTCAATGGTGAATTATCTAGATAATATGAAACTCTATAAGATTTCCATGTTAGACTTGTAAGAGGAACTTGTCCTACCTTCCAGAAAGGATTTGGAACTAGATGCTCAGGCTAAGTTGTTAGAAGTTACAGATTTGAATAATACGTATAGAAATATGATACGTGGTTAGAATGACCTTTGGAAGATTGGCTTGAAAGGACAATTTCTAGGAAAAGCTAAATGGTATACTCGAGAGGAGGTGGAGGAACAATTTCCTCACCTCATTCGCTAGAAAATTTTGAGGACCAAAATCCTCCCAAAATGGGGATGTGTGTTCTGTATTGGATCGTTATATTATTTTTCATACATATCAATTCTTTTAGAGTGGAAAAGGTGGAGGAATAAGATCACAAGGCCATTTTTACATACGGGACCCAATTTGGAAAATTGGGGTCTGAAACCTTCTAGGAGTGGTTTGAGGCATCAAATGGCATTTTTTGGGGGTAAAATTTTGTTTCTTTAGCATGGCACCTTCTTCTATTATTCTACACATAGATACCTTTCCGATGGCACAATAATCGCCTCAATCAAAGTCCATATGCAAATGTTATACCACTTAGAAATTGACCTTATTGTTTTAACCACCATAATTTGAGAGGATCCCACATCAGCCCCCATTATTCATGGAAAAGAGGCTAGCCACATTATCATAACAAAAAAGTCTCTATAATAGTCAATATTGTAACACTAGTTAAGAGTTAAAGGAGTCAAACATAACCACTAGTAGGCTATTGGATTGTGTTATAACTAGGCCACTAGGAGGAAAAGGGGTTTCATTCTCTTCAAGTGAATTTTGTTCCATAAATGAGCAGAGTAGCCAAGAAGGATAGGGAGATAGCACATAGAAATAATTTGTGCACTATATTATCCCACGAGACATAGACCTTACTTCTTCTATTTAGAGAAAGAGAGCATAGTGACCTCACCTTCTAGTTAGGTTTTCTCTTGAAGGGATTCTTTAAGATATATCTCGTGTCAATTTTGGTTTGTGGGTTTTTGTTTCGTTGTTCTATACTTTATGCATAATTATAACTTGCATCCATATGAAATAAATAGTAATTTCCATATCTAAAAATTTAAAAATAAATAAACCTTCATAGTGTAGTTTTCGCATTTTTAAGTATAATTTTTTTAGATCTGTTATGATGAATTCTCTAATGGAATATTCATGGAAATTTAAATATAATATTGGTGCCATATTAGGTTCCTTTGCGTATATTGTGGGGATTTTTAGTGGATCCATATTAGTTAAGCCAAAACTCACAAACCCCTAGTCTTGGTCGAGGAATTTGTGAATAACCCTCTCCATGTAACAAAGGAGAGGTTTTTACATCTAGAAGCATAGGTTTCAGATATAAATCGTATTATGTGAGCCTCCTCATGGTGGCTAATGGCTCTAATGCAAAGGTTCATCCAAAGGGAAGATCAGGAGATCAGGAAGAAACAAAAAAGGAATTGAAGAAAGAACTCGAAAAGGTTCAACCCAATTTAAGTGTCATGAACCATTCATAGTCCTTTTTCAAAATGGAAGTGAATGTTGACATTAAGTCGTAGCAAGGTGAGATTGATTCTTTGAAGCTAACTCATTGGTTACATCAATTAGAAGTTTATTTTAGTGTCCATCATATAGAATAAGAACAAAATATTTTGTTTTCTTATTTGAACTTAAAGGGCCATGCCCTAACCTTGTGGGAAATACACATGGAGACCTTGAGGTTGGAGGGAGATCCTCAAGTGACTAAGAATATGTGAATTTTGGGTGAAATGGCTTTATGACTGGTTAAGTATGACTATCGTGCTTTTCCTACTCAGTTTCCACGCATTTGCAATTTCTATCCTTGAAAATTGTGCAAACCTGTGCTCTGTCTTCCACTATTGTCCTGCACATAACTCAAATAAAATTAAAAATAAAAAGTGAATTCCATAAGCATAGTTGGGAGAATATATCCAACTGCCTTTAAGGTCATATCTATTCGATTCATACCCCTCAGATCATGGAGCTAATTCCCTTTTATCAAGGACCCCTAATCCCCCAATTAGAGGATCTCATCCTTCTCATTTGGATATGAAACTTCTTCCTCTTGTTTTATAAATTGGCTATAGGTTAGAGGGATTAAAGAGTTTAGAGAAGATAGACTTATGTTGTTGGATTTAGATTGGAAGGCTTATGATCTAAGGAGAGGGTTGGAGGCATTTGGGAGGAACCTCATGACATCAAGGCAGAGGTTGTAAGGCTCTTCTTTATCCTTGAATTAATACAAATGAATCATTTTTTCC